>VWZI01005957.1:561441-573368 GCA_013396835.1 Psilopogon haemacephalus
GGTTGTGGCTGCTCCCTCCCTGGATGTGTTCAAGGCCAGGCTGGATGAGGTCTTGAGTGACCTGTTCTAGTGGGAGGTGTCCCTGCCTGTGGTGGGGGGTTGGAACTGGATGATCTTTGAGGTCTCTTCCAACCTAAACCATTCTATGATTCTATGATTTATAGCCTGGGGAGCAATTTTTAGGTTACTGCAGGATTCTATATTGCAAAACAAATCAGAGTATGGCCATTTGCTAAACAAACACCAACTTTGGGACCTGCAAGGAAAAGAACATACTTCTGTTGCAAATAATCAGCAGATTCTTAGATCTAGCAACATCTCAGAAGAAAATTTCAGATAGAAAGAGGCTTCAGAGAGAGACCACCAGTTTGGTGAGCCTCAGATGCTTCAGGAGGAGCCAAGGATTCCAGGTGCTGTGTCCATGAGGAAACTCTGCAATGCAGGTTGGCACAAAGTAACTTCCACCCTTGCAGCCTTTTAGGTCCACAGCAACCAATTTAAGATCTCTAGTTTCAAGTAAGGAAAACTATAGAACTGCAAACTGTCATTTTCAACAGCAAATATATTACTTCCAAGTAGGTGCAGAGTCATCTCTCCAGATTCATCTCAAAGCAGCAAATTCAACTTCAGACCTGGTGCTGGTTGGAAAACAAAAAGAATGCATATTGCCATTTATTCTCCCAACCAGCTAAACACACACCTTTCAGGCAAGGAAAATTGTCAGGACCATTTCTGCTGTAATGGAAGGTTTCTGAGAGATAAGTACATCTATTTTTTTCTAGAACCGTTCATTCCACACAGATCAGAAACAGTAGGTGACATTTTTAATCAGCATTTCTGTATGGCAGTGCTCAAATGAGAACATCAGTAAGTTCATTAACATTTGCAGAGTAAACCAATATGAACAGTACTTGAGCACTAGCGAGTAGCAGAGATGCATGAGGCTAAAAGACTGAGGAACACAGAGCTCTTGGGGACTGCATTACCCTCCCTGTGCTCACCATTATCCACCTCATGTTAGAGAACACCAAGGCACATTTCTTTCTTTCTTTCCCACTCCTTTTAAAACTCAAACGAAAATATTGTGCAGAGTAAATATTCTTGGTGCATAATGAAAGAGAAGTTTGCATTTGGGATTAGCACGTCTCCTGTTGTAGAGGATGCTTCCCTTTTGCTGCTGCCCACAGGGATACAGTGAGGTATTGCCTTCTCCCAGTTCACATTTGGTGATGAGTGAGGAAAGATCAAGGCAACTGTTGCAATTTCCTGGCCTCCGAAGTTGAGAAAAATCACAGCATGACAGTAAGTCCCTGTAATCCGTAAAGCTAACAATTTGTACCCCAGTCTTGGGTCCAGCCTTGTCTAAAACAAGTCTGAAAGAAACACTGGAGCTGCAGCACCACTGGATACTGCTTTAAGAACTTGGTATCATCACCCACAAAAAAAACCCCTTCCTCTTATTTCTAAACGAGTTGGTTAATTTACAAAGAAAAGCCACTCAGGGCTCCCAATAGCTTCTAAAGCTTTGTGAAATTAAAAGTACATTTTACCCCAGTTAAAGAACATAAGGATGCAAGGCAGGATCAAGGCTGGATGTATGACAGCTCAAACTCAATTCACTTCAGATGATGCTGAGCTCCGAACAGAACACCTGCACTCTCCAGAAATGTTGCAGTCTTAAAGAAAAGAAAAAGAAACACTATAGCTGCAGGAAATCTGCTACAGAAGGTTTAATTGCAGCCATTTATAACCTGCATTTCACCCAGATACAGATCTTATTTTTAAAGCAGGTCTTGCTAATTAAGCAGAGGAAGTGATTATTACCAAATGAACGACCAGTAGAATGGGGTTATCAACACTATCTCATATAACAAAAGTAACCCCAGATATTGATCCAGAATTAGGTGTCCATCACAAAATGCAAGATCCTAGGACCAATTAGAAGCCAGGGAGGAAGGATGCAAGACACCGGGACCACAGCTCTTGCATTTGAATGAGGGCTCAGCATGACCCTAATCGACTTTTGCCTGGGGAGGTGACAGGGTCTGGAGCAGGCTTCTACTTTTTATACATCCTCCCATATCACAATATCTGAGACCTACTGTGGTGTGCATGTGTGTTCTTACAGCCATTTGAGGTAGGGAATCCCACAGCCTCCCTGAGGTAAACCATTTACCTGGAGTCACTCAAGGAAGGAGAATTAAACTGGAGTCTCCTGAATTGCAGGTTAACTTGCTATGCTACTAGGTCATTGTTAGATTGGAGAGTAAGAAAAATTTCTTGACCAAAAGAGTGATCAGGCATTAGAACTGGCTGCACAGGGAGGTGATGGAGTCACCATCTCTGAAGCTGTTAAAAAATAAATCTAGATATGGCAGTCTGGGACATGTCTTAATGGCCATGGTGGTGTTTGGTTTAGAGTTGGACTTGATCTTAGAGCTCTTTTCCAACCAAAACCATTCTGTGATTCCACTCCGGAGACTTGCCCATGCTTTAAGGAAGCCTAAGAACATCCCAAAGCTCATAGCTGGACTGGCAGTCACACTCTCCTCCTCCCCCTGCACCCCCCCCCNGTGCAAAACTGTGTTTTTGCATTAGGTGGATCACCTTATGAGGCACAGTGCAGCAAACTGTTCACAATCTGAGTATCCCTGGCAATTTTAAAACAAATAAACAAATCAATACACAAATTAACACAAGCCCATATAAAAGATAACAGTTCAAAGTGATATTGATACATCCTAACAGTACTGTTAGGGATAAGGTCCCCATGGTGCTGTAGAATTGTTCTCTGTCAGAAGATCAGGGAACCTGCACAGTGCCCTGGTTTACAACACAACCATACCCATAACTCAACCTGCATTGTCAGTCCACCCATCAAATAAAATAATATTTTCCATATCTGAATCCACTTTCTCTCCACAATCTCAAGGTGATATGTGGACATTGAAGAGAACTAGGCAGTAAATTTAAAAGGCAGGTAAATGTTAGTACGTTATTTGCAAGTGTTAAGATTGAAGTATGGAGGAGTCTCTGCTCAGGGTAAGAATCCAGCCCTTCCATCCTTCAGCCCCTCACTTTCAAATGCCAGAGTTACAACTCAAAACAGGGCAATGCCAGAAGCTCAGCTAAACCCTCCTTGAAAAATAGAAATTAAAATCTCACCAGTCTTAGGCTGTTTCTGTTAAGCAATGCATGCTGAAGTGTTGGCTCCTGGGTGAAATGAATTGCTGCTCTAAGTCTGTTAAAAAGAGAAAAAAAGGCTACCATATGGTGCTGAATGCAGTACCTCTTAGCAGGTGAAATGCATCTGAACAGGAGCTACTTAATTATTGTGCCAAATTCAGTGATTCAGGGTGGGAATTCTTTTGTTTGAGGGGTTTTCTCAATAGGCTAATGAGAAATCCTCACCCAGAAAAAGTAACGCTAGGGATAACAGCCAAGAGGAGAACAGGAAAAAAATGCACACTCACATCTAGATGTCTGTGGCACCCAGAAACAGGAAGGAGTTAAAGCAGCAAGTTTGTGAAACCCAACACAGGTCTTGGCATCCTGAAGGAGAGCACACTAAGCAGTAGAGAGTTTCTCACAAAACTCCTCTGATATCCCTTACTACCTAACCTATCTACCAGCACTAAAATCACAAATGCATCTACACCGATGAAGGTGGTGAAGCCACACAGTGCCTGCTCAGACCAGCTGAGAACCTGCATACACACAGTGCAGACATTATAAGAAAGCTTTGCTGAATCTCATTTCCTCCCCCCGATGCACACCGTCACGTCTCAACGCACTGGAATGGCTGAAGAGATCTCAGATGTCAAGCTAAAAGTCACAGCAGGGCTGCTGCCCTCCCCACACCAGGGTCTGGCTTTCCATGTGGCAGGCTGCACAGGATTTATGGAGTGCCACCAGGCACACAGACTAGCATCTACCTGCAAACATCATCTTGCAAATGTCACTGGAAACAGAAAAGGTTTCTCAGCCCTGGCAGTTCCCAGACTTCACATGTGTGTTTCTCCTCCCCACATTACCTCAGCTGAGCTGTCACAGAATCACAGAATTGTTTCTGTTGAAAAATATCTCCAAGATCATCCAGTCCAACCTTTGAACCAAGTCTGCACATTTCTTGAACACCTCCAGGGATGGTGACTCCACCACCTCCCTGGGCAGCCTGTTCCAATGCCTGACCACACTTCAAGTAAAGAAATTTTTCCTAATGTTCAATCAGTCAATGCAGTTTGATGAAGTTAATCAGCAATTACATATTTCAAAAGTATCAGGTTCATTATATCCCAGATCATGCAAGATGCACATGCACAGGATGCATCTTTTGATATGAAAGCATGCCAAAGCCTTAAAAATTTACTTGAATAGCTTCGGTGTGGCTGATGTCTGATGTCAAGGTCCGTGATGTCTGGAATCCTCAAAGGAACACTTGGGCAGCAGCTTTAGCCAGATGCATTTCCAACCATATATAAATTTCAGCATCTTGCTTTAAGACCAAACCAGCCAAATCTGAGTCTTTCTGAACTCGGAAACAGGACTAGGGGTCAAAGCTTTTCTGTGGGCTTCCAATGGGATATTGTTGCTAGGGAAACAGTCTCCATCACTAGCAAGCTACCACATCTATCTCTCTCTGTTTTGTAGGTTCACCTGCTTTGGACATTCTGAATTAGACAAGAGATAGAGGAGATCCAAAGAGTACCTTAAATGTAAACAAACACACAGACCAAGTGGCGTATAAATCAATTAGCCCCATACACAGATGAGGCACACTGCCAAGTTATTTGCTATTTAGTACAAAGTTCCATGGGATACTGCTGGGATCCTCCTGCTCTTCTCCTGCTGCGATCCTCCTGATCTTCTCCTGCTGCCCTCACTGCAGTTCAGCATCATTCTGTTCATATGCCTCATACAGTTGCAAGTATTAGATTGAGTTATTCAAGCAATCTTTTTCCTTTCATAACTTATGTCACTAAGAGTCAAAGACAAAATTTTATTCAACAGGAGAGGTCCATGAAAGGTTCCCCAGCTCCTCATGCCCTCAATCACAGCTGTCTCAGAAGTATACCCACAAAATATTAACCTAATTCAAGCACCAAGAAATGTCCCTCTCCAATTCAAATAATTAGAAAGTCCCTGTGAAATACCCAGAGATTTGATTCACTGTTGGTCCCCCCCAACCCCCAGGATAAACACTTCAGGTAAGCTCAACTAATTATATTAATCACGAGCTGAGCTCCTGAGGTTCCCACAACCCAACAGACTAGTTGCCTTGATCATTTCACACCTACGAGTTACACTTCCCTTTTTTTCTAACAATATCCTAAATCCAAACTCTTTAACATCTTGCAGTGGTGATACACACACACCCCCCACGTATATGCACACATCTGAAGCAGTGATTAAATAATTTCCTTTTCCTCCTAGAAGTCCCAATTTAAAACAAAACTTTCAATAGCAGAAACAGCCAAGAATTTGCCCAATTTAAAAACCAGAGCTTGCATAACTTCAGTTCATTATTTTATTTTATAATTATATTTTAATTACCAAGGGTTGGAGTTTTTTCTTGCCTTTGTAAGATCCTACAGATCTTAAGAGAAAAAAGCCTTTCTGTGGTCCTTCCTAGCTCTCACCAATTTGCTCCAAAGGCCTGCAGTAATTTCCCTGATTAGCTTCCAAAATGATACCCATAAAACAGCCTCTCCTACTACAACTCTCTTATTTGTGGCTGAGTCAAAGGATCAGCTAGTTACAGGGCTTCTTTAGGAAAAATAAACAAACAAAACCAGAAACTAGATCCAAAGTGTTTGCAGTTTTAAATTCATAAACACACATTTTGAACAGTGCCTTCCCTAAGCTGTGGGAGTCTTTCTACGTGTAAGAAATACACCAAAAGCAACAATCCATGAATTCACAGCAGCTACTCCTCTGCCCAGAAAGAAGATTCTGACCAGAGGTAGATTTGAAAAGCAAAAATATCCAACCCTGCCAAAAATACCAGCCATGAACTATCTACAAGTGATACACACCACTGATGTTTGGCAGCAGGGAGGCATCTCTAGGGCAGACAAGGGCTTCCTGAAAAGGCCATCGTTCCTGCACCAGCCTCAGCACAAGCACCCCAGTGTGGCTCAGTGGTGTTTACAGCAGTAATTACTAGGAACTTGAAGCACAGAAAACACAAGTCAGGAGTCTCAATAGCCAGAAAAGTGTGGTCACAAGGCCTGGCCCAAAAGAAGCCTTTCCTGGCAAGAGCTGCTCAGTGGCTGGCAGTATTCCAGCATCATCCCCAGGTGGCAAATCCCAGATGACATACTCCCCATGACAGCAGCCCAAGGACTGCAGTGGAACACACTGTGAAAGGAGGTGACACAGGCCAAGCCCTGCAAGCTGTAGCAATGTTGGTCTCAGCTACAAGGAGAAGTAACACAGGTTTACAAAGTGCTCCCATCGGCCTCAGCAGCATCAGTGGCAAAGATGGAAAAGAGAAAGAAACAGAACATCAGGTGAAAATGCCCAATCTTCCAGTCTAAACACTGCCTTGAGATTATGGCTAGTGAACAGGGGGTCTGTTGACCTAAACTGGTTTCTGTAACTATGACTGAAAACTGGCAACTGCAGAAGAATCATGGGAAAACAAACAACAGAAGATTTCCTAGATACCACCTACCTAGAGTTTGAAGTCACTGCCCAGACTTTGTCCGGAGGATTCCATCATCAGTTTATCGCAGCAGTGCTGCCACATCAGTCTCCCAGTACAGAAAGATAACCTTTTTCTACTTTGTATGGGATCCTTCCCACATCTTTTATATTTCCTTTTTCACTTATTACCAGAGTTTTAATCCAACATACAGACTCACACCAGGGAAATGGGACAAGCTCCAGAAAATGGCTGCTGTAGCCAACGCACCAGCTGCAAGCTGTGTCAGGAACTGGGCAAGCTGAGATCACTCCTGCTCACTGCCCTCAAACATTGTTTGCTTCCATTGGGTTGGTCCACAAAGATCACCTATTGCTCTAAGCAGAACTAAGCAGCCTTATTATTCATCAGAGCAATACAGCTCTGTGACCAGGGGACACTGTTAAATTTTCATTAAGGTTGCTCTGCTAGCTACACGATTGGTATTGCAAAACAACCCAGATTCTGAGCTCCTTTTTTGGATGCATCTCAACAAACTGTCTCAATACTTAGCAATAATTTCCTGCTATGGTAACCAAAATGGTCTGATGCCTTTGAATTTCTGGACCACTTTAGCTATTTAAACACCTTCTAAACCATTCATTTCACTTAACACAAACTGAGGTTCAAAAAAAGCCTCTCACTCTAGGTGTACAGGCAGATAAATTAATGTCAACTGAAAGGCAACTGAAGCTCTGTGAAAAACCAGTCTCATCACCTGGTCACAGGCACCCAGAGGGGACTGTGCAACAGCACCAATGTGCCACCTCCACACTTCCACAATGTGATGATGTGTGACATGCTTTGCTCCTCAGAGCTTTCTCGACATAACCTTTTCTACAGCCTTCCTTAGACAGAAGAACTAGCTACATAACTGGCACTGGTGTGTACCCAGTGCTGTCCAAGCCGTGCACTTCTTTTACAGAGAACACCAAGGCTAAGCCACAAAGCGATGAACTACATCAAATGGACTAACCAAACTATCAGTTAAAGCAACTTCAAGGACAGTGAATCCTGCACAACTCTAGGTGGTGTCCCCCACCTCCAAAGTCACTAAACTATCCCTTATAAAGGAGAAAGCACATGAGAGCAAGTCATTTAACCAAGGCAACAAAAGTAGGAACAAAACAAGGATTATTTCTTCCAGTTGCAAGTAGACAAACAATTGCTCAACTTAGGCTACAAAATTTGTCAGGTTTGGATTCAGGGTTATGCCACCAACACCCTAAACATGCTTCCTTCTGACATATAATCTGAAGTGACCTGTAAGACTTTCAAATGCCTTGCTAGTGATGGCAGATCAAAACAAACAACCAAAGCCTACAACAGCCTGGCACAGAGTATCTTTCCTAAAGGCCAAGCCTCAGCTTAGCCTGTCAAGCTGTGACAGAGCTGGCTTAGGCTGGACATTAGGAAGAAGTTCTTCACAGAAAGAATGATAGGCATTGGAATGGGCTGCTCAGGGAGGTAGTGAAGTCACTATCTCTGGAGATCACAGAATGTCAGGGGCTGGAAGTGACCTCAAAAGATCATCTAGTCCAACTCCCTGCCAAAGCAGGATTATCTAGACCAGATCACACAACACATGCAGACAGGTTTTGAATATCTCCCAAGAGGGAGACTCCACAACCCCCCTGCGCAGCCTGTTCCAGTGTTCTGTCACACTCACAGTGAAAAAATTCCTCCTCATGTTTACATGAAACCTCCTGTGCTTCAGCTTCCACCCATTGTCCCTTGTCCTGTCTTTAGGCATCATCGAGCAGAGCCTGGCTCCATCTTCCTGGCACTCACCCCTTACATATTTATAAACACTGATGAGGTCACCCCTCAGTCTCATCTTCTCCAAGCAAAAGATGTTTAAAAGGTAGGCTGGATGAGGCACTTAGTGCCATGGTTTGGTTAATCAGAAGGTGCTAGGTGATAGGTTGGACTCGATCTTGAAGGTCTTTTCCAACCTGGCTAATTCTGTGACTCTGTGATTTCTGTGTAAATCCTCAATTCCACTCTGGAACTAGGGGAAATAACCACAGCAGAATTCTCTAACAGGAAAACCAAGGCTGACCTCATGTTGGGTGTTAC
Organism: Psilopogon haemacephalus; assembly: GCA_013396835.1. Lineage (NCBI taxonomy): Eukaryota > Metazoa > Chordata > Aves > Piciformes > Megalaimidae > Psilopogon > Psilopogon haemacephalus. The sequence continues at coordinate 570,206 of VWZI01005957.1, forward strand.
AGCCAGTCTCAGATAGTGATCCCTCTTCCAGGTACTTAACCAGCAGTGCAATCTTAAAGGCTGTTACCCAGAGTGATCACACTAGACCCATTATGAAAGTCAAGCCGCTCACTGCAGTAAACCAATTCCAGTAATCTCACTAAACGTCACTGTGAGATGTTTAGTGGCCATCTCCATTTTGGAAATACAAGGTCACGTTTCAGTTTTGACACAACACACATACCAGAATATTGTTGTTCTGTGCTTCTACCTAGACTTGGATGAATATGTGGAGCACAAATTGATCACAAACTTGCTCCAACAGCAGCTAGCAGGTTTCCGTAGAGCCCCTGGACAGGTTTCATCCCAGTCAGTATACCTGCAGTTAAATCCAGAGCCTCAGGATGCAATAGCACACTCTTCCACAAGCAGACTGAAGACTGTAGCTAGCAATCTAAAGGACAACTCAATCTGCTGTGACATAGCCCAACAGACAACACAGTTTGATGAATTGAGAGATTTCCCCATTAATCTGAGCTTATTCCAAGAGCTCACTGCCCAGAACAGACTACCTTTCATAAAATCCCAGTCCATGAAAAGGAGGAAAGTGGGATGCTTTACCACTAAGGGAATGAGAAGCTGGAGTTGAGGCTACCACTAGGCATCTGTGGGTTGAGCAAGAGCAACAGGGACAGATGGATGCATACACAGACACATGCACACACAGAGCTTGGAAGTACAAAACCAGGAACTCCATCTTCAATTTAAATGACAGTTCAAAAACTTAATTAACTATCAGTCTTGTTGATAATATAATGGACATAACCTTAAAGTCTTCAACCACTAACAACCCAGCCTCTCCAAACTTTACTACAGGAAAATGCATTATTAAATCAAATCTGAGCATGGCTCAGAATCTCCACTCCCTCTGTCCCCTGAAGCTGCAAGGATGTATCTGGGCAGGGGGTGGAGGGAGGAGGAAGGGGATTATGAGCAAGCTGGTTCAACCGGTTTCTTGTAAATACTATAAAAATGAACACTTGACCATAAACTGTGACTTGGACATAAAGAGAGAAAATAATTCTTAAAGAAATGAGCACTTTAAAGTGTCTCCTGAGCATCAGATTGAAGAAAACATTTATAAATTTTCCATCATGTTGTGAAGCACCATGTCAGGCAGGATCAAGTACATAAAATTATTTTGTGACAATACATGTAAATGGTTTTAACATTCTCTGTCCCTCTAAAGCAATAGCAGACACCAGCCAAGCCATCTGAGAGTTCAGGATTGTAATAGGGCCTTTGAAGAGATTATTTGCAGGCTAATCCTATATTTTCTCATCGAAGCATTCTACCATTTGAAGTTCCACATTCACACGGCACATTTCGCCTTCCAAAATTACCCTGAGTGCACCAGTGAAAAATTATACACTGCACAGACAAGCATATATCTAAATGATATGCATGTCTAACAGAAATAGATTATTTTCAAGGGGTCCTAAACTCAGCTTTTCCATTTGTGAGTACAACTGCATACAATAATAATTTATGTATAAGAATCCAGGCATTTCAATCAGACACACACAACTGCCAGGGCTTTCTGTTTGCTCCTTTTTGCATCTTTAGATGAAAAATAATGGAAACAAACTCCTCTTTAAAGGTAATAATACACCTGGGGTTTTTTAAATCTGGAAAAGGATGTATTTACAATCCTCATAATGCTGAAACACCTTCAAAGAAGATTTATCCATCAGAACATGGAATTTTAATGATAGCTGCTTGAAAGCAATCACTGAGAGATGTCCTCAACACATCTCCATTATGCATCCTATGCAGTGCCTTTCCCACAAAAGGAACTCTCTTTATTCCCCACCTATCATTCTCAGGAATTCAGGCTTTTAACCTTAGTCTTCTAGGTGTCATCCAAGTGAATGACTCACACAAGAGCTGGTCTTATGTGTGGGTGTCCCAGTGACAGGTCCAAATACTTCAATGTACCCCACATTCCCCCTGGAGGAGGAAGCAGTGAGGCTAGAGTAATTCCCAAAATATTTTTGGGTTAAAAACAGCCAAACACGCAATCACCTTCTCTAGGATGCCAAGAATTGGTCCTATAAATCTTGTTTTAAATAAATGTGCTGGTTTGAGGTTAACTGGAATATTTTAATAAGAGAAATTAGGTTATAGGCTGTGGAAAGAAAATGATGATGCCTACTTTGCTCATAGGTTCACTGACAGATACAAAAGTAAGAACACGAACATAGATAAGACAGAGTCACTCAAGTCTGAGCTCTGGCTGTTGGTCTCTCTTCCTCTGCTTGCCTTCTAGATAAATCTGTATAACCCAACTAATCAATTCCTGCTTCTAGTCCCCCCCAGCCAATCCTCCCTGTTTACCTGGTATGTAAGACAGATTCTGGGATAAGACTGGTGGGTGGGGGAAAATGGAAGGGTGGTTGGGAACCCCTCCTGGGGACTCTGATCTCTGGGAAGGGCATTGTGCTTCTGTATTACCTTTTTACTGTATATAGCTGTAAACATTAGCTGTAAATATGTGCTTGTGTGTTGTGCTAAGCTGTAAATATAAAGCTTCATTCCTTAACTTCCAGCTGGCTGAGCCTAGTCTGGATAAATTCAAACGTGTGGGGAGGTAGGTAACTCCCAAACCGCCACAATAGGAAGAAACTAAAAAAACAAGAAGCTAAGATACAGGGAGATTGATTCAACACTTAAGATCAACCCAAAAAAAAAAAAAAAAGGAAAACGCAGGGAACTGGGCTGGTTTTAGGCTAATTGGAATATTTTAATGAGAAAAATTAGATTATAGGCTGTGAAAAAGAAAAACAGTGGTGGTGTCTACTTCACTCATAGGTTTACTGGGATGTACAAAAGCAAGGACATAAACATAGACAAGACAGAGTCTCTCTGGTCTGAGCTCTGGCTGTTGGCCTCTCCCTCTCCTTGGCTTCTAGCTGGATCTGTGTAACCCAACTAATCAATTCTGCTTCTAACTCCCCTGGCCAATCTTCCTTGTTTACCTTGCACATAAAATAGATTCTGAGATAAGATTAGAGGGTGGGGGGGAAGGATGGTAGGGTGGTTGGGAACCCCTCTTGGAGACTCTGATCTCTGGGAGGGGCACTGTGTTTCTGTATTACCTTTTTACTGTATATAGCTGTAAGTA
>VWZI01005957.1:573381-634432 GCA_013396835.1 Psilopogon haemacephalus
GGGGGGGGAGGGTGTGCAGGTGACTCACAAACCATCACAGTAACCACATTACCCGTTTAAAAAAACAAACACAATATCCATGAACAAAAAAAGGTTTTTTTATCCAAGCGTACCAGCGGATAATGAAGGAAAGTGGGTAGAAATTTAGTAAATCTTCAGGTGAGCTGCAGAGGAACTGTTGGGATCCTGCTTATCAGTCATTTCACCAGTCAGCAGCAAGCAAGCCAGGCTGTGCAGCCCTGCATTGCAAGCAGTATGTTTTCCACTGCTTTTGGGTTTTGTTTGTCTCTAATGAACTCTGAAGCAATAGCACCACACTGGAAACACATTGGGGCAGCAAGAAAGCTCTGTAATTGCATTCTAATATCTTTGTCAGGCTTGAAAATACCTAGATTGAGCAGCAGTAACTCACTAGAACTTCAAATGAAACAAAAGGGTTTCAATTCCTGCAGCTGTGCCTGATACAATGAACCTCAGAACCCTGTACCTCCAACAGGGCAACCACAAGTGATAATCACAGGACAGGACGAGGCTGAGGTTAAGACTGACCTGGATTTTATGGATTTGTCCAATCTCTGAGGTGTAATGTTAAAATACAAAATATATGTGACTGTGAAGCAGTTGTTAGCAAGTCAGGTGTATTTATACACAGCACATAGCTCTAAAATTACAGAAGGCCCGTGGGATGGATATGAGATCACCTGCATTCCTACCACCAGGGATCCAAGGTTATAAAAGCTGGAGAATGCAAAGAACATTTCAAATCAACCTGAAAATAATACATGCATCCTTCTCCAAAGCTGCACCACATGACCTTATAGCAAAAAGGTAAACATCATTATTGCTGTTTCACCAGAAGACAGGTAAAGAACAGAAGACTGTAAGCACCACCACAGCAGGCTGAGGAGATGAATGTCATCCATGTGTTCATACCATTATGTCAAGCCTCAAAAGCAAACAAGCAGTAACTTGTAACTCGAGGTCACATCTCGAGTATTGTGTTTGGGTTTGGGCTTCTCATTACAAGAGAGATGTGGAGGTGCTAGAGCAAGTGCAGAGGAGGGCAACGAAGCTGAGGAAGGGCCTGGAGAACAAATCTTATGAACAGCGACTGAGGGAGTTGGGCATGACTACTGTGAAAAAAGAGGAGACTGAGGGGAGACCTCATGACTGTCTACAGCTACCTAAAAGGAGGTGTGGAGAGGCTGCGGCTGGTCTCTTCTGACAGGTAAAAAGTGATAGAACAAGAGGGAATGGTCTCAAGCTGCCACTGGATGAGTTTAGACTGGACAGTAGGAAACATTTTTTCCCAGCAAGACTGGTCAGGGAATGGGCTGCCCAGGGAGCTGGTAGAGTTACCAGCCCTGGATGTGTTTAAAAGTCGTTTGGATGTGGTGCGTGGTTTAATGGTGAACTTCTTAGAGTAGGGGTAATGGTTGGACTTGGTGATCCTGAAGGTCTTTTCCAACCAGAAAATTTCCATGACTTGGTGATACAGAGCAGCTACAGGTCCCCACCTAAATTTCCTGTCCACCTTCCATTTTCATCTTGGCCTCTCTATTGTTTACAGTAGCCCCAAAAAAGAAAGTAATTTACTTTCTCAAGATTTCAGTGCCACAGTTTCTAATATGAGAACAGCATTGACTCCCTTCTCCACAGAGGTATTGTCAGTCTTCTTCTCCTGTTCTGTAAACGTCCCTGCCCTGGTGCTTGGACACAAACAGAGTTGAGGAGGAGAACACAGCGTGACCTGACTCACAGAATACAGCTTCCTTGAACTTCTTCTCAAACACAAAGAAATAAGGTTAATCTCATAATCAAAGGTGAACATCATGTTCCTATCTCTGGATATACTCAAGGTGGGGCTCGACAGGACTCTGGGCACCCTGATCTAGTGGAAGATATTTCCCTAGATCAGGCTGCAGAGAGGGTTGGACTAGATGACCCCTGGAGGTCCCTTCCAACCCAAACCATTCGATGATTTATGTTCAAAAACTCAGAAGCTTATTATCGGAGAGAAGCCTTATCTGTACAACTCTGTGGTACAGCAACACAACGTTTCATTTTCTTCTCTATTATCATGCAGAGGGGAGAAGAATTTAACTTCACTGCTCCATCCTTGTGTCTTTATTAAAGTAACTGGCTTTTGGGTGGGTTCTCCCTTAAGTAACTGGCATTTGTGTTCGACAGCAGGAAGAGTCTCCAAAGTGCCTTTTGATAACTTAATTAAAAACAAAACAAAACAAAACAAGGTTGGGTGAAGCTTTGAGCAACCTGATCTAGTGGAAGGTGTCCCTGCCCATGGAAGGTGGAACTAGAAGATATCTTTCAACCCAAACCATTCTGTGATATGATTCTATGAAAAACAAAACCCCAACAAACTCACACCACTTTCTGTATTCTCTTTGTCTCTGTGAGAAGGAGTGCATTAGATCAGATAAAGGATATGAAATGGCCTTTAAGTCTGACAGCAAAGAACAGCCCTAATGGGAGTCCCAAATTGTGCTGCCATCAATATACCGTACTTACTCAGTAACATCAAGATGCCAGAACAGTGCCATGACCTATATTTCCTGTAAACCAATTTTCTTCTTTGTAGGGTGGATGGAAAGAATCCAACTGCTTTTTAAGTTCCTTTTCTTTCTGCTAGCTCTCTTTCTGCCTTATCACACATATTCTCCCTACACCAAGTTTTCTATATCCCTGAGCACTTACAGCATGAGTCTGGCTATGCAGTTATAAACAATAAATACTGCAAAATCATGGTTTGGCTGTAATTACTGGGTGAGAACAGAACTTCTTGTATCTCATTTCCCTACTTTTAAGAGACACAAATGCCCTTAAAGGGGAATCTTAAGAACAATGTTACAGAGGAATAGGGGTCACATAATCTGTAGAATGTCTGTAGATTTATTATTAATGGTATATAGCTTAGCTGCTGTTGTCAGAGCATTAATGCAAGTTTAAACCGTAGCATTTCCACTCTCAAAACTACAAGTTTCCTCACCCTCTCACCTTACACACCGTGGTTTAAGAGGAGGCAATGCCAAGCTTAGGTCACACTGACAGGCTTACCTGAGATTCTAGTCATGCAGCACCCCAAAAAAAAAAAAAAATCCACTTTTAGCACAAGGCAAAACCATCACTAAGGAGTGAAGTGACTGGGAGACGTAGACAGTTTTTCCCCATCTCTGAGGGTCATAGCTTGGGTTTTGCACATATGAAGACACACAAATTTCCAACATTCTTATTTATCTTTTGGGTATTCCCATCCTACAGGAAATTTGTATCCTTTAAGGAGAACATTAAAACTGAGACAAGCTTTTCAGAAGAAAATATCTCTCTCTGACCTTTGTGACTCCCACTGCCTTGTGGGACCTCCAAAAATACCAGTTGTGCCTCAGAAGTAGAACTTCACTCACGTCTCCTACAGACACACAATGCTCAGTGGTTAACAACACACCTGAAAGCTTGTGTTGACCTTCCCATTCCCCTCACTGAGATGCCTGCCAAACGCAAACCGTCTCCCTCAGGCAGCAAAATGCGTAAAGAGAACACCTGATGCAGATTTGAGTCCAGAATTGTCCCCTGTGTGTTGCACGTCACACAGAGCTGTGTTGGGCCACAGCACCATTCGTCTCAGCAAAATTGAAATCATTCTGTGTCTAACACTTTGAATGATTTCCCAACTTCTCACTTGCCCCATCTGCTCCTCTCAGTTCATTTGGATTTGTTTGAGCTTTTGTGTCTACAGTGGCACCAACTAAACTGCAGCATCACTGCAAGTTCCACAGTGATGGAGCAGTGCCAAGTGAGCCTCAAATTCAGCTTCCTTCAAAATAAAATCACCAAAAGTCAGGATCATTGTCTGGTTTGGCTGCCTCTCCTTTCCTCAAAAATGTGCACAAGCAGCTGTCTGGCCTCAATGCTGAGCTCTAAAATTATATGCCACCTCTAAGATAACCAACATTAAACAATAAACCCAATGTCTACAGAATTATAGAACCTTCTCGTTGGAAAAGACGTCAAGATCAAGTGCAACCGTAACCTACCATTCCTGTACACAACTGTTAAACCAACACAGCAAAGTACATGAATGCTGTATCTCAGCCCCAGTTTTCCTTTATTACTGGGCCAAATCAGCTAAGGAACTAAGTGAAAATTACTTGTGTTCATGTAGTATTTTGTTTCTTTGCTGTTAGAGTCATAGAACCATTTCACTTGGAAAATACCTTTAAGATCATCAAGTCCAACAGTTCTCTAGCTCTACTAAGTCCGGTGCTACACATTCTGTGCTAGGATGGTATTTATAGGACCTTCTCAGTAAAAATTCCAGCTGCTTTCCAACATGTAAGAAACCAGGGTTCTGAAACCAGACACACAACTTCTAGTTAGGTGAGAAAATTGGTAAACACAACAGGTGAGATGCACATGAAAGGGTTTGGGGTTTTTTTGTTAAGGCAGTACACAAGGCAGGCAACCACAGTCCTCTCCCTGAACTTCACCCACCTAGGGCTTTAAAATGGCCTTAAATAGAGTGGAGGAAAGGTGTTACAAATGAGCACGTGGAAAAGCCCAGCACAATCTGCCCATACAAGTCTCCATTGAAAAAGGCTCAGCTCTGATGGAATCAAACCTTACCAAAAGAAACTAAAAGCCTACACACACATACTTGTTCATCTTCCCACAGACTCAAATCAATCATCAGATCAATGAGGGCCCACAAAAATGCAGTTAATCCCATGAATCAGTCCAAGACATTCATTTCTGAGCTGCCAAGGATACACAATATTGCACAGCGAGAACTGATGTGCAACAGCACTCATAATAGTGTGCAGTGACACTTTGAGCATCACGCTGAGGGCCTCAGAAGTCTCAGCAGACAGTAGTCTCAAGTTGCTTTAGGTTTACTCCAAAGAAAGGCTCAATCTCAGTGAATTTTAAACCTCTCCAGAGCCTTGGCACGCACTTCAAGTGCCAAGTAGCAAACACAAGTGACTCAACAGGGGGCTTGGCTTGGTATTTGTAATAAATTACAGGATATGCCAGGTACAGGCTTCCCAGAGAGGTTGTGAATGCCCCCTCACTGGAAGTGTTTAAGGCCACTCTGGATGATGTTTTTAGCAACTAAGTCTATTTGAGAGGTGTCCCTGCCCATGGCGGGGAGGTTGGAGTAGATGATCTCTGAGGTGCCTCCCAGCCATTTCGTGATTCTATGACTCTATTGATAGTGTTTCTTCTTCAGGAGAGGCAAAAGCAAACAAGGATACATATGAGAAGAACGAATTAACTAGCTGTGATGCACACATCACTCCCCCTCAGAAAGCACAATTGCTTCAGTCTCTGTTGCTATCTGTTGATGTCTGCTGACAGCTAAAAAGTGCTATTCCATTCTCTAATTTGCACTTTTGAAATAAGGGCTCTATCATCTCCTTGTCACCATGAAAGCCTTAGCAGCTGTGATGTACAGCATCATCTCAATCATGAAATCTTCATCTGGTTACTGTTTTCTTCCACAATATACTGAAAGAAAAGTTCCCTCAGCTAGATGTCTCCAGCCAATTGCAAAATGCATTATTAATGAAATTAGAATGAGAAGGAGCTTTCGGTATGTCTCTTTTACTAAATAATTCCAAATGGCTTCATTGCACAATTATGGCATCTGAACTTTGCTTTTTAAATGTTGCTATGTGTAAACTCCAGTGGGTATCTGGAGTGATAATCAGAAGGCAAGAGAGTTGTAAGAAGTTAAATTATTAATAAACTCCATTCCAGGTCCTCCCACTAACAAATGTCATTGTACTCCAAAACTCTGCACGTGGTGACATCCTTGCTACCAGATTAGTACATTATTTCTTAAAAATGTGCATAAAGTTAAAGGAACATACAGACATTTCCTCAGAAGAAAAAAAACTTTTCAATATAAGACAGCCAGTTAGAAGTCCTTCCTAGGTCTCCAGAATCAAAATTACCCGGTTAATTCCTTCTCTCTGGGGCAGAGAAGGACACAGAGCCCCTCAGTTGTGCTTGATCAGGAGAGTTCCAGAAAGCCTTCGGTGGGGGTTGGTTGGAGGAAGAAGCTGAGCAGATGTGGCCAGGAAGGCATTGTGGCTTGGTGCGCTCAGGCTGTGGTGGTGCTGAGGGACCTGAAGCAGCAAAGCATCTGCTGGGACAGAGTGATGGTGATGTGTAGGCCACCTCAGAGGCTCCTGGAGATTTTGGAGGAGAACTTGTTGAAGGCAAGTAATAAACAGGCCTAGCACAGGTGAGTCTCCAGAACCAGCAGTGATACTCAGGCTAGATCATTCCACCACATGGAAAGAACACCTGACCTCCTGTGACTAGGCACTAGACAACTGTAAAGGAAAGATAAAAAATGCAAAGGAAAGGAAAAAAATGCCTGATCACTCCATATCACCATCATCAAGGATAAGTTCAATTGAGGGCTGAGTTGCTCAAGGACTTAGCAGTGGTTTCTTTTCACGTCTAGGTAACCTGTACAAATCTGGCTCAAGCTGATAATCATCAGATCTAATTGCAATCTGACAGCTGCTCAGTGGCTTACACAGTGTTGCCCACTCTTAAGATTTTATCACAATTTTCATGACATTTAGCATTCAAGAGATCACCTAGGATTCTCCACTTACAATAAGAATGAATTGGAGTTTCCATCCCATTGGAACAAAGCTTTTAACGTGATGTGATGTAAATTAAATAGAATGGTTCCTAAACTAATAGTATTTATTTTAAAAGCACAGATTGTTTAAATCTGCAAGATTTTTCAACTGGAAAAGTCTTACCAGAATTTAACATCCTTCCTCCAATGCCGATGCCTGTCTCTTAGAAACAACTTCAGCCACCTCTGTATCTAGTCCAGCTCAGACATCTCCAACTCAAGAGAAACCCAGATGACAGCAGGAAAGAGGAGATGGTGTACTATCCTGTCTTAGCTTTTGGCTAAGTTCTTCAACTACATGGAAGAAAGCCCTTCTAGCTCAGAGCAATGGGCCAGCTGGCCCTGTATTCTGTAACCTTGACACTTTGGCAGTCACCAAGAGCAGACACATATTGTGATAATACACCAGAACACATTTCCAGCCTCCAGACATTTGTGAACCTGGCATTTCTAATTCAGAAGCAGCATCAACCCATGCAATAGCCCCCAGTTCTACCACAAACTTTCCCACAAGTTTGTGTGGTATATGTAACCTTTTAGCACTCACAACATCCCAAGGCAGTGGGCAGCTTTCTCTCACACCAACACCTTGTGTGAAGCACCTTCCCTGTTTTTTATCTGCTGTCTGCTCTTTGTTTGACACCCTTCACTTAATTTATTGGAGAAGACAATTCCTTATCCAGTTCTCCATAAGGTTTTCATAGGTCTCTCTCTTGAGTGTTATTTCTGAGATAAACTTCTTCTGTTCCACTACCTTCCTCTGATGCTGTAGGGACACAAAAGCTTTGTGTAGGGTAACTCAACCATGCTCAGGAAAATAAACATTCAGGTAAAAACCTCACCATTGTTTTGTCTTCCTAACTCAATTGTGCAACCCAAACCTAGCACAGCAGTCCAGAATCTTTAAAAGCAGGATACTTAGCTAATTACTCCAGATTTCTTCCATTCTTACTTAGAATTCTGTATAGAGAATTCAAATTACATAGCTCAGAAGGTGAATTAATAGACACTGATCACTTAACTGAAACCTAAGTTTGGGTCAGGAAAACCTTTAGCTCCACCACCACAAACCAGCAGTCTAGAATTTTAGTCATACAATTAAAAAAGCAGTAACACTTCAATCCCTAATGTGCTGCAACAGGCAAATACAGTGAATAATCACTGCAATCCTTTTGTTATTTTTCTGCACCTTCTGGATTCCTAAGAGGAACCTCAAAATATGCATAAGAAGAACTGGAACATTTTAGACACTGAGCACAGATAACCTTTACATATAACTATTCTACTTCAATACTGTGTAACAAATCACAAAATGGTAGAGGTTGGAAGAGACCTCCAGAGATCATTGAATATAGTCTCCCTGCCAGAGCAGGATCACCTAGGGGAGGTCACACAGGAATGCATCCAGGTAGGTTTTGAAAGTCTCCAGAGAAGGAGACTTCACAATCTGGGCAGTACTCAGCATGTCTGTTAGGCTTTGTAAAGAGAGTGGAGGTGCTGAAAAGCTTTCTCTTTCACCAGCTTTCTCTTCTCATAGCTCTAAGCCAAGTAAGACCTATGCTGCACCAACATGGAATGATAATTTAAGCAGCTGGTGACCCAGATGTCTTTATCCCAGGACACATTTCTGCAGACTCTGGCATGCAATTCTATGTTCACTAACCATGGGGCTGTCATTGACAACTGGCATAGAGAGCTTGTGATGTCACTGAAGTGACACCAGCATCAACAGAAAAGAGCATACTCACAACCCTAACAAAGGCTCAGTTCCAACTCTATATAGGGTCCTACTGTGGACCAAATCACAGAGCTTCTTCCACATGAAAAATACTGAACTAATATAATTTAAAGCATGAATTTAAGCTCATTTGAAAGGCTGCAAAACCATGTACAGGCATGGTTATTTCAGTAGTAAAGTTGCAATTTTCAGTTGAGCTTCAGCCAACTGAATGCGTTTAAACATTAAATCTATATAAGCCAGTCCTAATCTGAAGGATGTTTCCGATAAGGCCCTCTACCAGCCTAACAGCATAGGGAAAAATAAATCAATTTGAAGGGAGACTTGTTCAGTGATCATGTACATCTCAGACCTATGACTGGAGGGACTTTGGTCTATTGACAGTAATCACACACTTAAACACAAGCCCGACATCATCTCTTCACTCACCAGACAAATAAAATTTCACATTGGAAAACAATAATGACAACAAGTTAATGTTTTCAGTAATAAGTTCTCCTCACAAAGAGCACTTGACCTTCATTGTAATTTCCACACAGCTTGCAGTAAACCACCTGAGTGTGTATAAAATGTAATGAATAAAGAAATATTTTAAATGATAGAATGTTATTAAAGTAGGTCACAATTCAAACAGCACAATTACTGGAAAAATGATGTTTGAAAATGCATCACTCCCAAGTCTTCTCACACTGATGAGCTACTCTGTAATTTATTTTGCCTAACAACAGCTTCTGTCCATATTCTCTCTCTCCTCATCCCCAAAGACTCTATTAAGGCAGCCTCTTGTGCCGCATGACAGCGTAATGCCCACACGAGGCATGAAATGTCACAGATCACAGCTTTACACCTGGCCAACATAATGTATTCATCAAACTCTTTCAAGCAGTGGAAGCATTTGTTGTTATTTTGTGGGTCAAGCCACACAGAGGCAGATGGAATGGGCACTTTATTTACATGTGATGTCCCTAAGCCCATTTACTTTATTTATGGTGGGCAAAATCTATCCTTACAGAGTCATCCAAGAAGCCTTGGACCAAAGACATTGTTATTTTACAAAGATAAGGAAGAATGGTTTCCTCTGAGCCTTCTGGGTGACAATGAAGATTCATTTTGTTCCTTAACACCACATTCCACATATTCTGAACATTGTGAAAAGCTGAGAGGTGGTATTTTGATTCACAATCTATAAAGACATCAGGATAATTAAGGCCCACCTGTACGTTAAGACAACTCTAACAGAGTAACAGTATGATGAGACTCCCCAGCACTCACAATGGCCCCAGTAAATCCCCCACCAGACACTGCCACAAGTCTAAGTGATCAGCTCTTTACTTTTAACTACATACTCCTGTGGCTGTAGATACTGGCTTTAACCATCCTTCCATGAACTACAAAACAATCTGAACTGTTTGCAAATACCTGGAAATGTAGAAATAAAATCCCTGGATTCACTTCACATATTACATATTTGGAACAGGTTGCCCGGGGAGGTTGTGGCTGCTCCCTCCCTGGAGGTGTTCAAGGCCAGGCTGGATGAGGTCTTGAGCATCCTGATCTAGTGGGAGGTGTCCCTGCCTATGGCGAGGGGTTGGAACAGGATGATCTTTGAGGTCTCTTCCAACATAAACCATTCTATGATTCTATGATGATTACGCTCATTTTGAGTGATCCTGAAACAGAGCTGAGGTTATCATGAGAGTTTGGGGGAAAGTTTCTATATAAACAGCAAAAATCTTTCCTAAAAGAGAGTGTTAACCATGTTGTCTTTTAATTATCTGTGTTGCTGAACATCAGTATTAGTGACATGGGTTGCTTAGAAGTGCAGCTTGCAGGAAAGCAAAATCTCAGGACAAATCTTTCAACAGAAAAGGGGAAAAAAAGTTCTACTATTACATTGCTCTCTATATTTTGTTAATACAGTTATATATGAAAGGCTGGATGCATATCTAATTTTATCTTGCAGCATCTGCCACTGCTTCATGACCTCCAAGACAGACTGCAAGTACCTGGATAAACAGATTAGCTCAGTAGACACAGAGCTATCCTCCAAGTTCCCAGACCGTATTTTGACTGAATCACAACAAAAGGCACCATCTCTGAACCTCCAAAATAATAGGAAGCTTCTCCTCCCCTTGAGAAGCACACAGCCATCCCACTACTTTCCTAGCCTGAATACCAGAAAGTACTAGTTACTGTAACTGCAACTGGGTTTTGATATGTTACAGCCAAGGAGCCAACGTTTCAGGGAAGGAAGAGACAATGGTGTCACTGCAGCTTTACATACCACTCAAGAAAAAGGGAGTTAAGCAGAAAGGCAAAGACAAGTAATGCTGAGTGTCTGGATTTCCTTTCGGCTTAGCAGCTCAAATTGAAAACCCCTGGGCACATGGAGTCATGAGGCAGGTGGGCCCAGGGACCCTTGAGCTTATGAGGAAGAAAGTGTATTGACCAAAACAGCAGAGACTGAAGGAAGGCAAAGCACTCACTTCATCCTCAGGACAAAGTGAAAGCTCAGGCTTTCAAATAAGATGTAAAATAGAGTCCTGACCATTCATCACCATTGGAGATCCCATGGCAATTCCTGCAAGAGTGAAAATGTTAACTAACATGTCCTGGCCAATATCCAACTCAGATAATTGCATTCTGCTTCCTAAATTCCCCTTACAGTTTCAATTGGATTAGTTTTTCTTCATCGCTCTTCCCTAAGCCACTCCTGCGTAACGTTTCCAGCCCAGAATGGCTGCTGCATTCCACTCCTGAGGTGTTTGAGTTAGCAGCATTGGGCAATCCCAGCATACATTTTGTATACCTGAGTCAGAGAAAATGCTCTGTGAGCCACAGTAATACCCTCACCCCTCACTGAGGTGCATTTAACTTTTCAAATGAGAAATCTCACTGATGCTACTAAGATTTTTTTTTTTCACTTATATTTTGTCCTTCAAGAAAGGATGAATGAACCAAACCCAGCCTTCTGACAATTAAAAAAGTCCTTTGCTAGGCCATGTCCTCAGCAGATGCAGTTGTTCTGACTTCACTAGAACTGTGCCACATTAAAACAGGAGTAAATAGTCATAGTCACTCATGTTTAAATGTTGCAAGAATCAAAGAAGCTGGCTGCTGAACGCATCAGTCTGTGGATACAAAAGTGGTATACCAGAAGATATCCTCTCCCTGCTTTTAACTGGCTTGCACAGTCCTCAAGCTATTTCAAAAGAGATGCTGAAGGTCCTTTAACTTGGCAGACTGATGAAAAATGAAACTGCTGTGAAATATGAATCTCCTGCTAGGTAGTAGTCTACCCTACTCTAAGTACTCAGAATACTATGGAGGCAAACTGCAAAGACCAGACACAAAGCATTTTACCAAGCAGGAGAAGCAAAGGTGATTTACATTCATAAAACCAAAAAACTGACAAGCCTTTGATTTTCTCATAGAACAATCCCAAAATGACTGTCAAGACTTCTTTGGCTTTTCATCATCTGCATGTCCTGTAATAGGACCATTTTATTCAATGTGCTCATTTATAGACACCTTGTAAGGAGTAATTTCCATTTGCTTTCCAAGTTACTCAAAAGAATATTTCTCATTCACTCTTCCATGAGCACTTGACAACAGTGGAGAACAGCTTGCTTTCATTTCCAGCCAGCTCCTGCATCCCTGGTAAAGCATAAAACCACAAACATGCCACCTACTTCATTTTTTAGAGCTTCAGTAGTATAAGAACATCCTAAAAATCTGGGAGCACAACTTTAGCAGCCTGTAGCCAGATGAAGAAGGAACACAGAATACACTCATTTTGGTATTTCCTCTTGAGAACTGTAACCTTCCTCCCTTCTTCCACATCGACAACAGGTGTCACCCCTATTTGCCAGCTCCAGGCTGGGTTAGCAGCAACATCCCACCCATTAGCCTACACCAAATGTGGAAGGGGGTGATGTAGGACCTTCCTGTGCATTCTACTTCAGTGGCAAACACACCTAGTAGTTGTAGGTGTGTGAAATCTAAGGTTGGTACAAGAGAATGAATAGTGGGAATAAGCATGACTAGGTTCATCTGATGAGCACAAATGGATCTGCAAAGGAATTTTATGTCAGAATCAAGTGGTTAAAGATATGCAGACTACGTTCTGGATCTGTGTGGCACATATGAAGAATGGTGGTTGACAGAAGTGTCTGACTCAACTTTTCTGCTGCTCATGTACTGCCATTCTGGGTACCAGCCTTGACTCCAGCTCAGCTCCTTTAGTACACACACTGACATAGACTCAGGACACAATATTCATCCTCAAACACACAGTCATCCTTTCCTGTACTTTCACTCAAGTGGAGAAATGGGCTTGAATGGGAGGACGATGAAGTTTGAATCCTTAAGGTGTGCAGTGCTCAAGATTACCTAGCATTTCTGCAGTAAGACCAGGTCTGAAAGCTTAGTCCTTTCACTGCAATTTAATTTCAAAAGTTACAACTGTTCTTCAAGGGCCTCGGTCTCAAGAACAACCTGAAAAAAGAGACTGGAGTAAGATGTCTCTTTCTGCCACTCCTTCCCTCCTACTTCCACGTTTTTTTGCAGAGCCCTGTCTAGAGTGGAAGCATTAGCATTACTGTGCTCTGAAACAGCAGTCACCCTCACCACAATCGATAAAAAAATTAGCATGACTACAGGAACAGAAGCTTGGGATTAGAGAGATATAAAACTGGAAAGATTTCCCTCCCCGCCCCTCTGCATCCTGACCAACCCTTCCAAAACCTGACTGTAAACATTTTAATTCTCTGTCAGCTTGCTGAAGGAAATCATTAGAGAGGCAAAATTAGAGAGCAGCGGGTGCAGTTCTGCAATAAGCATCTGTCAGTCAAGCAGGCATCACCCCGCAGGTCACCACAAGCACTTCCAGGAGAAGAGTGCTGGACCTGTACAGAGAGCTTGCTTGGAGCATTGATCGAGTGATCAGCCCAAAGCTGTACTTCGGTCAGATATACAATTTTATATTTACTATTTAAAACAGACACATTCTCTTCCCCTCTCTGGTTCAAGCAGTTTATACATTTAATTCAATTCGAAGAGATACGTGTTTGTTTGCTAGAGTAAACAGAATGAGTAATGAAGAGCTGTCGTTACAGAGAAGCAACCTGCCTGTCTCCCTCTTGAAATTAAAATTTAGCACCAAACATTGACTTTGGAAGGTAAGCAGCTTAGTTCCATGGATGCTTTTCACACCTTCCAAGTACACGCCAGAGAATTTGGTGCGAGATCATTGGATAGGTGCAGACCAAACCTGCAGTTTCAGCAGTGCATGCCTCAAAACACCAGCTTCATTCTGGTGGGGTTCCTTAGGATAAACCTTCATCAATCAATTTGCTAACACCAACAATCACAGGAATCTCTTTCCCTTTTATCTCTAGTTTCCCTTGCCTTCACTTCTTAAAGCATCACAGATAGAGTAAGCCATACAGGAAAGAGAATGATGGCATCATGTAACACTGCAAGCCACTTGACTAAGGAAACAGATTCAAGCAGGAGACCTCAGCAGCAATTAAAGGAAGAAGGAAAGAGCAAATGAGTTAAAAAAAAAAAAAAAAAGACATGAACCTGTTGATTGCTAAATAAATAAATAAATTTAAAGCATTTGGTTTGGTACTTCGGGGCTTTTTTTGTTTTTTGTTTTTTTTTTTTAGATACTAGGTTTAGATCCACCACTCTCAGGAATTTAGCAGTTTAACACCACAATTAAATAAAGCACAGTCAGTTCAGCCCAGATTCCTTAAATCCAACATTGTTCTACCCTGCAGAAATACTGAAGTCTATTGGAAATGTAGCTGCAGCATTAGAGGGCTATTTGTTGCAAGGACCTTTTTAATATGGCTGTATCGTTAACACTGCAGTGCAAAAACCTCTCCAGTCATATTAAAAGACATTTAGCTCAGAAACACAACTTGTGGGCAATGAAAAATAAATTTGCTTCAATTTGCACTCATTGAATAACAGCATTATTTAACAGTATCAGTTTAAACGACTCTTCTTAGAAGACAGAGCAGTGCACCTCTTCTCATCAAGACTCCCAGGGCACCAGAATGAAATTAATTTCTGCAAACCAAACATTCAAAGCAGCCCGCAGCACCAGAAAGGCCACATTTAACAGGGAGAAAAATATTTTGTGACCGATCAGAAAGAACAGCCCCCCTCTATATCCCACCTCCCTCCATTTTCACTTTAAACCTGCCATATATTTCACTGTAGGGAAAAAAAATAATGTTTTCTTCCACCGAAAGTATTTGTCTTGACACTTGGATTTTCATTTTAAAGAATCAAGCTCCCGTTGAATTTGCAGACATTGGGAAAGAGCTACTAAAATCTGGGAGCACACTATCTCCCACCACTAATCAAACCCCACAAATCCTTCCATAATTATTTTCTTACAAGGTTATGCCTAATTGGCCACTAACCTGACTGATTAATCACCTACATTATAAGAAGGCGTAGAGAAAAAGGCTGAAGGGCAACAAAATATTTATTCGGGTTGCAAATATTAACCCAAGAGGGGCCAAGCTGGTTCCAGTTGTCGATGACAGGCTGCGCAGGCAGAGAGGCTGGAAGGAGAACCCTGCTCAAGAGCCACACACACAGAGATAAGAAAGAAACCGGTGTCTCACGTTCATCCCCACTACGGCCGATGAGTGGATGCTCACTACAGCTCTAAGTTGGCTTTGCCCGGCTCTGGAAGCGTTAAATTATTCCACAGGCCCCCGAGACGGCGGGTTCTCCGCGCAGAGCCGCGGTTCGCATCTCCGCTCCCGCACGTCCCAACCGCGCAGTTCTCGCCGACTTCTCCGCCGGCTGCCAGACGCGGAGGCACCGAGCTGCCCGGGCGTCCCTCCCCCGCCTCCTCGGCGGCTCCTCCGCTGCCGCCCGCCAGCGCCTCCCTCCCGACGCACAAAACTTTGCGCTCAAGTCCCGCCGCTCCTCCGCGTTTTGCCCCTCCGCGAGGGTGCGAGCCAGTGCCTGCACACCGGCCCCCGCGGAGAGCCGGGACGCACCCCCGGGCTGGAGGGGATGCGAGGAGCCCAGGGTCAACTGCTGCCGCGCAGCCCCGCGGTTCGCTCCGCGGCTCCCTGCTGCTGCTACCTCCTACCTGCAGCCGGCGCCGCTCTCCGTAGCGCCCCGCTCACCATCCTCCTCCTCCTCCTACTCCTCCAGCGGCGGGGAAGGGCTGCGAGCCCTCGGGCCTTCTCTTCCTTCCCCTGCGCCGGCGGACGTGGCTCCTCAGCGAGCAGATCCGCGGCAGATCCGCGGCGCTCCCCGCACAGCGGCAGCCCCTCGGCGGCGGCGGCAGCGCCAGTCCCCTGCAGCCACCGCGCTACCACATTCCCCCTAATAGCGGGGCGCGCCGCCACCGCGCCCGGGAGCCCCCCAGCCCCGCCTGGCCCGGCCCCGGGGCAAGGAGGCGGTGCCCAGAGGGGTGTCGTACCCCCCAGACACTAGCAGCGGGCACCTTCGGTGGCAGTGGCCCCCGTTTTCCGGCCTTCTCGCTCGGGCTTTGCAGGGAGCTGGGGGAGGGAGATTTAGGGGCCAGCGGCTCCCAGCTCACTGCTCGCCCTCCTGTACCGCCCCCCCTCCCCAACCCCACCGACCCCCGGCAATACCTTTCTTATGCTTCCTCTCACCGCTATCCGCTCCCCAAGCTGCGGGCCCTTAGGGAGGTGTTTCGAGAGCAAACTGGAGAGTGTGCGGCACTGAGGTGGGTGCTGGAGGGGCCGGGCCGGTCAGCATCCCTGTTTATGGGCAGGGAGAACGGGACACATGGCCTATCATCACCCAGACACACAATCACAGCATGTTGGGGGTCGGAAGGTACGTCCAGAGATCATCTAGTCCAAACCCCTCTTCTAAAGCAGGGTCATACAAAGCAGGTTGCACAGGATCACATCCAGGTTAAGTTTTTAATTCCTCCAGAGAACAGGGCACCAGGACCTTCAGAGAGAAGTGTTTCCTTATATTCAAGTGAAAACTTGGGGTAGCATCATCCCTCTCCAGCAGTGGCCAGACATCAGGAAGCAGCTGGGCAGAATGAAGTGCCTTTGGCCAGTAGATGTAGGTCTCACACAAAGTGCAGGCAACCAAAGTCATTCTAGGCCCAGTGGGCTGTGGTGGTGTTACCCTTCCTTCACATGCTGACTGCTCTTTGACCAGTTCTGCTTGGCTGTCCCATAAGAAATTTCCTTCCTGGCTGCTGTCTCCCCTGTGCAGGGAGGAAGAGTAAATGTCTGCTCGAGAACAGACTTTGAAGGCAAAGATACTTTTGAGTGACAGCTTACAGCCACAGAAGATCAAAGTTGCCTATTTGTTCACAGCCTGACATCAAGTATTTCTCTTGGAAGCTCTCGCCTAACCCACCTCTGTAAATAGGTGTCCTGGCACTGCTGAGCAGTGGTCAGGAAGAAGAATTCCCATCTGTGTGTACAGACACATCTCTTGCTCTTCTTGTCTGCTCTTTCAGTGAGATGTCACCAAACAGCAAAATTAATCCCTGGTCAGGAAAGGATGCATTTGTGAGCTTGCAAACCACAAGCAGTGAGACAGCGATTAAAGTTTTTGTCTAATTTTAGGAGATCAAGCTTGTAATAGCAGAAGAATGAGACTTAAGCTGCTTTACATATTCCTCCATATGTAAGATCATTAAAGCATCTGTGGTTACTGTATCTCACAGGATAGGGAGCCTTGCTAGAGGTGTTAATAGTTGCTGAACTCTGAGGCTATGTGACAGGGTGTTAACCTTTTGTCAGTGTGACCCAACACATTTGACTAAACCATTTTTCCTGGCCCCAATCTCTTACCAGCTCTCCCGAGTCACATATTTATTACAAGAGTAATAGCTCATCCTCCTTAATAGGCTGCTTGGATGCAAACCTTGAGCCATTTGACAATGGCTGCCTCAGACATTTTGTTATCCTTAACTCATGGGTGATAAAAGATGAATAAAGCTGTCAGATAGCCTATTGATTATGTGATGGAGATGTACCACCATTGCCCTTCCTTACACTGAGTTTCTCCCATTCTATTTTTTTCCTGGAGTTTGGGTGAGAATGGAAAGAGGACTTTTACCTACAATCCAGCACTGAAGTTGCAATCTGCTGTCACAATCTGCTCAACTTCACCACGCCTGTGTGACCATGCAACTCTTGGCAACAATATTTGTCAAATCTCAAGCCTTGCGTCTTCCTAGTGTTAAATCATAATGTCTCTGACTTTGAGGCCCTAAAAGTTTCCTTCCTGTTTTCTTCTTGCCTGGTTATAGAGGGAGAAGTTTGGTAGAAAATCTTTCAGGCTCATATAAAGAGTGGATTAAGCCAGAGTTGTGGGCTTGTGATTCAGGTACAAAGTGCGATCTGAGAGACTGAGATTAAGTTTCCAAGTTCAGATTCCTCCCTGCTTTTAGCAGAAATACTTGCCAGAAACAGAGAGGATGGTCATTTGAGTTCAGAAGCTTGCTGTTGATGTGATTAACTCTCTGAGCTTTGGGAAGGCTTTCAGCTTGCATAGAAAGAGCATAATGATGCGTAGCTGTACCAGGAACAGGGACTGTACACATGCTTATCTGCAATCCCATCCATACAAAGAGATACAGAATCTGGGAGCACTTGCAAAAGATCTCTGAAAGGGATCTATATGCCAGTGACATCAATTTCCATTTCGTAAATGCAGATGTCTGAGCAAAAAAAGCCACATAAGTGCCTGTGAATAAGAGAGTGCTGGAGTGCTCACACAGAGCTGTCTGAGCTCCAGTGCCTCTGAGTCAGCTGGGAAGCAGAGAGCCACAAACAGCTGGGCAAGCAAAGGAGCAAGCCCCAAGAGAGGGAGCAGGAGCAAAGATGCTGCAGTGCACAACTGCAGTGAGGGACTGATTATACTCATCTCAGAGCAGGCAGAGTTTGAAATGGAAATGAGGAGAAGATTTCCTTGCCACACTACCCAGCAGCTACAGCAAACCTTGCTCTGAGACAACGGGGAAGCAGGCAGCACGCAGCATGGACTTCATTTCATTTCACTGTTGTTCAGCTTGTCTTAGAGGTTCATTTAATTGTTGCTCAAAAAATCCCATACAGTAGTGAAACACTAAGGAAAAAAAAATCTGCCTTCACATGTTGGCATTGGTATTGACGTCTCAGCTTGTGCACTCGAAGCAGAGCAAATTATCAGGTCTCTATACAAGTTCCACCCTCACGGGCTTAGAAACAAGTAGCAGAATTGTAGAATCATGAATGGTTTGGGTTGGAAGGAACCTTCAAGGTTGCAACACCCCTGCCATAGGTAGGGACACCTCCCACTAGAACAGGCTGCTCAAGGCCTCGTCCAGCCTGGCCTTAAACACTTCCAGGGAGGGGGGATCCACAAACTCCCTGGGCAAACTGTTCCAGTGTCTCACCACCGACACTGTAAATAATGTCTTCCTAAAATCCAATCTAAATCTCCCCTCTTCCAGCTTCAATCAATTCCCTCTTATCCTATCACTACAAGTCCTCGTGAAAATCCCTCCCCAGCTTTCTTATAGGCTCCTTTCAGGTACTGGAAAGGCTGCTATAAGCTCTCCCCTGGCTGAAGAGCCTCATCTCTCTCAGCCTGTCCCCACAGGAAAGGTGCTCCAGCCCTCTGATCGTCTTTGTGACCCTCCTCTGGACCTGCTCCAACAGTTCTGTGTTCTTGCAGGCCCTAGAATTTGATGCAGTAGTCCAGGTGGGGCCTCACCTGCAATGTGATGCACGGTCCTCCAGAACCAGGAATTCAAAGGCCTCCCATCTGAGCTGCAGAGTTAGCACCCTGCTTCCTTTTGCTGTCAGGCATGTCTGAGAATGCCTGGGGTTACAGAGCCTATTCAACCCTAAATTCCTATGAGAAAACCAAATGCACCTTCACTTGACTTCAGTACTTCAGTTCTCCCTAAACCTTCAGAACTTCCAAAGTTCCAGGCAAGAATGAACACAAACGTCTAGCAAACTTGAGCCTCTGCCAGACAGAGAACTTTGACTTGCTTTGTCATCCTTCATCACAGCTCAGGGATTTTCTCCTTCTTTTTCATTACTTTAGGAAACTCCTGGCTTTCTCAGGCAGGACATGCATCTTCTGATGGCACCTGAGAAAAAAGAACCTTCAGATCTCTGATTTAGTCAAGACAGAGGTGCTTAATCAAATAGATGGCCAGGGATACCACAAGTTCATATGCAAAGAGAAATGTTCTGAATTTTAATTTAGCACTTCCCATCTCTGTATCTCATGGAGCTTAATGCAGGTGTTATTCATCCCCTTTCTGCAGAGAACTGAAGTGAGGTAGCTGCTGTTTGACTAGTGGCACTGTCTAAAGGGCATGACTTGACTTTACAGCTTTCAAGTACTTGAATCCTTAGGTGAACTATAAAGAAAGTTGTTTTTTTTTTTTTCCTGGAGGTTTCCTTTTGACCTCTGTCATAAAAAACATCTTGTAACCAACAGTAAAAGCAGGAGAGTCTTTCATCAGAAGTGACATTAAGCAGATTGTGATGTCTTACATCCCTGCTGTTCCCAGTGCTCCAGGTTCCCTCTATCCCAAGTAGCTCCTTTCTAGGTAGGGGCAGCGAGACACATTCTGCGATTATTGGCACAACATAGCTTCCACTTCTGCCAGAAAAAAAAAGATCAACACTTTCTTTATGATTTCCCAACAAATGTAGTAAATTAAAAGAGATTTCTGAGGTACTTCCCAGAAAATGTAGGATTCACCACATACTCTTACACTAAACTGCAATCTTCAGATTAATATTCAGGTGTAAACATTAATCTGGAGTTACACCCACAATATACAGGCAAAGCACCTTTATCTAGGGGAAGGATAATTGGGTGGGTTTATGCAGTAGTCTCCCTTCAAAAAAACCTGCTTCTCAAAATAAAAGTGAAGTAAAAACCATTAATAGCAATGGCACCATTTCTTCCTTAAAATATATTCCTCCATACAGGGAAAACACAGAACTCATTTGACTGCCTCATATTGTCTTTCTAAAGCTTTTGAGAGATTAAAGTTTAGTAGCTTGAATGTTAGTTAAGTAAAATAAACTTAAAATTTGAGATTTCCATTGCCTAGTAGTATGTTTGGATCTATTTAGACCAGTAGCAGTACTGTAGCCATCCAAGCAGGAAACAAAAACAATACCTATTTCTCCAGTCACAAATAAACTCACTTTTAAAATCAACTATTTCCACAGTAGAGTTTATATTCTATTCATAAAACTGGAGTGATAGTGTCTTGAGGGGAATTAATACTTCCATTTAAAAGAAACATTAGTGCAGAACACACACAATGCTTGTAGGGCTGGTTTACAGAAAATATAAATAAAGATAGATGCTAAATTCAAGTTATTTGCTGTGAATTATGCACTTGGATCTATTGGTTCCTGAACCCTTATAAACGTTCTGTGGAAAGCAANGCAAATCAGCATCAGAAGTCAAAGGAGTCTCCAAGGGAGACAAACTTCAATGCCAGAGCCAGGTAAACAAATGGAATTATTTACTATACAACATTATCATTTGCAATGCTATTTTATTCATTATTTAATCACACACTGAGTCTCCCTTGCAGCCTGTGGTAGACCACAGGGCCACTCTGTTCCATCCCTCACCTGCCATGTATGTAGTTGCTATAGGTTATTCAACATTTGTACACATCACAGAAGCTACTGCCTCCTGCCTGTGTTGAAAACACTCGTTTCATCTGCTCACAGGGGGAAACAGATCTCAAGACTGCAAAGTATCAGTGGATTAAGTGACCACCTAGAGATGACTGCTCATCTCTCTGAGCTGTCTGGCACATCTCCCTCCAGAGCTCTTCACAGAATCATAGAATGTTAGGGATTGGAAGGGACCTCAAAAGATTATCCAGTTCAACACTCTGCCAGAGCAGGATCACCTAGAGCAGATCACACAGGAACATAATCCAGGTGGGTTTGGAATGTCTCCAGAGAAGGAGACTTGACAACCTCCCTGGGCAGCCTTCTCCACAGCTCTGACACCCTCACAGGAAAAACATTTCTCCTTATGTTCACATGGAACCTCCTCTACTCCAGCCTGCACTCGTTGCCCCTTGTCCTGTTATTGGACATCACTGATCAGGGCCTGGCTCTGTCTTCCTCACACTGCCCTTCACACCTTTACCAACATGAATGAGGTCACCAAGCCAAAGAGCCCCAGCTCCCTCAGCCTTTCCTCGAGGCAGATGTTCCACTGCCTTCAGCATCTTTGTGGATCTGCACTGGTCCTTCTTGAACTGAGGGGCCCAGAACTGGATACAATACTTCAGATTCTGAGAGAGGCAGGAGAACCTCTCTGGACCTGCTAACCACAGCCCTTCTCATACATCCCCAGGATGCCATGGATTGAGCAGGAAAAGAAACTCAAAGGGAAGTCAAGAGCTGGTGAGCTTGGTGGTTTGTTCTACTGAGATGAAGTTAATTGCCACAAGTCTCCTTCTACAACAAACTGAACCATTTACAACAGCACAGCAAGTGCAGGAACACAGAAAGAGGTTTTGATTGGAGGAGATAGTAGCACAAACAGCAGCAGCACTACTGTCAAATTCAGTACAAAAAACCCAAACTGTACTTCTTGCCACTTACCTTTTGTTTCAATCAGTGCAGGATTTTCTCCTTGGCAATCTGAGAAGAAAGACGAAGGTTTGCGTTTCTAGGCACAACAGCCTTTTAGTCCCAGCTCAGAGTTGAGCAAAAGGGACTCAAGATCATGATTGTTTTTACTGCCGTTGAGCCTTAGTTTCACTGTCTGTTGCTATTTTCTATGTGAAGGTGTACAATAGTCAAGCTAAGTTTCCAGAATCTTATGATTTCCTTCACAATTTGCATAATCATGTGCATCAATCGAGCACTAAGCTTAAGCACCTCTTTGCTTAATCCTCTAATTTGCAGGGGCAGCAGAGGGGGGACAAGAAGAGGGCGGATCTGTTCAGCAATGCAAATCAGCCAGAGAAGGATACTGCCAGGATTAACATAATCCAGCTGCTACAACTATTCAATTTGGAGACTAAGGATGATAAAAACCTATTTCCCTAGTCAATCAATCATTGTGATCGACTTCAAAAAAAAAAAGAAAAGAAAAAAAAAAAGTGGGGTGCAAGTCGGTGTAATGAATGAAATCAACAGACTTATGTCAAATGACATGGCTGAGAATAAGGCCTTGTGTTAGCAGCATCCCACTGTCACTGGGAAGTCAACAGATTATAAAATTTATAATTAAGAGCTTATCAAAGCACTTTATGTCATCAAGCGCTGCCTTACACATACCAGGCATTGCTTTTATTAACACTTAAGGAAATGAAGAGCAGCAAGGATGCTTGAAACATCACAAGGCAGAGCAAGTCAGGAACAGAAGGTGACATAACACTGTAGGTCCTAAATGATTAAGGAGGTTACCCAGGGAAACAGGAAAGTCATCATGGGCTGAAGCTGATCCAGGGTCTGCTGTCACTGCCAGTTCCATCTGTGAGCAAGACTTCTGAGCTTCCTTCCTAACTACTTCTGCTGTTAGCATGATTCCATCATCAGTCCCTACGAGAACAGCTACAGGCTCTGTCTCCTTTCTTTGTTGGATTGTCTCAAACAATAAAGGTATTTTCAAATATTAATTGTCTCACAACATGCTTGAATCTTCAGATGGGGATTTAGTAGTAGTGACTTAATGGTGGGATTGCAAGCTCTAGGCAAGTAATTGGACTTGATCTCAAAGTTCTCTTCCAACCTCAGTAGTTCTATGACTGCTGAAAATGTCCATTCTTCCAGGAAGAAATCCTCAAACTTCACTAGCAACTGCAAACCTAAAAGCTAAGGGTAACCCTCTGTCACATTACAGGAGACGTCATACACAATTTGACTTTACTTTCCAAACTCATTTGATCCTGGTACCACAACAGCCTAACGAAAATAGTATTAGCTTCATCTACTTGAGGTGATTTGCTTTCCCCTAATAACCCATCCTCACCTTCCTCATCTAGGGTATGCTTGGATCCAGGGGAGATATTAACACTGACACTGACAAACACATCCTTTTTGATCACCAGAGGTTGTAGGACTCTATCACATACACATCAAAATCAAACACAAAGTAAAGGAAGCATTAATTAAGCCACTGCAAACATAGACTTGACAAGGCTATGATTTAAGCACAAAACTGCCTGAAGAATTGTGATTCAATATTTTAGTTTGTAACCCACTTTTTATATCACTGTACAGAACTGAAAACAGAGAACACTTCCCCCCTCCCATCCCCTTCATCTGTTTTATCTTTCAGCTTGAGCTGGCAAATCTGTCTTAGCATCACCTGTGAAAAAAGGTGACAGAAAATTCTCAGAGAGTTGAAAGAGAAGAAAAACTTGTAAACAAGTTATCTATTCACATATTCTGTCCTCTAATTCCAAAGAACATCTTTCGGAGGACACTGTTTCTTCTCCTTGTAACAGTTAGATATGAGTGCAAAACGGTATTTTGAGAATATAGTTTATTAATTTTGTTATTCAGAAACTCACTACCAACCAGTATTTTTAATAATAATCAGTTCTTTGCACAGTCATGAAACTTTATAAAGAGGGAGATAAGCAGGGAGTCTGGAATGCTCAAGGAACATAACTATCACCAATATCGCAAATATTAAACTTGAAACTGGAAAGAGATTCTTAGATTTAAGTACATCTTGCCTGCCAGGGGATTCAAGAGGCTCCTTTCTGCTGCTAAGGCAGAAGGTATTCACAGAATCTTGCTAGAGATTTGCTAAGAGGATTTTGAGTGTTTACTCACAAAATGGTCTCTCCAGATTCCTGGGGCTGCGTTATAGTATCAGACAGTGTCCAAAGCATGTGGAGGGGTTGCTGTTGGTGGTTTCAAAGACATTAGAGGCTTCTGAGTTTTCCCAAACTCTTTTCTTAGGAAGCTGGGGCTACAGCACAGTCTCTGACCTGTCTCATCTTGACTCCTGACAGTTGGAAACTTGTTGAGAGGCAGGCAGGATGCAATGAGACAGCAACACCAAGAGCATGCTGAGGCAGAAGCAACAATGGCAGTAGCAGCAGGCACAAATACAACGGCAGAGCCCCTCATGTTACCTGCTTATCTCCTTTCATCAATGTAAGCCTGAGACTAATGGGCCTCTGGGCACAGAATAGCCAATCAGAATGGCAGTTAGCCAGGCCTGACCATATTGGGTGAAACCAGGGCTTTTGTTTTCCTTTCCTTGTGGTTGCTTCGCTCAGCATAAAAGAGAGGGATCAGGGGAACAGGTCTGGGAAAGCCAGGACATGTTCAAGCCTATTTAGACCCACCACAACATTCCTCTAGCTCCAAGTCTGAGAACTGCTCCATGCAGCACACATAGGGGTTCCCCTGTGATTCTTTATAAAGATCATCCTAGATCACCAAAATGTTAAAGAAGAGCACAGCCATTCTCACAAAGCTCACAGACAGAGCTGGTTTGAGCACTAGGGAACACTGTGAGTTGGCTTGCCGAGGATTTGCTATGGATGCTTAATCTGGTGCACGCAAAAATGCTTTGGACCAGTCTTGAGCCTAAAAACTTCTGTGAGGTTTCTGCTACTCCCTGCTACAAATTCAGTGAGAACCTGAATGTCCAGGAAGTCATGAAATCTGCACAGAATAAAAATTAACATCTTTACATCTAAATCCAAACCTTTATATTTGGGCATTAGGAAGAAGTTCTTTACTATGAGAGTAGTGAAACACTGGCAAAAGTTACCCAGTGAGGTGGTGGTGGCTCCATTTATGGAGACATTCAAGGTGAAGCTTCATGGGCCATGTAGTTGGAGATGTCTCTGCTTGGAGGGCTTGGACTAGATCTGTAAAGGTCCCTTCCAGTCCAAGACATTCTATGATTGTATGCAACACATGCATCTATCCAACATAAATCACATAACCACTCCTACTGAACATCAGGGAGGAGTCAGCTGTGGGCAGGAGCAGAAAGATGTGGTACAACAGAGGTAACTGTTGTAAGAGTAACCTAGAAGCGGTCCAAAGCAGCAGCACTCCGTGTGGGCATACAACATCTCCCATATTAGTTGGTTAAGTCCTTTCTAGACTGTTGCCAATCCTTTAATGACAGAAAGGCACATGAGAATATGGAAAAGGCCAGTCGGGCCCATCATCTGACACCAGCAAAAGTCAGGGACACAACTTCCCAGTCAGAGCCTATTGGGAAGGTGATGCTAACTTTTCTGCAATACTCTGCCATTTCTTTTTCTCTTTGACTGTAGGTACATTCTCTTTCTTCATCTTGGCTTCAGGCTTTTCCTCCATTTTTACACTTCTGTACATTACCCTCCTCTGTTTGCTTCCCTGACCTCACACATAAGAGTAGTAATGCCTTTTTTATCGGTAGGAATTCATCACTTCCACTTCTTGATCAAAACAGCTACTCTCACTATCTTATATTTCCAAGCTTGTATCGCAGGCATCTAAACCTACCTATCATCTGTGAAAAGATGATTTTAAACAAGAATAAGATGCAAAACACTCACCTGAAGTGGTAAGAACCTTCCCATTGTTTGCTGCAAACACAAAGATGACCTGTTGCTCACTTTGTAATCTTCTGCAGTAGCCACATGCTGAGGCCTTCATATCCCTTAAGCTTCATGATCAGTTGACTACAGAGCTATCTTCAGTGTGCTACCCCTCACTTGGATGTGACAGAGACTGAAATCTCATTCACAGCAGGATTATCATTGTTATTGAGCTGGATCAGAAGCACAAATGTCATCCTGCATCTCCCATACATCACTTCTCCCCTTCTTTGCCATCTGCTCCTAGAGACGTCAGTCAAAACAGTTTCAGCATTCTCCATTATTGTCTTCAAGTTTCCCTCTGTTGACCCAGTTTAATTTCATATTTGCACCCTTATGCTACCAGGCAGGCAAGTTAGTGAAGTTTATGTTTGTCATTTATCTTACTCCTCCTCCCTGAAAATGTGTACATTTGGAGATCTGATATTCATTACTCTTTTTGACAGATTCCAGTACAGCTTGAATATGCTCCACAAAACTTATCTGCATTGGCCACATTGATTTAGCAGATTAAATTAACTTCTTTGAAGAGGCTTTCAGAAATAATCAGCTCCGTTGTGCTCACAAAAGTAATTCTGAATGCAAAAATGTTAATTAAGATCCAGGGTTCTGATTTGGCTTATTGTTAAGACAAGAACCACTCTGAAATTCAGTTCTGCTTGGCTTCCAAAACCTCAAAGTTCATCCCAAAAACAGAAGGCCATATCAAAATCTGCTCTTTCCAAAAGACTTGCAGCTTGTCCAGAGTTTTGCCCTCGTTCTTACCCTGCATTATCAGGAGGACAAAGCAACATGGTAGTGACAGCACTGATAAGATAGGACTCCTTATTTCTCAGCACAGGTAATGAGAGATGAAGGCTTCCAAAGAACAGGAAAATGCACATAGGCAGGAGACTAAGCCACAGAGATAGAAAACACTAAAGCTAAACTAAAAGATAGTGGAACATATTGAGAACATTCTATGAATCAGACAAACTTTATTAAAATGTGTGCAACACTGCTTTTTCCAAAGTTTCCCTCCTTTCTCAGTATCGCCATCAGTTGATGAATGATGTCTCCAAGTACAGATTGTTTTAAAATTGAGTGCCCTCCTAAAGACTTGTCCTAATGCAAGAGGTCTTAGCAAAACTATACCTGAACATCCACAGACAGTGTCCTTTCTGGGGTTTCCTAGCCCCCAGTGGGGAGGAAGGGCTTGGATCCTCTACTTGTTGCTATGGTAGCTACTAAAAACTGCTGCTCACAAGAATTTTGAATTGCTCTCTGTATTCAGACATGCTTCGAAATAAGGCTGAAAATCAACACTTGCAGCACTGTTAAAGAGCCAGTTCCTGACCTCTTTATGCTTTCCAAAATAACAAGAAATAATTAAAAATAAGAAACAGCACTTAATATCTCCTCTGCCTCTCAGCTGTGTTAGTACTCAATCACACACAGTCTGTAAAAATCTTTCAGCATACAGATTTGGTGCAGCCATTAGAAGTAATTTAAATTATTTCTATAATTTCATCAGAATCCACTATGCTTCTTTTTCCTGACGATTTCAGGTGAATGCCTGCTGTAGAGGTGATCTCTAGTTGGAGACAAGCTGTATAATCAAACAATACTTGCCAAAAAAAAAATGTATGAAAACTGGTTTCTAGGCTTTGTGTGTATTTTGGGGTTTGAAGAGGTACATTTCCCATCTCGTCTCACTTCACACATTGCACCAGAATATTGCATTGAGGCTCCAGATATGCCAGTGCTATCCCACACAAGCAAAGACTTTCCCATGCTATCTCTGTTTGTTGTTTCAGAGTCATCATCTTACCTGCATTTTCAAAGACAGCCTCCATAGTCACTTTCAAGACACTGTGTTGGATCACACAAGGTCAGCTGTCCCAGTCAAGTGTGACAGTGGGTCTGAACAAGTCTTTGGATAGGCAGACACAGCTCCCTGGTTTGCTGAACCATCTCTGAAGCATTTTTGTGCTCTCTTTTTAAATATTTTCCTTATTATAATTGGTAATTAAAAAAGAAACTGAAATTATCTGGCCATGAACATCCAGGATCCTGCCCACTGTAGCCAAGTCCAACACATGTAGTTTGGAGATGCAGAGAGAAAGGGAATGGTTGACACTCACATAAGACCTAGTGAGGTTGAGATGAACACACATTGAGAAGTTTTCCTGTATAATTAGCCCTGCAGAAGAGATATAAAGCAGAAGGCATGGACCAAAGTCTGTGCGGTTCAAGAAGTAGCTTTATTTTGCATTCCTCTCAGAGGTTCTCATCTGAATTAATAAATTATGCCCTGAAGGAAGAGGTTGGAAGGGACTTTGACAAGATGTTAGCCCTTCCTTAGCTGGGGAGACAAGCTAGCAGATGTACAGCCATTACGGGATAATCTGCCTACAGGGAAGATGCTTCTTAGCTCTCATTAGTTCGAGGTGGGGTTATACCATCAAGCACGGAGCACAAATCTAAGAATTCTAAAAGCATTAGCAACAAGAAATCCACTATTAGCATTGTTTCAGCTCCTTTTAATCGACCATAATGCAAATACATTAAAAAAATATTTAAAAGAGACTTGAGAGGGATTCCAGGAAGCAGTCCTCTCTGCTGGTATCATATTTACATCTGTTCCAATGCCCAAAGAAAATTAAGTCACATCTTCAATAATTCATGTGTTCACTGGGTCAGAGGCTCTGTCAGATCCGATGCTTTGCCAGTGGAAGTGGCAGAGATACAAATGAGAAATTAGGCAGGAGCATTATCTGTAAAGTTTGGAACTGGATCTAATCCCAGTCTTCTTGAAGATGTGTTTCTGAGGGAAAGCTGTTTTTCAGATGGCTCCTGAAAGCAATGAAGGTTTTCCCAGCAGGTGCTCTGCCTTCAGGCCATATTAGTTATAAGCAGAGACACATGGCTTAGAGTAGTAGTAACACAGTCTGTAGAAGTTATCTGGATGCATACAAGAGTTTAACCCAACTGCATCATGTTGAGTCTTTCTGCAACATCAGTAGACAGCCAGCACTGACTTCTAGAGCTAGAGGACAAAATCAACAGTTTGAAGGTGGGATTACCACACTGCAACTGAGGTGTGCATAGAATCATAGGTATATTAAACCCCCAAAACTTCAGCAGCACAGATCAATGGCATTTTTATTGTCTCCGCTGCCTTTAACCACCTGGTAACTGCCTCATATTTGTTCTAACAGATTGCTACTCTGAATTGAATGGAGAGGTGCCCAGAAACCAAGCTTTTGACATAACTCTGCTACTTCACCTCAGCTCTGGCCTTTAGCACCCTCAGGTAGCCCTTGCCTGGATCTCATATGAGAGCACTGCCAATCATCATGAACCATGCTACTCCATGTCGTTGCCTTATATTGCAGACAAACATCCATTAGAAATTAGGTCAGGGCCACCAAACTCACTTTACTCACGATGGTAAATCTGTTGAGACCTTTGCTTTTAGAGATGAAAAATGACAGCATTCACCCACACACCACGAGGGGAGAGACAGCTTCTCTTTAAGTCAGCACAACACACATGAGCAAAACATGCAAAGACTGAGTTAAAATCCTGGATGGGAAACTTTTAGATCAGTTGCTAGAAGTGAATTGTTTCTGCTGGAAGCACTCCAGGGACAGTTGAATTAATTCAGCCAGGGTGTTGCAGAAGGCATGGCTAAGCAATCCAACATCCATTTGGGAGAGGTGGTAATGCGGCACGATGCTGTTCAGAGATAATCAAATGTCAGCCTGGCAACTCTGCTGATACCATCATTAAAAGATGGGCTCAATTCCATGAACACTCCCAGGTTTTTCATCCCTTGAGATGGAAACAGCTTTACCCCACTTAGAAGAAAAATGAATATTTTGCATATATAAAGCTCTTTTATCCCCAAGGACTTTACTCAATATGGACCAGATTTATAAATAGACTACCAGCAGGTGTCTTTGGAGTTGAGATCAATTACTGATAGTCTGGCCCTACACATGCAGTAGAACCTGCTCAGAGATGATCTCAGTATAACTGTGAACACACAGAAGGCAGAAGGATTAGGGACCCATTGTTTCTCATGGCCAAGTGTTAGGCAGGCATGAGAGAATGCTACTGAAAAAGTTGAACAGAAATATAAGAGAAATTTTCACCAGGGCCTCAATTCTGTACTTCATTTACTTCCCTGTCACTGAACAAATGACATCTTCAAGTAATATTAGAGGTCTAAATATAAGGTCACACAATTCTGATGCACCTAATAAGATTTCTGAAGGTATCTCAGGTAGAGTTACTGTGGAATGTGTAGCATTTTCCCAGGATCAGCACAGCCTTGGGGATGAAGGGATGGAGAGAGGCCCCAAGGAGGAGGACTTGGGGGTGCTGGTGTATGAAAAGCTGGACAGGAGCTGGCAAAGTGTGCTCACAGAGCAAAAGACAACTGTGTCATGGGCTGATCCCCAGCAGTGTGACAGTAGGTGCAGGGAAGAGATTCTGCCCCTCTGCTCCGCTCTGCTGAGACCCTGCCTGCATGCTGGGGCCAGCTCTGTTTTCCCCACCACAGCACAGATATGGACCTGCCAGAATGGGGCAGAAGAGGCCACAACAATGATGCGAGGGTTGGAACCCCTCTGTTGTGAGGCCAGGCTGAGAGCCAAGAAGCTGAAATCAAAAATCACAGAATTGGTTTTGGTTGGAAAAGATCTCTAATATCACTGAGTCCAACTGTCAACCTAACATCACCATGGCCATTAAACCATGTCCCCAAGTGCCACGTGTACACATTTTTAACACCTCCAGTGATGGTGACTCCACCACCTCCTTGGGAAGCCTGTTCCAATGCCTGACCACTCTTGCAGGAAAGACCTTTTTTTCCTGATATCCAACCGAAACCTCCTCTGGCACAATTTCAGGCCATTTCCTGCCATTCTATCACCTGATACTTGGGATAAGAGACAACCCCCACCTCACTCCTCCTTTCAGAGAGCTCTAGAGAGCAATGTGGTCTCCCCTCAGGCCCCTCTTCTCCAGACTAAACAACCTCAGTTTTCTTAGCTGCTTCTCATAATTCTTGTTCTCTAGACCTCTCCCCAGCTTCCCCAGCTTTGTTGCTCTCAATACATTTCTAAAATAACACAGCCCAAACACTAAACCCTGGGATTAAACTCATTAAAAACTAATGCAAAAGCCAATTATGTACCTCATATGGTTACTTTTCATAAAATTATTTCTTCAGCCCAACTACTTGAACTAATCCACCTGCATATTAAATGATCACAGAACGGTAGGGATTGAAAGGGACCTCCAGAGATCCAGTCCAAGCCCTCTGCCAAAGCAGGATCACCTAGAACTGGCCACAAGGAACACATCCAGGTGGGTTTGGAAAGTCTCTGGAGAAGGAGATGCAACAACCTCTCTGGGCAGCCTGTTCCAGGGCTCCATCACTGTCACCATAAAGAAGTGTCTTCTCATGTTGAGGTGGAACCTCCTGTGTCCTAGCTTGTGCCTGTTGTTTCTTGTCCTATCACTGGGCATCACTAAAAAGAGCCTGGCACCTTCATCTTGCCACTCACCCCTCAGATATTTATAGACACTGATTAGATCCCCTCTCAGCCTTCTCTTCTCCAGATTTATCAGCCTCAGGTCTCTCAGTCTTTCCTCACAGGAGAGACATACAAGTCCCACAATTATCCTTGTAGCTCTCCTTTGGACTCTGTCCAGCAGATCCCTGTCTCTCTTGAACTGAAGATGCTACAACTCGTTTATTAGTGCTGTGATAGGAGATAGCAGCCAGTGAGGTACTCTGCAGCAAGGCAGGTCAGGTCTGTGTCTTTGGCAGGCATGACATAGGCTAACAGAGAGCACATGGGATGGCAGCTGCATTTACAAGTGAAGGTTCACCAGAAGAGTAACAAATGCCACAGCATTTCTTGTAAGATGTTCTCCTTACACAGCTGTGCCCATAACTGCCCAGGAAAATGAGGAGGTCACAGGAGCCGTCAAAGTTGACCACGCTGAACCTCAAAACTACAATTATGAATCATGGCAGAACAATGATCTGCCAGTTACACTAAAGGTGACAGGAAGGCTACAAACTGCTTGAGTCAGGGACAAAAGAGCAAGGTAAAAATTGGTCTGAGGCAACCTTCACCAACAGTATATTTACAGAATGGGAGGAATGAGTAATACGGCAAGTGAAAACAAGTATATAAAACAAAAAGCAAAGAAAAACGAAATGTTGCATCACACATGTCCTCCAGCTCATAAATGCAAATCCTCAGAGCAACAGGAAAAGAGAAGAGGATTTATTGAAGCAGGTCCAGAAGCCCCCAGATGGCAGACAATTGCAACAGTCATAAGAAAGAAATAACACAGCTAAGGAAAAATAAACCTTACACAGCTATTGCTGAACTTCCCAAATCACCCTCCCTCCCTCCCAGGCCTGAACCAAAACCAGACAGAACTGTTCAGCAGCAAGCCAACTGAAATGAAAAGCCTTCAGACAAACTCAGGGCAAGCTCCCTCTTTGCATACAATACAGTCTTAATGTATATTCACAGGGGAGCAGGGCAAGATGAACTCACCATATTCTGAATTTCAGGATCTTTTCAGAAACTCAAGTGACCTGCTAAGACAGAACAAAGGTTCTGTTGTGCTCCACACCTCATCTAGAACAATGATAAATAAAGAAAAATACTGAATAGCTCAAACGAGGACAGATCTTCAGGTTAACTTGGAAATTTTCTCCCTACAGGACAGTAGCTCCTAAACATAGAATGGTTTGTGTTGGAAGGGACCTCCAAATGTCATCTAGTCCAGCCATCCTGCACTGAGCAAGGACATCCTCCACTACATCAGACTGCTCAGAGCCTTGTCAAGCTCGAGCCCCAGGGATGGGGCCTCAACTACCTCCATGGGCAACCTGTTCCAGTGTTCCACCACCTTCATGGTGCAGAATTTGTTCCTAACGTCCGAAACTCCTCTTACCTAATTTGAAACCATTGCCCCTTGTCTTATCACTGCAGGCCCTTGCAAACAGTCTCCCTGCAGCCTTCTTGTAGCCCCCCTTCAGGTACCAGAAGACACATCTGCAGAACTAAAAACATCAGGGGAATGGAAGAGGCTCCCAGACAGAGTCACCAAGTGATTTTTCCTTTCTTAATTTGGGATATAGAATAGTTGGTGTTGGAAGAGACCTTAGAAGGTCACGAAGTCCAGTATTTCATTCAAAGCAGGGTCAGTTCTGGAAGATATGTACACTGCTCTTCCACCCCCTACTCCTTGTCCTGGGGAGAAAAAAAAACCAAAAAACAAAAAACCAACAAACTATCAGTTGGAACCAACCTACCCAGCCTGCAGCAGGAAGAGATGTTACTGAGGTAACCTCTAATCAGGGTCCTGTAAGGTAGTCTCTGTCTCAAGGACCAAAAGGCACTTGAAAGGGGCGGTAGGGTCGGCTCCTTCAGGCGCCTGCGCAGAAGGCAGTGATGTAGGTGGGGGCGTTCTCGTGCTGCCGCGCAAAATATAACCGCGAGGCAGGCAGCAGCACAGCCAGTTTGAAGCAGCAGCCACAACCTTCCCAATTGAGCCCTGTGAGCAGCGCGTGCTGAGAGAATTAGAAACCAAAACAAAAACCTTCCACCTAACCAAACTAACAAACACCAAAGCTTAAGCCATGGTTGCAACCCAATCTAATACCAGGTCTAGGAGAACTGTAGGCACCCAGACTGGTGCCTCATGCAAATCTGTGGGGGTCCAGACCTCTGGTTGCAGTGAGTGCCTGAGCCTAATTGGAATGGAGGGTGGTGTGCATGAAAGTTGTGTGAGGTGTGAGCAGGTGAGTGATCTGCTCAGTATGGTCAGGCTGCTCTTGTCAGACCCCACCTGGAGTACTGTGTGCAGTTCTGGAGCCCCCAGCACATGAAGGACATGGAACTGTTGGAGAGAGTCCAGAGAAGGGCCACGAAGATGATCAGAGGGCTGCAGCACCTTTGCTATGAGGACAGGCTGAGAGAGTTGGGGCTTTTCAGCCTGGAGAAGAGAAGGCTTCCAGGAGACCTTATAGCAGCCTACCAGTATCTGAGGGGGGCCTAGAGGAGGGCTGGGGAGGGACTGTTCACAAGGTCTTGTAATGACAGGACGAGGGGGAATGGGTTCAAATTGGCGGAGGGGAGATTTGAACGGGATGTTAGGAAGAAATTCTTCACAGTGAGGGTGGTGAGGCACTGGAACAGGTTGCCCAGGGAGGTTGTGTCTGCTCCCTCCCTGGATGTGTTCAAGGCCAGGCTGGATGAGGTCTTGAGCGACCTGATCTAGTGGGAGGTGTCCCTGCCTGTGGCGGGGGGTTGGAACTGGATGATGTTTGAGGTCTCTTCCAACCTAAACCATTCTATGATTCTATGATTCTTCCAACCTAAACCATTCTATGATTCTGTGAAATTTTAGAGGACATTATGGTAACAGTTTCTGTATTTTAGACTCTCCAGATAGATCTTAGATAATTATCTCCTTAACTGCCTTTAAAACAATGGGCAGGATTCACCACTGGAGACAGAGCCATGTCTGTACTTGAATAACAGCAGTAGACACTGGAATGGTAGATCCTAAACAGCAAATCTTTTCATTCCCCATTTCTGTGGATTGAGAGGCACAGAGGTTTTGCAGCATGGCAGGACAGATTGCTTAAACAAATGCTGACTTCTCTAATCTTCAGGGGAAGGACAATTTTCCTTCCACATTGTTGGCCAAACCCCCTTTGTTCAAACAAACAAGACCCAGAGTTTTCAAAGGAAATTTCACTCCTCTCTCCCTCCAACCTCTATCTTCCAGCCTGTGTTTACAGCACAGGCACATATGATGCAATATATACCAAAGTAGTTATTGTTATTAGGCAGGGACCTGTACTTGGAGCCATGTTCGTAGCAGCACAATCTGCAATTGCTGAGGTAGTTTGAAGCACAAGGCCATGCAGCACACAGTGACTGCTGGCAGAATGATAATGCTGAGGCAGACAGAACATTAGCACTACAGATCTCTGCTGCCAGATTCCCCAGATCAGTGCTGTTACCTTTTTCAAATCAGTCATCAGAGTGGTTCATGCAGTAGCACAAACTTGTGAATCTGGAATCACAGAATCACAGAATGCTAGGAGGATGGAGACTCCCTTTTTACATGCAGTCATACGGAAAAAACAAGGGGTGATGGGAGCAAGTTACTGCTGGGGAGATCCCCATTTGACAGTGAGATATTGGAATCATCTCCTGTAAGTAGTTGTGGATTCCCATACACTGGACAGTTTTAAGACTCAGCTTGCCCAGGTGCTGGGCCAGCTCATTTAAAACTAGACTATCACCTAGAAAGGATGAATCAGATAATCCCTGAAGCCTTTTTCAACCTGGCATTCTGTGATATAATATCAGGCCATGATAGCAGCTAACGTACATAGGTATTATTCAGGTGATCCTTCAGAGCTTTCACATATTCACACAACTGGTACTCCTCAGTAAGCACTGTAAGTACTAACACAGAATATCTGAGTCTGCTCCTTATTCAGCCTGTTACTGGCTTTAGCTAAGGGAAAGGCAAAAATGAGATGTCACTTAAGATGGATTCTCCCACACTTACTCACTTGTATCTATGATTTACACATACTCAAATGCGGAATATATGTGCTTTCTTTAGTAGGTCTGACATCCTGATAAGAGACGTAACACTTAACACATCAGGATGTTATACTGTCCAGAGCTAGAGACAATACCCAGGAGAAAATCCCTTCTGCAGATTTTGAAATCTCAGTTCAAAACAACATATCGTAATACCTCTCATCATTATCACTTGATGATAACGGTTAGGTTCAGGTTGGTTATTAGGAAACAATTTTTCGCAGAAAGAGTTATCAAGCACTGCAACAGGCTACCCAAGGAAGTGGTGGAGTCTCCATCCCTGGAGATATTTAAAAGATGTGGTGCTTAGGGACATAGTTTAGTGATAGTGGCTTAGCATTAGTGGTGGGATTGTGAGCTCAAGGCAAGTGGTTTGAGTTGATGATCTCAAAGGTCTTGTTCAACCTCAACAGTTCTATGATTCCATGACTTCAGAATGGTAAAAACAAACAGCCAAATTTTAAGTACCGGATACAAACCATACGTTTTCTTAGCACAATGCTCACTTACAAGCAAAGTATGAAAATAAACTAAACTCTCAAAGAGGTCGTTTTGCTCACCTAGTACCAACTTGTTACCAAAGATGTGCCATAGCGCTTTGAGTCATAGAAGTCATAGAATGGCTTCGGTTGCAAGAGGCCTCAGAGATCATCTATTCCAATCTCCATGCTGCAGGCAGGGATGCCTCTAAACAGGTCAGGTTGCTCAAGGATACATCCAACCTGGCCTTGAACACTGCCAGAGAAGGGCCATCCACAACCTCCTGGGTCACCTATTCCAGAGTCTCATCATCCCTCATACCAAAGAACTCCTCCTGCATTTATGTGGGTGTCCTGGTTTTGCTGGGACAGAACCCCAGCCATGATCTGCAGGACATTAGTAGTTTGAGGTCAGCCAGGGCAGCTGATCTGAGTTGGCTACAGGTGTATCCTAGACCAGAAATGTCATGCTCAGTTTATAAGGGAAAGTGTGCTGAGGATGGGGGCTCTTCCTCACGGCTGGTGGGACTTGCTTACCATTCTGCTCCCCAGCACTGCCTTCCTCTTGATTATGACTGCTGTATGCTCACTGGGCTGAGTATAACTTTGTCTACTTCACACTGGCATTGGTACTAGTTTGGGTCTCCTTTTCCCTTTAGAGGAGGTGCAAGGGTTGGTTGTGGGCTCCTATGTCTGAACAAGCAGCACTGATTAATGGCCATCTAGCTCAGGGAAATAGCAGAGACAGCAGACACTTGCCATACAGAGCAACATCTGCACAAGAAGTGAGGTTGCATGGTTGTATCAAGTCAGATCAGAAGTCAGTTTAATTTCTCCATGCTTCTAACTATATTCTTGCCTATAGCTGAATTGTCCCTCTCTCAAGATGTGTGGTGGGTTTGCAGTTACCTGCCCCCCCACCTTTATAAACCCTGGCTAAAACCCAGAAAAACACTGGAAGTTAATAAATGAAGCTTTATATTTACAGCAATGCAAATATACAAGCAAATATTTACAAGACATAACAAATATTTACAGATATATACAGTGAAAAATACAGACACCACACCCCTCCCAGAGACCAAAATCCCCAAGACAAGGTAACCAAACCCCCCACCACCACCTTTCCCCCCTTCCCCAGCCTTATCTCACCACCTGATGATGCTGCAGATAAGCTGAAGATCAGTCAGAGATATTAGTGGCAGGAAGGA
Organism: Psilopogon haemacephalus; assembly: GCA_013396835.1. NCBI lineage: Eukaryota > Metazoa > Chordata > Aves > Piciformes > Megalaimidae > Psilopogon > Psilopogon haemacephalus. Next base: position 610,726 of record VWZI01005957.1, read on the forward strand.
ATTAGTGGTTTTAGTGATTTTACTCTGAATTAGCCAAAAGACAGAGAGACAAAGAGAAAGCAGCCGCAGTGCCGAAGGGACAGAAGCCCTCTGCTAATCTGGTTGTTTTGAGAACAGCTCTTAAAATAACTTTTTTTTTTCTTTCTCAGTAAAACTTGGTGAAGTGACACTGTAGGTTTAACTCTCTCTCAGCCAATAGTCCAATCTCTCACTCAAATACTCCAATTAGCTCAAACCAACACAAGATGCTTCAGTGAGCTAATGGATGCAAAGATAACACTCATATAGCAGATCACTGTTACCACATAAACAATGTACAATTCCCTGTACAACTTTAGGTGTTCATATTGAAAAGAAGCAGTTAAAACCAAAGCTGATCACTGCATTTTCCTAATACTTCATGCAAGTATTACTTATGATGGATGCACTGTTTATTATACAGGGCCTTGGCAGAAGAGTTTGAAAAAGAGCTTTAAAAGCAAACATCCCTTTATAGGATCCCTTAAAGCACTCACTCCCAGCTCCCAGGTCTCTTTAGGAAGCAGTGGTGTCAGAACAATTTCTTCAGGTCTATCTGTATCTCTATGTCTACTTTCACCAGTCAGCTCTTAAATATTTTCTCCCTACTCTGAAGGGAAGAACGAAGTATGAGCATACATTCCTCACCGTGGGACTTCCCTGCCTCCAGTTAGGACACTTTGGACTTCTCTAGGGCCCACAGAGTGATGGGCAAACACAGGCCTATTCCCCTCCTTCTTCTCTAACCACAGGCCTTCCTGTTCCCTTTTCACATGGGGCTGAAATGCCACAAACCCCTCGCAGGTTCATAGCATGTCCTCAATAACAAAAATATCCCACAATCTTAACATCTTTTTTTTTATCAAGCAAAGGCAGAGCCTGCAACACAGGAACCAAGGCCACCTGAGTGCGACAGGAGCAGGTCTACAGAGCACAGCAGCTGTGCTGAGAGCCTTACATTTGGGGGGAGTGATTTCAGCCTAGCCTGAGCTTGATTTAAGTGGGCTAAGTGTCCATTAGTAGACAGATTAGATGCACTCCTGGAGTATCTCTCCTGACTCGGTTTCATACTGAAGAAATCCACTTTGTGCACTCTAAGAACCACAGTGCAGTGACTGAGAGATTACCTTAAAAGCTTACCACTGACCTGAATTAAAACATCAGGGTAAATACACCCACCTGACAAGCAGAACTTCATTCCTGTGTACAAGTCCTGTTTTGACCTGATTTACAGCACTCTGTAATACAACCCAAGCAGCTGCAGTTCCCTGGTGTTAGTCAGTACTCACTAGTTAAAGAAATATTACATCTAGTTAGCTAACAAAATGAGGTCAACAGGGAGCAAGAAGAAAAGGATGAAATCAATTTAACAAATTCCAAATCTTAGAGGCCTTAAGTTACTTCCATTAAAATATATTTTACTAAGAAAGGAAACCAAGATTTGAAGCATGTTTTCAAAAGCATGAACTACTTTTTTGTTGTTTGCTTGGGTGGGCTTTTTTAAACTTTATGCTGGCGTTTAACTCAATTTTTAAGCAATTAGTGCTCCAGTGACAACTGTGATCAAAGCTTCTCTTTCTTCAGTTGGGAAATAAGGTTGCTACAGCTACCCTGCTGACAGATGTGTTTCCAGTGCTTCCACACTCTGTTCCAACCTACTGGCTGCACCTCATTTATAGCCTTTCTAGAATATCTTCAATATCTGTCTCTGGGTTTTGTTTAGCTATTCAGCATTCAAAATTCAGTTTTATTGTATGCATTAATGATCCCTACAGAGGTGCTTCTTTACCACCTTTCACATGTGGCTTGTCAAATAATTTATATATGCTAAGTGTAACTCCTGCCCATGAGGTTCTGCTCTGCTAGAACATGTCACCTTCTCTGCTCAGTAATTTCTCAAAGCAGTAATTCATTCTAGTTGATGCTGAATGAACCTGGAGAACACCACTGAGGTCCTGACCCCCAAAAGACTTGTTCATACAAAGATGCCAACAGATTATTGAAAATAGGGAAGAAAAAGGTCCCAACCATTCCTTTCGATTACTCCTGGTTAGGACAGTTCTCTGAAGGTCTTAAGAAAATTCAGGTTAATCACAGTGAAAGTGCAGCTGGAAAAAAAATAAAGGGCCTGGGAGTTACTGACCAATAGCCATCAGCTGACCAAGGACTAACCAAGGTCTGCATGAGGCATTGTGATGTTGTGTGGAGCAAGAGAGAAAGCCTGGAAAGTGCAAAACTACTCCACTAAAGATATACAGCACACACTGAACACAGGGCATGCAATATAAATGTACACTTTGCAAATAAATAAAATATTCAGCCACTTAGTGAGATAAGAAATAGGTGGATGCATAAGAGGATTATGCTGTATAAAGAGGAACTCTGGCTGGAACTGTTTGAGGGTTAAACTCCTTTCCATCTGCTTGATCCCAAGTCCCTGGGGTTCTGTTAGTTCTCTATCACACAGACTTGAATAAAGGTTTCTTAAGCCAGTTTCAAGCTGAGCTGAGTGTCTGGACAAATCTCAGCAAGGCTGCTCCCCACTGTTAGTCCTTGGACAAACATCAGCCCTCAGGAGTGCCAGCAGTGACCAGCATGACCAAGCAGCCCATGACAGGAGAACATTGGAAAAGTTGGTGATGCCAAGCACATGCCATCACTGGTAAGGGTGGCAGTGCCAGCAAGCACCAGTAAAGTCACTGATAACAGAGCGTTTTCTTGGCCAACCCAAGTTTTAGAAGCAAAATTCAACATGGAATTAGAATATTTGCCATAAGTGTTTAAAAAATGAATGTTTCCATTAATTTGTGTGTATAAGTTTCCATTAATCTATGTATATTTAATAAAATAAAACAACTTTGGCACTGACATAACTGAGTAGGCACATTTTTAGCTGCAGATACTAAAAAGAAGTGTCTTCAAATCTTGTTTCCACTAACCACAAAGAAAGCATGAAAACATCTACAGAGGTCTTAACTAGCAAAAGGAACAGCTAGTGAAATGGGCAGTTATAAATCTATTTTATATGTAATTTTAATAAGCAGGAAGTGAGCCTGACAATAGTCACGTTATTGGATTACATCCATTACACTCATTCACAACATAAATATCTGCATTTTACGAAGAGCAAGCAATTTGTTTTTGTGTGGAGAGCTAAATTTGCCTGTTGAAATTTATACTGGGGAGGTCACAGATGAGGAAAGCCCTGAGATACAGAGAAGTATTTATACACCATCTAAGAAATCAGGAATTTTACTGGGCTTTGGTGGGTTGCTTACACGCTCCCCACCCTCCTCCCCCCACCNAATACAAGGAAAATTCTGCCAAAACCACAGTAAAATGTATTATGATTGGAGATTACAAATACTGTGCAGACTAATAAACAGGGGTTACCGAGGTGCAGGATTTTAATATCAGTGCTTAGATCAAGCAAATGTCACCTGAAAATGGCAAAGTAGAGAGGAAAACACTCAGCCTGAATGCATGGCTGTTCAGACAGCTGTAATTCTTCCCAAGGTACAGCCTTGGCTCTATTTATCACTGTCTTCCATTTCAAGGTGTGCCAAAAGAGGGATGCAGGAGGAAGAAAAGTGCACACACAGCTAGGCTAAGGACCACTGCAGCAGCAGGGCAACCTAACAGCCAGAGCTAGATCCCAGGGGAATGGAGAGAGAACCAAGGTTAGGCTGAAATAAACCAAGGGCCAAGAAGAAACTGAGAGAAAGCAGTGATCTGTCTTGGTGGCCAGCTGAGGAGTAGTTATAACACTTCCCAGGGGCCAGGTGCAGTGGCTGATGAAACCAGTTGATTTTACAGAGATTATTATGGATCCACAGCTGGAAAACAGCTCCTGCCCACACCTGCGTATCCTGGACATTCGCCTCCATCTTGCTGCAAAAGGTAAGGTAGGGTTAATGGCTGGACTCTGATCTTGAAGCTCTTTTCCAACCTAAATGATTCTATGATTAGGCTGTCCTGGAGATGCCACATGCCACAGGGCTTATAAAGAAGAATGAAGTTCCCTGCTAGCTCCAGCTTTGTTTCCTTTCATTATCAGGAGCTCCCCTTGCTTATGAGATTCAAGAGGATGAGGCCAGTCTGGTTTCAGTGGTGCCTAGCAATGGGACAAGAGGCCATGGGCACACACTAGAACACAGAAGATTCCACTTAAACAAGGAAAAACTTCCTTCCTGTGAGGGTGCCCAGAGAATTATGGAGTATCCTCTGGAGAGATTCTAAACCCAGCTGGACATGTTCCTGGGTTCTAGCAGGTTGTTAAGGCAGGATTTGAATCTGGGTTAGAAGTGAATTGTAATAAGGCCAATATAACAATTATTAAATATTTTATTAACTATATAAAGCTATTTCCCCCAAAATTATTTACAATTAACANTATATAATATATATGTAGTACATATATTATATGTACTACATATATATTATATATACAATCAAATTGATTTAAATTATTTTAAGAAAAAAAGAATTAAACAAATGGAGAGAGTCTTGCAGCACAAACTGCCGCTTAAAGGTTAAACATAAACTTTCACAAACTTCAGAAAAGTTAATATGATTTACTCACTGGTCGGAGTCTCAATATTTGTAATTTTTAAATATATGTAGAGGCATAAATGAGAAAAAATACAGTCCCAGCCACGTGGTGGCCTTCCGTGTGGTGATGCTGCTTGCTTAGCTTAAATTGAGCATGTTGTCGAAGAAGACCCACGGACCTGAGCCAAATCCCCCGTGGCTCTCGGGAGATCATGGGGGTGGTCAGGATCCGGGTTTGCGGGCTGGAACAGTCCGGTAGGGTGCGGGGCACAGCAAAGGGCTTGGCCCTGGCAGCGGAGCGGCAGGCAGGCAGTTCCCCATGTCGCAAGCCGTTGCTAAGCCATTGTTAGGTTGTCACCTGGACTCGGGCTGGGCTGAGCTCAGCCAGGTAGCTGCTCTCAGAGCGGGACAAGCAGGTTCAGAGCCTTGGCTCAGTGCTGAAGAAGGGCAGGGCCAGGTCTTCCTTTCATGGGGGAGGCGAACCCGCTGCTACGCACGGTTCAAAGCACACAAGGCAAACAGGTAGCGGACAAGACGGCACCAATCCTAGGTTATTTCACCAAAAAAGGCAGATGCACATGCCTAGCATCGTTGTAGTGAGCTCATTTATTACATCGTGACCTGTGTTTACCAAAAACAAAGCAGGGTGCAAAGCAAGGCCAAATACGGTGTCTGTGTGGCAGACTGACAGGCGCCGCAGCTTTTGTCTGCTCTCCTGCTTCTTCCATCCCAGGAAGGAGGGGGAAGGTGTGGGAAGGGGGTGGTATTCAGGTAGGTGTTTAGGATATGTCTTGGATATGTATTTTAGGTATAATTTAGACCTTTCACCACGCAGGTGGGTTGGACCCAATGACCTCCAGAGGTCCCTTCCAACCCCTAACATTCGGTAATTCTGTGATTCCTGTTGATTACACCTACAAGTTCCGAGGCAGAGCCAATGCACCCTCTTTACCACTCAGATCATGGGGAGGCAAGCATGCCCGTGCCTGCTAATTAATTTTCTCCTCATCCAAAAATCAGCTAAATCAGACTCTCAGAACGCACCACGAGAGCCAGCACAAGGTGCATGTCAAATCACAAGGCTCTCTTTCTTGTCTGGAATTACCACCCAAATGTAAATGCAGAACACAACTTTCTCATGTCATTTCTGTTGCATATCCAATTACCTAACACTTTGTGAAATGAAACCCAAAAAAATTCAAATCAAGGCACACTTTAACAGTAGGCATTTTGTGCTGATTTTCTTCCATGAAGAGTTTTAACTGGATTTTCTCTTCACTTTAAAATGATACCTTGCAATCAGCTTAAGTTAAGCAGAAGAGTGCTCAATGCTGTAGTCAGTTTGGGTTCTAGTACTGGTATGTGTAATGATTTTATGATTCTATAACTTAAAAGTTGGAAAGTACTTGTAAGATCAGGTCAAGAGAGAGAATTCTGCCCCTTCACTCTGCTCTCCTGAGACCCCACCTCCACTACTGCATCCAGTTCTGCTGTCCTCATCATAAGAAGAAGGACACAGAACAGAGCAAATCCAGACGAGGGACAAAAAGATGATCCAAGGGTTGGAGCACCTCTGTTATGAGGATAGTCTGAGGGAGCTGGGGTTAGTCAGCCTGGAGAAGAAAAGACTCTGGGGGGACCTTAGAGCTGCCTTCTAATACCTGAAGGGAGCCTACAGGAAGGCTGCAGAGGGGCTTCATCAGTGTGTTGCAAGACAGGGCAAAGGGAATGGTTTGAAGCTGGGAGGAGAGTAGGGTTAGACTGAATCTTAGGAAGAAGTTCCCCAGTATGAGAGTGCTGAGACTCTGGAATAGGCTGCCCAAGGAGCCTGTGGATGTCTCCTGCCAGGGCACAGAATCACAGAATCAGGGTTGGAATGGACCACAAGAATCATTTAGTTCCAACTCCCCTGCCATGGACAGGGACACTCTACCCTAGATCATGTTGAAGGCCAGGTTGGATGAGGCCTTGAGCAGTCAAGTCTAGTTGAGAGGTGTCACTACCCACAGTGGGGAGGCTGGAGTAGATCTCTAAGGTCCCTTCCAGCCTAAGCCATTCTGTGATTCTATGCTCATTAGGTCTGAACATCAATCCACCACTGCCATGACCACTAAACCATGTGACAGATGAAGCCTTCTTTTCTGCCACATTAACCTCTGGCAGAACTCAACACAGACCAGGATGAGCTAAAATGGAGCCCTGACCAGCAGATGCTGCAAGGAGGGCCCTGGTCAGGGCAGTTAAGATCTTCTGGTGCACTTTGGCCCTGGCACACTGGTGATGGGTGAGCAAACATTCCTCTTACTGCCTTTCTGCAAGGAAGAATAAAGTACCACTTCACTGCTGCACTGTGAAATGAGAAAGTTTTAAAGATTTCAGAAAGTTTTTCAAGACTGAGGGTGACACACAAGTGCCAATTAGCATAAATTCCACTCAACTAAATACATGTTTTAATTAAAATAATTTTAAAAACCCTTCAAAATAATTTTTTCCTGAGGTCAATCAGCATAACTGCTCTTCACCCTGACCCTACAGAGACTGGCATATTCTTGATGCTCGGTTTGCAGTCCCCTTGACTTTAACACTGTTATTGCTAGCAGAAATTACTGTTAAGGCAATGAAGTGCTGTGGCTTTGCAGTGCTGTACAGGAGATCACGTGCATCTTCCTCACTGCACACTGAATAATAAAGCAAGCTCTGTGCAGTTAAAGCAAACATCATCACTAAGGCAAAACTGATGGCCATCCCTCTGAGCTCATTCCAGCTTCTAAGCCAACCCCTCTGTTCTATCAGTTTCCCCTCTCATGCCATTTTTCACCTGGGCTGAGCCCTAGTGAGGATCCCTGCACAGATGTGCCTCAGTCTGCACTAAAATACCAGGAGGGACAAGGTCAAGTAGAAAGGTTAAGGGCTGCTTAACCCTCACTGTAGCTGTGGCTTTGGTTGCTGTGTCACATCTTGGCCTCACTCCCTCATGCAACTGAAGTCCAAAATGTGCTGGGTTCAGATAGGATAAACAAAACAGAAGCCACTTTTGACCAGAGGTGTCCACTGCATGCTTGGTTTTGTAATGCTTTATCTGCTAATGAAGCTGAGTGGCTAAATTTTCTCAGCAGATTCTTCATGTTTTACTATGTTACTACACACATTTATGTTATGTTAGAGTGGGGCTTCTCAGGAGGTATTCCTGTGGCAGCAAGTGCTAGCAAGGTTATTGGTCTTTGCTTTCCAAAGAAAGAAAAAAAAAGCCAAGCAGAAAAATAATACTCTTTCCTTCCAGAGTAATGAAATTAGGGCCTCTAACACAAAGCTATAAAGAGTGACAAATCTCTCTTGCAGTTCTTAATTTGTGTTAACCCCTTGACTCTGGCAGGTCTGGAGCTCCTGACATTAAGTGCTAATGCATTTAGCATTAAAGATACACACTAAATGCATTAGAATTATGCCATGCTAATGGAAGCATTCATGGCCTGTCAGATAGGTTGAGTATTTGCTTCACTTGGGTGTTTACTACGAGTGAGGCAGCATTTCAGCATCAAAGCCTTGTCAGAAACTTTAATAATCTTATTTGGAGAAACCACACAGCACTATTCTTGCACTTCATTGTTTTTTCCTCCTGTTCTTATCAGCTGAAGACTGGTGTTTGAAAGGGTATTCTAATTAGCATCTACCACTAGGTCATTGGTATGTAGTTTATGAGGAACAAAACTTTCACTTTGTTACATCTCTAAACAGGCATCTTCTGGATTTAAAGCACAAGGAGCTTACTGAATATTGAATACAGCATATCTTAAGCACAGTAAGAGAAGAGTCCTGTGGTGAATCTGTTCCTTTTAGTAGTGGAGTTCAGAGGTTTAAAAAAAGGAACAGAAATAGAAGGAAAACAGAAATAAACCATAGGACCATGTTCACTTGGTAAAATATGACTCCTATAATAATCCATAGGACCATCTTCACTTGGTAAAATATTATTCCTATGATATGAGATGCACTATCAAGCCAAAATATAACATCCTATGTAATGTTCTGGGATACAAGCATGCTGCAGCATGCAACACACTTCTGTAAACTTCTAACATGTTATACACCCACCTGGAAAACTCAGAGAGACAATTTTGTGATGGGAAAAACAAGACAGCAACTGAATCTCTGCAAATGAGCAAGCACATAGGTAAGTCTGTGTTTGCTCCCAACAGCTTTCCCATAAGCCATCCAATGTACATACCTTGAGTCGCCTAACTTCCCACTTTCTTCTCTAAAATGCTCTATGTAAGGTAAGGTGCACATCCAAATTCAACTGCTCAAGAGTTCAGCATTAGAAGACTATGACCAACTTGAATAGAAAAACACAGAGCTAACTATGCATGGCACCACTCACTGCCATGATTTCCCCATCATCCCTCACTCTACAACCCTGTGACACCAGAGAGAACTCCACAGAGCAAACAACTGCAGCCAGTGAGAGCAGATAAAGACAGGCATTAAGACACCTGGTGGGAGGACTCCACCCCACCCCACACAAACCCAGAGCAGTACAGAGAGAGCTGCTTTCAAGGAGAAAAGATTTCAGTCTCTCTCATGTTCTGTGGCAGGAAGTACCTGCTGTATTAATCACCCTGTTTGTGTGCTTTATCCCTGACTCCACCCTAAGTATATGTTTTTTAGACCAACACTCGCTGGGGCAGAAAGCATCTTGCACACGGTGCTTGGCACAATGGGGCTCCATTCTTAGCGAGCTCTTAAGAACAACCATAAACATGATCAGTAATGCTAACAGCCATCTAAGTTACTGAAAGTATTGTTAGGCTAAGGCCCAGTTTAAGAGAATAATTCACTCACAACAATGAATAAAGCCAGCAGAGAATCAGTAATAATCCTCTCACAAAAAGCGTACTGAGATGTTAGAATAGCACTGTGACCAGAACTCCTCATTACCAACTGCAGGCTGCAATCTGGGTGAGGTATCTTTTTCAGCATCAAAAAGCACACAGTTCACTGCAGGCAGGGGAAGAGAAGGAGATGCATGTCTTACACTACTGAATTTAAAGTTAGGGTGTTTACTGTAAGACAGAAAACCTTTTCAATTAAAAAAAAAAAAAAAGAAAGAAAGAAAAAAAAACCCAACCCACCCAACAGAGGAAAAAGACTCAAAAAAGTCAGGGGAAAAAAAAAAAATCCCTACTAGTTTCACACCACGGAAAAGCATAACTGTGCAAACTCCATGAGTCAGCATATCATGGAGTCATCTGAATATTAAAGCAGGAGCTCTGCAGAGAAGTGTGAATGCTTCAGTAATAATCCCACTTCACACTCCCTCTTCATTCCTTTCCCTTTCATTAGCAGGCAGAGTGTTTCATGTTACCTTACGGCTGCTATACCTGCTTTAGTTTCCTCCAGGAATTTCTACTGCCTGCCTGTAAGGCAGCTCCTCCGTTACTCTGCTTCATGGCCTCAGCTCCATTTCTGCAAGGCAACTGCATCAGCAAATATTTGATGAGCAGAAAAAGGAGGCTCCCTGTTTAAAGAACCCAGTGAGACTCACATTCCCATGACATGCAGGACTTCTGCTTCCCATCCTATGGCATGTCTTCAGGCACCACACAACACCTTTGCTCTGGTCCTTACCTCAAGATGACTGCACCCTAAGTGCAACCAAGCTCCATGCATACGCTGGAGAAACAAAATGTTAATCTAAACACTGCAGCTGGAGAAGACTCTTGTTCTCTCCCACTCACAGGTGCTTTCTACCTGCTTCCTCTCAAAATTCTCTTTCTAAATAATTCATGTTATTCATGATAGACTCTTCACCCATCCAGAAAACCCAGGAATTCACAGACTAATAACTAAACTCAGCCTCAAGTGAGTTTCAGTAATGGTGTGGCACTGAGATAAATTACATCTGATGATGAGGTCCAAGGAGACGGATGTGCTAATAGTGCACTAGGTAACCATGGGGAAACACCCTGCACCCAAAGCTGCCCGTGGCTGTGCAGAAAGAGGAGAACAAGGTAAAACAATTGCCCTCCCTGTTTGTAGTGCCCAGAAATTCTCCCTGCAATATTCCGCCACCACATATGTTAGCAGTTTCTACTTTTTAAAATGAGCATCCTCTCCATTAATTTCTCTTCTTCCTTTCTAGAAATAGGTGATCAGAAAATGCAGAGCTGTGAAGATGCCGTTAGGGAAGGGGCCAGAAAGGATAATGGGATGCAGGTCTGGTCACCAGCCTAGCAAATGAGGTAGCAACTCCAGCAGCACTCAGAGAGGAAGCTATAAATGCCCTGCAGCACTGAGAAATGCTGCAGACACTGCAGAGAAAAGGCAGGAGGGATCTGTAGCTATAGCAGTGTGCTTTGCTTCTTTTGAAGGGGTGAAAGGCACCTATGCCTTACCTTGGCATACTCCTATGCCACAAGCAAGGCAAACCCCAGCAGTCAAAAATACTTGATTTATAACAATATTGGGCAAGAAACATTTGTGCCAGGAAGAAATAAGTTTAAAAAAAAAAAAAAAAAGGAAAAGCTGTTGTGCACAAGAAGGCTTCATGGTAGTTCATGGCAAGTCACCCATGCTACAGAATAATTGGAAAACTCTTGTTAAGTAATTTGTATCAGTTACGTAGGTCAGCATCAGTTATTTTCATATTGGCATCAAACTACTCAATCTGGGACTTCCGTTAGTGGCATCTTCTTGGATGTGACACATCAATGAGTACCATCCTGCCTGCAAAAGCAGCAGCAACAGACACTACAGTCAGCACTGTCACAGAATCAATCCTTTAACAGTAATGAATAGCTTTTGAAAACTGTCATGTAAGCAAATAACTGATTAAACTTCATGACAAGAAGGAACATGGGCTGCTTTGGCTAATCACTGCTGGCTCACTCTGGCCAAGGCCCAGTCCTTCTTTGGACCAATGAAATATATCTGTACATATACCTGGAACTAAAGTGATCTAATGCATAGCAGTAATTGCTTCCCCTCGCTTTCAGCAAGAAGCTATGGATTAACTTGTTAATTCAAAATGTAGCACATTGAACAGGCTTCTCTCTACAGGGGTGGTTTCAGAAAGCTCAGAAATGAACCTGAACAACATCTGTTACTAAGTCTTCCAGATCTTCTACGGTAAAGAAAACTCTATGCAGGTGCTCCACAACTCTGTTTTAACTTCCTAAAAGCTGTGGACTGAAACTGATGAGGTCAGTTCAACAATACCTACATTCTCAGGTGTTGGTTTTTTTCCAAACAAAGAACAAAGAGATAGGCATCAGAAAGGGAAAATTTACAAAACCGTGTGGATTCACAGACACACAATAAAAAGCAAATGCAAAAAGATAACAGACTTAGACACTGTCAGAACTTAATCCTGGTTTATGTGTGTCTGCATTCTTCCCTCAATACATTACACACCACTATTACCAGACCTAAGAAATGGAAGGGGAAGAAGGTCACTTAGGTGAGGTGCCAGGACAGGTGCCTCCTAGCATAAGGAGCAGCCCTGCTTGTTAGCTGGAAAGGAACATAATTAGAGACCATGACAGGGAGGTGATCAGTCCCCTGTAATCAGCACTGGTGAGGCCACACGTCAAGTACTGTGTTCAGCTCTGGGCCCCTCACTACAGGAAGGACATTGAGGTCCTGGAGCATGTCCGGCAAAGGGCAATGAGGCTAGTGAAGGGCCTGGAGCACCTGGCCTACGAGGATCAGCTGAGGAAGCTGGGGTTGTCCAGTTTGGAGAATTCTTGAAGAAGCTCATTGCTCTCTACAACCACTTGAAGGAAGATTGGCGCAAGGAGAGGGCAGCCTCTTCTCTTTGATGACAAGCAACAGAAACAGAGGAAATGGCTACAAGCTGCACTGGTCGGGGTCGGGGGGGGAGGTTCAGGCTGGACATTAGGAAATATTTCTTCACTGAAAGGATTCTCACACACTGGAATGGTCTGCCCAGGGCAGTGCTGGAGTCACCATTGTTAGGGGTGTTCGAGCAGCATGTCGACCTGGTGCTTAGGGCCATGATTTAATGCTGAGTCAGGGGTTGGACTGGATGATCTTGGAGGTCTCTTCCAATTCCGTTACTTCCGCGGGTAATAATTTGAGCCCATAGCACTATCTGTAACTCACTGCGTTGTCACACAGAAGCTACATGCCACAGCCGATCAGACACTGCTCACTGTTGAAAGTAGTTGTCAGGGTAGGGCTGAAGAGGTTTTTCTCACACATTGCTGTGGTTGTCTTTCTCATTCATCCACTTTTAAGTTATGCTTAGAATTTGCTGCAATGTACTGTTTAACAAGTAAAATAAGAGATTTTTTTTTCCTGCTAATAAACCAAAGTGACCTGATGACTTAAGGCATATCAGTAATGTACAAATTAATAAATCCCAACATCTCAAGCTGGCTAACAACTGCTCCCCTCTGCACTGCTCAGGTTATTTTACCTGCACTGAGCATTGTCTACACAGAAGTTCAACTCATTTCCATCCTTTGTGTTGGGAAAAACAAGCAGGAAGAAACAGCCTGGGCTTTTGCTGTGAATAGTCTGGGTTTGAGTCTGAACTTGCAACTGTTCTGCATACCAGATAGGACTGAAATCAGCATTTAAACCAGGAAATTAAAAAGGTTAAATGTAGGACTCTTACTGGGTTACTACCTGTCTGCTGTTTGTGAAGGAAAAGAGGGTTATCTGACTGCTGTACCACTGCAAAATTAATCAAGGCATAACATTTGGTTGTTCAGTTAAGAGCCTGTTTTTCATTTAAAGAGCACTCTGTTTGCTCTACAAATTTGTCCTTTCCCAAAGCATATAACATTTTAAAGGCATAAAACAGGGTGCAGAGATTTGATTATTTCTTTTGACTGATTCAAATGAACAAAACCATCTTCTTTGTTTCCTCCCACCTTTATATTTCAAGTAAAAACAGAAAGAATATCACTCCAAGCCTTCTTTCTCCTTTTCTGATCAACTCTTTTTCTACCCCTAAATACAAGGTCTAGAAGGCCCTACTAAATCTTGGTTTCTTGATTATCTTCTTGGTCTCATGTTTATCATTTATGATCATCATAGTGTACTAGAGTAATAAGGGCAGCTTCAGTAAATATCAAAGCTCCATCATGCTTGCACTGTGCAAGCTTGAGGTTTGGCTCTAATCTAAATAACCAAGAGGACAATAAATGGCAGAAAACATTTGTGGTAGAAATAATCAATACCCAGTATTGTGTTTTCCCCACAGTGTTCCCCTGCTCTTCAGTCTAAGACAGCATCTCTCCTCCTCCTCTCTCGGCTCTGTAAGGGAAACAAACTACATCAGTCAGAATCAACCAGCATATAACATGAATTTATCTGGGCTTGCCAGTAGCCTACTCTGAAAATAGAGTCACAGGTTCCTTGGGTCTCCGCAGCTTAAGGGTGCATGGCTATATTCAGTGGTCTCCACACCAGGGCACATGTATGTGGTTACCTAGGGCAGGTCACACTGGAACACATCCAGATGGGTCTTGAAAGTCTCAAGAGAAGGAGACTCCACAACTGCTCTGGGCAGCCTGTTCTAGTGCTCTGTCACTCTTACAGTAAATAAGTTCTTCCTCATGTTGAGGTGGAGCTTCAGTTCCAGTTTGTGTACATTGACCCTTGTCTTATCACAGGATACCACTGGAAAGAGCCTGGCACCACCTTCTTGACAGCCACCCTTCAGATAATTGTAAACATTGATAAGACTCCCTTCCAGTCTTCTCTTCTCCAGACTACACAGCTTTAGGGGTCTCAGACTTTCTTCATAAGTCAGGTGTTCCAGTTCCTCACTCATCCTTGTAGCCTTGCAAGGTAAGGTACCTAGAAGGTAATCAGCAAATTTTAGAATTCCTTTGTTCAGAATGTGGAAAGCAAGACCTGATCTAATCCAGGTCAGATGCTGCCCATATAATTGTCCCAGTGGAGACATTAAGAATATTGTCTTTGGTTCCTTTTGGTTAAGAACACTCAAGCAAAAGCTGAGCTGGATGGTTAAGATTTATATCAAATTTTGGCTGGTTTTTGTTTTAGTAACACAAAGATTTAAATGTTTATTTAGACATAAACTATACCAAAGTTGTTAGAAAGATGGTGCTTACATAAAAAGGTAGTTACAGAGTTGTTCATTGACTTGCTGAAGTGGAACCTGTGGGATGCTGAGAGCAGAACATGGTGCTTAGAAAAGCTCAGTGAGAAGTTTCATATCAGAATGATCTGGAACAGCATTACAATAGTGAATGATTAAGGTTTGTATTTTAGGGGCAGAAGACAAACACCGCCTGGGAGCAATCTCATCTCTGTACTTCTAAACTGCTAAATGCATCATTTCTGCCTTTCTCCCCAGCATCAGCCAGGGATGGAGACTAAATGGATCATTGATCTGTTCCAATATTGAAAACTGGCCCTGTATATGAAGGAAACATCTCAACACCTTATCTGCACAAGAGCATAAGTGAATTTCAAGCCCTGTTTGGTAACCACATACACTGAAACAAAACTTAATTTTCCACCCTTCTTTTTCATATATCTTGATTTTCTCCCCCATTTGTCTCTGGAAATTTCTGAATTCATCTCTTCAGCTTTATGAATCAGACCTCAGAGGGCAAGAGGATGAAACCTTGATCATCTAAATTAACCCCTTTGATATTGCAGCTGCTGCTAGAAAGCAGAGCAGACTGTATTTTTAGCATTGCCAGTCATTTTGTGATATTTGCCTAGAATGGAAAAGAAAACCAAGACTGCTAATAAGAGTAGAATCCAATTAAAAATGCATTTATTCATTCAGTGCAAACAGGGAGCTGACAGGGAAGTGGTTAAGAATAACAGGGCTGGCCACACAAACTGGAACATTCTTGTAATTTCCCCATGAATGTCTAAAAAAGAACATTTTCTCTGCACCTTCTCCCTGAAATATGTCCTCAAGGTTTCTAATTGATTGATGAGCCAGTACCAGCTTTCTTCACAAATAGGCAAGATCGCCTACCTCCAAATTTAGGAAGCATAAGATCATTATCTGCACCTTTTAAGAGTGTACTTTGCTGTCCTGGTTTTTACACCTTGCTCCTCCTGTCCTTATCATATGTTCTTTTGCATGGTAATAGCAAGCAGATATTTAAAAAACAAACAAACAAACAAACAAAAAAAACCCCAACACCCCAAGCCTGTTCTAAACTTGTTCCTTTGTCTTGTGCATCCTTTCCTCCCCATCATGGTTTAGCATTCTGCACTTGGAGAAGAATTATCCCCTAGCTACAAATTCTAATATGCCCTGATCTTTCAATTTCTAAGTCTGATCTCAACTGGAAACAAAAGTAATTTTACAAATAATAGGAAAGCCTGAGGTTTGGTATGGAAAAGCTGAACCAGGCAAAGGGAAGATGTGATCTTTGTGTGATGCAAATAATGTTCTGCATTAAATGTGTAACCAAAAATAAAGCTCCCTAAGGTATATTTGCTAGTTCAGACAAGAAGAAACATCCTTAGCATGTAAACACAGAGTCTGGATGGAAATATTCCTCTCTGTGAAAATAACCAAGGATATAATTAGTGTGGTTCTTGGCCTCAATTGTACTTCTCTAAATAGTTCAACTTTCTGCCATTTGCATTGAAAATATTTGCACAAAGGTAGGGCTGTGTACAACCAACCATAAAATGCAACTGGGAGAAATGTTACAGCTTTTGTATGCCTTACACATATAAAAGAAAGAAAGTTACAGTAAAAACTGAGAATGAAGGCTAGTTCTCCTCTTATCCAGTTTGCATCTCATGATGCAGATGTCCAGAATTAGTATGAAAGCTAAGTAACAGGCTGAGATTTGCAAAGGGCACAATGCACATCAAAATCAAGCAGCCTTCTTGTAGCCCCCTTCAGATACTGGAAGGCTGCAATTCAATCTCCCTGGAGACTTCTCTTCTCCAGGCTGAACAAATGCAGCTCTCTCAGCCTGTCCTCATAGCAGAGGTGCTCCAGCCTCCTGATCATCTTTGTGGTTCTCCTCTGGACCTGCTCCCTCAAGTCCATGTCCTTCCTGTGTTAAGTGCAGATCGTGCATTCTGCATTATGATAGGAAAGAAGGTTTTACCTTAACTGTGTAACTTACGAAGCATTCAGTGTTGTCTAAGACAAGTTATAGATCAGGAAGAACATAAATATTACTGAAACTAGTTTGTAAAGAAAACTAGTGTGGGTAGTAGCATCTAAATTAAAATGCATGTTGCTAGGTAAACATAGATAAAAGCGGAGATTTCTATCAGTTTCACCCTAAAAGAGACAGCTATTACACAACCAGTGGAACTTACTACACCATCTCAAGCTGCCTGGTGCTGGCTGCTGCCAGGGAAGAGATTCTGGGTGATAATGAACACTGAGCTGAGCCAGTACTGATAGATCCTATACTCCAGCATGCAGATTTTAGAGTTGGGGAAAAAAATATATATCCTTAAACAACTTTGTTTTCTTTGATATATATTGCCCACTCAAAATACCTGTCTTACCATCTGTTTCCCACCAAAGAATACCCTGCCATTTCCTCATTAAAATAAAGTAGAAATGTGAAGGAGTTAATGCAGTTAATGTATATTCAGCCCATTTGTTCAATGAGGCCCCTGGATTCTGACATGACATCGAGTTAATTCAGCTATGGGTCAGATGCATGGGACTCAGATGCACATCTTTATTTTTTATTCAGCTGTAGCGAGCATCCTTTGCTGGAAGAAGCTCCTTTTGCAACATGTCAGCAGGAGACAATGTATGCAGCTCCATAATTATGTACTTCGGTACAATCACATCACATTATATACAAAATCACCACACTGTGGAAAAAAAAAAAAAGGCTGGAATGCTAATTAGTTCACAAATTAACATTGATTTGATTTAATGTTGAATAAGGGTTTGCAGCTTATACTTATCAGAGAACTTCAATTTCAGGCATGCTCATATGCTTGGGTTTTAAATAACACTGCGCAGCCTGTACCAGGTGCAGTGGGTTCATTATCTATGGATAAAGAGCTATGACTTACTCAAAATAAAAATCAAGCACAGACACTCCAGCACAATGTCATCCAGCAAGACAATACCCTTTGGGACTGAGCTACCCAGTAAAAGCAAAGCTTAACAATCACCTGTCTTTGTGCTGCATCACGTTGGGGAAAGGCGAGCAGATCGTATTTCCAGAGTAGTGCCCTTTCCTGTCACTGATGTCAGCACTGACAGGGGAAAATCAAAACAATAATGCATATTCTAATAACAGTTTGCACTCTTAAGACATCTTCATGGAGCTTTCAAACAGCACCCATGATTTCAGTCTCAGCCCACTGCCATGTGGGCAGGGAAATGATGTCCTTCCTGTTCTGTCCTAATTCTGCTCATTCAAGGGGTGTTCTGACATTGACTGAAACACAGTGGTGGTGTTTGGATGGAAAATGAAGCCGGAGTGACATCAAGAGAAATTTTTTTTTGAGATTGCTGTTTGAGCTGGGATGGAAAATATGAACACTAATACTGGCTGCTCCAGCATCTGATGGAGTCAGTGGTGATGACCTGCTTGACCATCTCCTGCTGCTGGAGTGCTCCAGCCATGCACACAGGTCACCTCAGCTCGGAATGGGGCTGTGAGAGGAATTAATGCAGATGGCAGCTGCCAGAGCTGCAGTCCTGATAGTACCACATGAAAGACTGGCCCTTTGGATCCAGTGCATATGAGCACTAAAGGACAAGTCAAGCAGGCTGTCACAGTTCCTTAAGTTGGTGACCATTTTTTGACAGAAGAACATGTTCTGATCCAGGATGGGGCAAGACATCAGAAGTGGCACTTTCTGTCAATGGGGAAGCAAAGTCCCTCCATATGCTAGTTACTGCAATTGCTCTGGCTACTTACAAGGGAAACGTTGCAGAAGAACAAGAAACAGTGAAGGAGAAACTCCTCTATACTTTGGACAATTCTACCAAAAGGAACAAGAAACTGATTTTTTAAAAGTGGTGGCCTGGGGAGGGCAAGACACTGGGATATGGAGGTAAGAGTAAAACCAGACCAGTCACCTGAACTGTTCACTCTGGAGAAGGGTGTGGCAGGAGTAAAAAATGCCACAGCTAAAGGGTAATCAGAAGAGAGAGACTGACAGAGCTGGGTAAAGTAGCACTAACTTGTTTGAAAAGTTCCATCTTCCAACGCAACTGGACTTAGAGAAGATACTTCTTTGGGACACCTTCTTAGAAACGAACATATTTATCTTCTTGAGCAAAGAATGGGCATAGCTGCAGAGAAGAAAATTAATATACCTGGAATGATCAGCTTCTAAGAGTCCAAGAGCTCCTTTACCCTTTTCTCTGCAGGCTTGTGTTGGGATTTTTCTTACCCTTTCTTGTTCAGCTTATAAGCATGAACACTCATAACCCTATCCCATAATATTCATATCTATGTCCAAAGCCACAAAGACAGCCTGCAGGCAAGTTTTGACAAGCACCTGGGAAAGGGGAACTGGAAGAGGTCTCTGTCCCAGAGGAAAGAGCCACAAGGGAAGCAGTAAATGGGCACTGCCTTCCCTTCTCAGCACTTCAGAGAAGACTCACAGCAGTAGCTTTCTAATAATTTCTGTTCCTACCCAAATCTTAGAGGGCTCTCCTGAAGGACTGGAAGGTTTTAATGTGTGGCTTCAGAAAACGCATTTTGGGCACAGCGTATCATTAACTGACTTTCAAGCTGTGTACTTCCTCCTATGGTGTTATTCATACAGGTGCTCCTCCACAACAAAAGCAGCCCCGTGGAAAATGCAAGATCATACCAATAATCAAAAGAAAGCAAATATCAGGTATGTAACAAAGTTATTTTCCTTCCGCAAATATATCTAAGCACAAATAGTGTGGCTTTAAATCCTCTTTTGAAAACATGTTTCCTCCTTTCTTTATGCTAACTTGACACTTAAGAAAACATGGTTTGGGTATAGAACTGTATTCAGCACATGAGAGCAAATGTTCAAAATCAGGACAAAAGAATCCAGGGATAAATTTATGTTTGCTGGGATGAAAATCTAGATGCAAAATAAGTCTGACATTTTTGCTATTCACAGCTGAGGATTAATTTTATTAAATAATTTCACAGTTTTCCGGTTCACTGAGTGCATGTTTTCTAGTAACTCCCCAAGAAAGAAAAGTATTTGGTATCTAGCAGTTTACACCAACACATTGCTTCACTGAAGCCGCACTCGATCTACAATACACATATTCTGTTAGAGTTAATTTTTGTCACCCTATTCAGTTCAATCTCTTCTTCGTTTGCTTGACCTAGTAAACTATTCAGTTCACATCTACCAGGCTGCACATAGGGTAATTGCTGAGTGTCACAAATGAATACCTACAAGGCACCACCCCCCAAAAAATATATAAAAGAGGGGAAGTCATTATTAAAAAGGTTAATCTTCTCAACTGCTGCTATCATTTGGAACAGATAAACTCAGGACCTCTTTTTGTTTCTTTTATGCAAAATGTCAGCTTCTGCAGACTGTTGCCCTCTCTGCCCTGCACTAAACATGTTACAATTGCATT
This sequence comes from Psilopogon haemacephalus, assembly GCA_013396835.1. Taxonomy (NCBI): domain Eukaryota; kingdom Metazoa; phylum Chordata; class Aves; order Piciformes; family Megalaimidae; genus Psilopogon; species Psilopogon haemacephalus. The sequence goes on from VWZI01005957.1 coordinate 630,842, forward strand.
ATCATAAAGCATTATGTAAAATAAAGTGAGGTGAACTTTCAATTATTTGGGTCAAAATTTACTCCAAATTGAAACTCATTCTGCTGCAGAGAATCAGGTCAAAGAACAAAAGCTCTCAAAAGCACGATTTAAGACCTTCCACTCACCCACAGACCGTGTCTTCACGATTTGTGGCCAGCACCCATGACTTACAGATGGCTCAGCGTATCAGGCTGGCTGTTACTGTAATGCACACATCACCTCTTACCCTGAGATAATTTCATATATCCTTCCTATTTTCAACTAAAGGCAGCTCCATACCGATGGCAGGAACCAGAAGGCACTGGATTCTTTCATTCACTACACGCCAAATATAATTGCCAAGGCAGTAGTTGCTGTTGCGTTAATAAACCCAAGCCACTGAACAGAGAAACCTCTTCACTCTCTTCTCTTCTCTTCTCACCTCCCTGCAGCGAGTTATTCTTGTGAGTGATCTACAGTCCTATATTCTGCCAGTAGACTCAGAACTTCAAGAGCTGTTATTTACTGGATGGTCACTGGAGATTTAGAGGTGACGTAACCTTGGCTCTGATTCTCCCTGTGCAGCACATGGCTAGATTTACACTCGACAAAACAATCAACTTACCAACCACTGAGAATGATTTTCAATATGGAATAACAAATCTGACATCAAAATATACATGCATCTGGCACACAGCAAAAATGCACCATCTCAGTTACTTCAACTGGGGTGGAATAACAGCAGCCTTTGAATCACCACCCCAGCACCAAGCTCTCCTCAAGATAAAGCAGAAATAATAAGCTGGCAGCTGCATGTGCCAGAGTTATCTGTTGAAGAGCCATTAGAAAGGGAATATGTATTCTTTTAACTGCTTTGCCAGTCCAGCCTAGAAACAAATTCTGCTCAGCAACTCCCAGTAAAAGCATCAGGAACTGTACAAAGGCAGCTCGCAGGAAAATTTATCCACCTGAAACTACCTCCCCTTTGCCCCCACTGCAGAGAAAAGAACTTCAGCTAAGAACACAGCTAATAATAAAGGTGGAGTGAGGGAAAGGTTGCATTTCTTTCTGGCAGATGCTTAACTGAACCCAGATCTCCTCAGACAAGTGCTACACCTTTTCTAGAGTGCCACTTAGTACAAACTGGGAAGTAAGAAGGAAAAACAAACAGTGTACTGTGCTTGGCCAGTAGAGAGAAACCTTGGCACATACTGTCCTCTGGTTTGAATTTAATGTGTGATCCTGGAGTAAGGGCAAAACATCAGCAATACTGTTTGAATTACTGGTGGGCAGCAATCTACATTAGTGCATTGTGCTCATGAGGAAGAGCAGCAGCACATGTCTGTGCTAGCAGCAAGCCAGAACAGCCTTAAATTCCTACAGAAGTGGCTCTTCTCAGAGCAAAAAGAGGTCAATTATGGGACTGGGCACAAAAGAGCTTGTGCATGCATGCAGCTGTAACTCTCAGAGGCACTTTAGGTGCTTTAATCTTCCCAGGTGCATTTCCCTGTTAATCAGAAGTTACACTGTAAGCACAATTTTAAAGAAGTAAGACTTAAAGGAGTCCAGCCTGTGTAAAGAGCTTGGTTCTGTCAGCATGCCTGTATCACCTGTCTGTCCTTTGCCTAGTACTCCACACACAAAGCCCCAAGAAACAATTCTTGAACTGAAGAATTAATAAGATTGCTGGCATTTTTAAATGTCAGTCAGTTTTCACACAAGCTTTCTGCCTGTGGAAAAATGGGAGAGTCACCATCCATAATTGTCCTGCAGGAGCATCTCCTTTTAATGAAAATGTTGAGGACTCATTTAGAGGGTACTCTGGGATGGACATCTCTTGCACTGCTGTCTAGGGGTTGCCCCCAGAGCTCCTCTCCAGCATCAGCAGAGATGTCAGCTGAGACAGATGATAAGATTAAATGCTATCATCCTCCTGCCAGGAGAGCCTTGAGCATCCCCTCCTCCCTGGGGAGACTCAGCAATGAGAGTACAAGGATCGTCAGGGCTAGGGAAACAAGGAGGTCAGTGACTTCTCCCTGACAAGTATTGGCCTTGGAAACAGCACTACATGTATGCACTGCTGCCCCTTGTCCCAGTGCTGGGCAGAGCAGGTGCTGAGAGCATGGTGGGGGACAAGAAGTAAATGTGCTTTTATTGCTTACTCAAATGTAGTGGAAATGGTAAAGAGAGTAAATTTTGTCTTGCCTTTAATCTTGAAATTCATATGCCAAAATTCTAGATACAATAATACAACACCCAGGGTCAGACGTACAGCTCCTCTGAACCCAAACCAAATTCATGCCTCTGTACCTCAAATACCTCAGTAAGTTTCAGTTTGTTTTTTTTTAATGTTGTCTGATAATTGCAGATAATTTTTTTTTGTAAAATTCTTCTGATAGTCATACCATCAGCAAAGCTCTCAAAGCAGCATGTTAGGTTAAGCCTCACTCCTGCAGGGACATTATGTTATCAAAATTATCTAACCTTTTAATTCACCCTCTCTTCTCATTTTTAAAAAACCCATCAAGGACAAACCCCAGACAAACAGCAAAATAGAACAACCCAGCAAGTATTGTCCAAGTTTATGGCAAATATGATCAGAGATTAATGAACAAAAAATATTTCTGTATCAGAATCAAGATATTTAGAAGTAAATATGTATTCAAAGGCAGCTAAGGCTCTGCAGCTAATCCTACAGCCACAGGAGGTCCCTACCTGAGTAGGGGATCTGCTGGTCTTGATTGCTCGTGTGACCTTTCCTGCCTGTGCTCCAGTGCCACATGGTGTGCAGAACAAGCTGCTTTTCCTCTGCATGAAAGCTGCAGGGTTAACCCTGGAGGCAATCAACACATTTCATCCTTGGCATGACTGCCACGGAGTACATCACATGCTGCCACTGGTTATCAGGAAGCCCTCTCCAGTTCCTAAATTACACATGCACAAATTAATGATCCTTATAATTTTTATTCTGATAAATGGGCAAGCTCTTGTAATACATGAGAATTTAAATTTTCACACTCATTTTAGGCTGAAATCCCACCCAAATGGGCACAGTCAAGCAGTGTAGCTACAGGCATAAAAGAAACCACAGCTTTCATCCCCAGGCTCCCAGACAGGCCAGAATATGGGCTGGAAATAGAACCATAAAATCACTAAGGCTAGAAAAGACCTTTAAGATCCTCAAGTCCAACCATAACCCAACTACCATGACCACTAAACAATGTCCTGAAGCACCACAGCTACACTTCTTGAACACCTCTAGGGATGGCAACTCCACCACCTCCCTGGGCAGCCTATTTCAACCAATCAGCCTCCTCGGTAAGAAAGTTTTTTCCTAATGTCTGATCTAAAAGTCCTCTGGCACAACTTCAACATGTTTCCTTTCACCCTGTTGCTGGTTACTTGGGAGAATTGACCAACACCAGCATCACTCCAACCTCCTTTCAGGTGACTAGAGAGCAGTAAGATCTCCCCTCAGCTAAACACCCCCAGCTCCCTCACCTGTCCTCGTGTGATGCACTCCAAAGGCCTCGCCAGCCTCACTGCTCTTCTCTGGACATTCCCTGACCCCAAGGCCCTGGACACCTTCAC
>VWZI01005957.1:638698-979218 GCA_013396835.1 Psilopogon haemacephalus
CTCACAGCTTTGCTGAGAAAGAAAAAAAAAATGTTTTAAGAGTGGTAACCCAAATATAGATAAGTCAGATGGTTTCAGACTGCTCCGGGCTGTGGCTGCTTTCCCTGCCTTTTGTAGCTGATTTTTAATAATTCTACTAACTTCTTTTCTACTGCTAACTCCTCCAGCCGACCTACCTCCGCCTATCTGCTCCATCAACAGATGGTGAGATAAGATTGGGGAAGGGGGGAAAGGTGGTAGGGGTGGTTAGAAAACCACTCTTAGGGATTTTGGTCTCTGGGAGAGGTGTGGTGTTTCTGTATTACCTTTTTCACTGTGAATATCTGTTATACATTGTAAATATCTGCTTGTATATTGAGCCTTGCTGTAAATATAAAGCTTCATCTACCAACTTCCAGCTGTTCTGAGTCCTAGCTGGGGTTATATCAAAGGGTAGGGGGTGGGGCAGGTAACTGCTAAACCACCACACTTACCCAACATGGGGTGGACATAATTTACATTTGTTTGATTGTTAATTAATCCTGGAAGTTAAGAAATGAAACTGACCTGGCTGTTATACTCAGTAATTCCTTCTGTGACAATGTGGTTTTTACATAGCTGGCTTGTGGCCAAAATTGGTATTTTTCTCCAGGATTTGGCATGGAAAAGGTTTTAAAAGATGGTATGGGATTATGGCGACTATTTTTTCGCTTATGTGGGCTTAAATTTTACTGAGATAGCCTAAAATGCTATTTTTTATGCTTTTAATAAGTCAGAAAATATTAGTAATCAAATGAGCTACTCTACAGCATTGGTACTTGTAATTCTCTCAAAGAACAGTATTCATGAACCTTGCCAAAACTTCTATTCAAAGACCACAGTGATATATTTAACGCATGTCATCGTTTTCTTATTAACCATAATTTTATTCTTAATTTCTGCTCTGAGTCTGAAAAAGTCTGCTGTCACTTTAAAAACCAGATAGATCATGTCAGGAAACGAGAACATAAGAATATCTCCATCCAAACAGAGTCTGCATGTATGCCCGGACAATGTACTGTAAACATAGCAGATACCTCCACAGATGTTTATGAACATGAAGTAAAAACAACTGATAAGGCTGCAGAAAGTTTTTCTGTTGCTCGTTTGAATTCTCAGGCAGCAATTTCTAATTCCAATTCTGATTCTAAGGTGTCAGCAGCTCAAGCTCCCCAAAACTCAGATCCATTACAAGCTCCACCTTCTGTTAAACGGGCCCCTGCCAAAATGAAAGCTAAAATTGTGCCAAAACATGGTTCAAAGGAAGACCTAGGGACAGGTACCTCTGATGTTCAGCAGGAGGAAGAAGAGGATAAACTTAGTCTTAAAGATCTGACTGGTTTACTGAGAGCTAAATATGAGGACAATGAAAGATTAGCTACCAGGACACAGGATGGCTCTCTGGAGATTAGGAATGCTGTCAGGAGAGTTTTGTTTGACCAGGCACCAACAGACCAGCAAGGAGAAGAGAAGGAGAAGGATGACATCCAGGGCTCTAATGATCCCCTCAGAGAGGTCAGGGAAGTTAGAAAGGAATATTCAAGGGAATCAGGAGAGCCAATCCTAAGCTGGCTGGTGAGATGCTGTACTATTGGTGCAAATGCCTTACAGGTAGGAGACAAGTCTGCAAAGCAGCTAGGCCCACTTGCAAAGGACAGTGGAGTGGACAAACACCTGGCAACCAATCTTGGTGTGGTTAGCTTGTGGACACGTCTTCTGCTGGCTATGGGTATGAGATACACCTCCCAAGATGACTTGCCATGGGTAGCTAGGAAGTGGAACACAGCTGAGCAGGCAATTAAGCTTCTGAAGGAGTTTGCTGTGAAGGAAGTACTTTACAGAGATTATGCCATACATGAGCCTGATAACATTCCTCCTGGGACAGGTCTCATGAAGAAAATTATTAAGCTTGCTCCTTCATCCTATGCTAACATCTTGGCTAGCAAGTTTCTATCAAAGGGTGATAATGGGAGGCTCACTGTTGGTGAATTCACTGACCAGCTGAGGCAGATAGAGGATAGCTTGTCACATTCTACCCTAGTCTCTGCCATAGAAACTATGACTACAGGGCTAAAAGATATGACTACAAAGCTAGAGGGCAGCATGAAAGAACTGAAGGAGGAACTCAAAGCCTCCATTTCCAATCTGGCAAAGGATACCATTCCTTCATCATCTGACTGGGTGCATGTTTCTGCTATCAGGAACAGACACCCACCTCCTGCAAGGCAATTCCAGCTCAGGAGACAAATTCCACCTAGATACCAGCAATCTTGTGTGTCACTCTAGATAATCCTGCATGACCAATTTGGTGAGAGCATGAACAAGTGGGACGGTCAACCTACTTGAGTAATTTTTAAGAGAGTCAGGGAACTGCAGAGTGGCAGAAACAGAGGCAGCAATGCCAAACCACCACAACCTGACTGTCGTGGTAGGCCTAATTAGGCTTATACATGTCCTGGCTCACCCAGACATGTTTTTCTGCTCTCCTGCCTTCTGTTTTGGGGAGAAGCAACTGCGGAAAAAAGGACGAAGAACCTGGAGCCACTGAGTCTAAGGAACCTGGCTTGCCNTACCAGCAATCTTGTGTGTCACTCTAGATAATCCTGCATGACCAATTTGGTGAGAGCATGAACAAGTGGGATGGTCAACCTACTTGAGTAATTTTTAAGAGAGTCAGGGAACTGCAGAGTGGCAGAAACAGAGGCAGCAATGCCAAACCACCACAACCTGACTGTCGTGGTAGGCCTAATTAGGCTTATACATGTCCTGGCTCACCCAGACATGTTTTTCTGCTCTCCTGCCTTCTGTTTTGGGGAGAAGCAACTGCGGAAAAAAGGACGAAGAACCTGGAGCCACTGAGTCTAAGGAACCTGGCTTGCCCAGACTTGTTTTACTCCTGTTTACATCCTGTGGTAAACAAAGTACATACACTTGGCTTGTGCCTGCCTCATGCAAGGTCTGTTTTCCCAAATTTGGGTAAAGCAAGCGATGGTTTCACCTAATATGGTCAAGCTTGGCTAACTGCCATTCTGATTGGCTATTCTGTGTCCAAAGGCCCAGTAGTCTCAGGCTGTATTGATAAAAAGAGATAAGCAGGTAACACAATGTATTCTGCCATTGTATTTGTGCTTGCTAGCTGCTGCTACTGCCACTGCTTGCTTGATGCTTGCTGCTGCCATTGTTCCTGCCTTAACTGTTCTCTGTTTCTGGCAGTGATTCTGTCATGCTTTACAGCATTATGGTCTGCTAAGCTGTAAGTTAGCTCTGCTGAATAACAAGCCCTCTGCTTTTGGCTAGTTTGCCTGGAGACTGCTTCAAATTTACCAGGCATAGGCATAAATGCCTCCACACAATAGGCCTGCATAGCCAATGTGACATCCATGCCAAGAATGCACATCTGCCAAGACATCCTGCCTACACCCACCAAGACAAGAAGCTCTGGAAGTGACACACACATCAGAGAAGCCAGGATAAGGTGAGAGATTGTCTGCCTCTTTCCCCAGAAGCCTGTAGAGTCAGAATCAGAAGCCTCATCAGCTGACAAGGCATTGACAGAACTCCCTGAAAGTGTTTGGGTGCTGTCTGTAGCTGTAACTAGCCCTGCAATCAGGAGATAATTTTGTGAGTAAATACTTAAAGCCTCTTGTAATGTACTAATTGCCTTCTGCCTTAAAGCAGAAAGGAGCTCCTTGAGTCCATCTAGTGGACAAGCAGTATAATTGACCGCAAGAACCTTCTCTTCCAGTTCAATTGAGTTTAAATATTTGTGTTATTGATAGTTATTTCTTAAACATTCTAGATACTATGTTATCATCTGTATGATGTTTCCATGACTGTTGGAAAAGAACCTAATTATTATTAAAATTAGTGGTTGGGGGTGGGGGTGAGACTCCTGAATTTTGAAAATAAATATACAATATTATTTTTTTAAAACATATCATCTCACATTAATTACCCCTTCATTACACTGATGTCATAGGCTTTTCTTGCTTTACTGTTCCTCTTTAGAATAAAGACTTGTTGATAATATGTATTCTCCATATTGAAAAAAAACACAAAAGATCCAACAGCTGTCATAAATGTGAAATAGCTGAAGAACTAAAGCTGCTTTGCAAACACTGCCAGCAACTGGAAGTACTGATGTTCATCCTCAGCTGTGTAACAGACCCTGGAAGGAAAACCTTTGCAACACTGAACAGCTGGGATGTGGTCTTCATTTCATGGCCAAAAGTTGTGCCAGGGTAGGTTCAGATTGAAGATGAGGAAAAATGTCTTTCCTGCAAGAGTGGTCAGGCATTGGAACAGGCTGCCCAGGGAGGCAGTGGAGTCACCATCCCTGGAGGTGTTCAAGAAATATGTGGACATGGCATTTGGGGACACAGTTTAATGGCTGTGGAAGTGTTAGGGTGATAGTTGGAATCATTGATATTAGAGGGATCTTCCAACTGAAACAATTCTATAATTCTATGATTCATTCCCATCGTACAGCTCTCACCCACTGGGATACATTTATTCAACCAATCTCAGTCATACAGAATTTAGTGTTAAAATGTTGTATTTCTCAGCCAGTCCACAGAGCACAGTGGGACTGACAACCCTGAATCAGCATAGGGGCCAAACACATCAGCAATGCCATCACAGCATTGGTTCCCATCCAAGGACTTGTGCTTATCAGACAGTCTTCCTGTGATGTGGATGCAGTTGTCCTTGCCACTCTGTCTGAGACAAAAAAGAAGTGACATTCATAAGCATCAGAAAGAAAGCAAACTGTCTCAGTCCAAAAGCTGCTACAGTTGGAGGATTCCCCTTTCCTATCCCTCTTCTGTGCTTCATCAATGTGATAGTGTGTAGAAAACACATACACACCATCCTGCTCTAGTCCTCTTCTCCCTTGCCTGTTTCTTTATCTTACTTTTACTTTCAGCTATCCTGCACAGAGTTCAGCAAGGAATTGAACATGGAGGACATTCCCCTGCATGCATACATAAAGCATTCCCATGTAAAAGAGAAAAGTGAGAACAGAAAGAATAAATCACTCAGGACAAGCAGCTCTGGGTTAAGAAGGTCTAACTGTCTCTTTCCTCTTTCTATTGCCACATGTTTGGGTCCCTATTTTAACCCTGTATATTAATTTCTGAAAGTACCAAGAACAACTTTGTAATAAGCTTTTTCTAGGATTTGTTGCCTTCACAGATAACACACAAAGAGAAGATAAATATTGGTCTGGTTTCCATTCCACTGGCCTTGTCTAACAAGGTAGTTTGACAGACAGACATAATAAAACTAATGCAGGGTTTTTCCTTCATGCCTGCCTACACACCAGTCACTTCTATGTGCTGGAAAAAGTCATTTACTACCTGCTGTGCTGGTTTGCCTCCTTCCACAGGATAACTGCCTTGGAGACAGCTGATGCATCTGGTTTTGCTCTTACCTTGCTCTTCACATCAGCACTGCATTATTTTAGGTGTATTTCTCAGTTACCTCTGGACAGGACACACATACACTTGTGTGCACACCTACACATACATGCATCAGGACACAGATACAAATCTGCTGGTGCTGAGCTGAATTAGGTCTGATTTTCAAAGGTAACTTGTCTTTTAACACACTTGCACTCATAGCTAAACACAGCTTCAAAGTGTTCCTGTTTATAGCCACTTCACCAGACTTAGACACTAATGCTGTGGCAGGGAATTTGGTTCAGTCAGTAGTTCACTGTATGGAAAATCCAACAAAGCAGCAGCACACGTGAAGGCAGCTAAAAGAAAAGAGAGGCTGAATAGGCATCACCCAATCTAAACTGCACAACCAGGGAGAAGGCCTTTTAGAAATCTTTAAGGAAAAATTACAACAGTTATTTTCAGGAGATTTGGAGCTTACAGTTCCCTATTTCTAGAGAGAGCAAAAGAAAACCCATTTACCTTGACTGGTCAGAACTACATAGGGACACAGAGATCAAAATAACAAGGAGGCATGTCAAGACAGAAAATTGGGAATGAGAAAGTAGAGCAGGGGCCCTGCATGCTGCATGGAGTTGGGAGTTATCTTTCCAGACATGTTTGTTCAGCAGCAAGCAGTCAACTCCATTTAAGAATGAAACCAGTATGTTTCCACATTTGACTGCCTGAACCCAAGCAGCCAGGCTGTAATTCTGAACTTTGAGGTGAGTGACTTCCTCTTAGGAAGCCAGAAGCACTAGGTGAGAAAAACAGCCAGTGTGTCAGGAGGTCAAACCCATAAAGTTCATAGAGTTAAGCAGTTATGCAACCCTGACAGCCTGTGCTGGAGTCGTGACACTGAACTATTTTTAGTTAGGTTATGAGTTATTAATTTCTAGAGGGGTTATGGAGAAGGCTTCTGCCACTATGGGGACTGCCACCAGTTGGATGCCTGCAGCAGACCTGGCTCTCATAAGCAACAGCCTCTTCTTCAAGTAACCTCTTCCACAAGTCACACACAGAAGTGACACCATGCTCTACTGTTGACTCTCTTCAAGGCTTCATTCTACTAGTTTAAAATTTGTCTTAGAGGTTATTCTTAGAGTTTATAAAAAATAGAAAGACATGGCTTTTGAAAATGTTGATCTTCGCTGTTTTCCTGTCTGTGAAACGGGAATAATGCTTGTTTCACAAAGACATGATGCACCTCACACAAGAAGGTAAACATTGCAGTTACCTCACCAAGGAGGCCACCTCTCAGGGTGAAATATGTCTGTGAAAACATTTTCTCTGAAAACATTTATTAGAAATGTTTAGTCTAAGGACATCTCTGTGACCATATGGGCTCCAATAGCCTTATTAATCTGCTTTATTAGTGCCAAGCAAAAAGTTGCATTTATTTGACCAGTATTCTGCTTTTAAACCAGCAGGAGCTTCCTCCTTCCAGTCTGTGTTTTTGCATGCAGGTTTCTCTTCCTCGCATCCGATGTACCTGCACCTCTTGCTATGCACCTTCCCAACCACACTGCTTGCAGACTCCCACCTCATTTCTTTCACTTCTCCTTTCCTAACGCATATTGTCAAAGGTGTTTTTCCCTGCAGCAAAGCTTAGTCATAAAATCATCCGGAACTTTTTACTGGGCTGTTGCATTTGCGTGCTAATCAGCAAACTCTTCATCTCTCAGCCCAGAAGAATGATCAAGCTGCAGGATTACAGAAACCCTTTGCTGGGAGAATTAGGAATCCCTGAGTCCCTCTCCAAGCTTCATTTAATCTATCAGGATCCAAATCTAACCTTTAACCTTGGTCACTCCCTCTCCTCCAGTCCTGGCCAGTATCACAATTTAACCTCCCTAGGTCAATGCCATGGATTTTCTGCCTCCAGATGTTCCCTTTTTATTCCCCTGTGCTACCATTGGTTACTACAAGGATAAGATTGGATTTCTCCACTCATGGCTAAAACACTGAAAAGAAATGGCCATTTTAACAACTCCTGCTCACTGATGCTGAAGTGATGATATCATTTTACCATCATTCAGGCCTCTTTTAGATCTTGGCACTTACTGAGCTAAACAAAACTAATTTTGATCAGTTCTAACGAGATGATGAATACATGCATACACAGGTGATGCAAAATCCATTCTTTGCATCAGATTAATAAGCACCTTGTTGAAATGTTGTCAAATTTAATAATTTTGCTGACAGAAGTAATTCCAATTATTTAAAGGGAAAGGAAATATTTCCATGTCCCTAATATATAAAGCTTGCCTGATTTGGGTTCAGTAGCAAATATGTGTTTGATTTTCTTTAAGTGTTTTTGCTGGTTACATTCAACCACCATTTAACAGCATTTAAATTATATATTTGAAGCAGTTGTCTCTGGCCTTGGGCTTCATAAGTACTACTTCATAAGATCTGAATCATAGAATCACAGAATCATAGAATAGTTTAGGTTGGAAGGGACCTCAAAGATCATCCAGTTCCAACCCCCCGCCATAGGCAGGGACACCTCCCACTAGAACAGGTTGCTCAAGGCCTCATCCATCTTGGCCTTGAACACCTCCAGGGAGGGAGCAGCCACAACCTCCCTGGGCAATGCATTCCAGTGTCTCACCACCCTCACTGTAAAGAACTTCCTCCTAACATCCCGTTTACATCTCCTCTCTGCCAGTTTAAACCCATTACCCCTCATTACAAGACCTTGTAAATTGTCCCTCCCCAGCCTTCCTGTAGGCTCCTTTCAGATATTTGAAGCCTACTATAAGGTCTTCTCAAAGCCTTCTCTTCTCCAGGCTGAAGAGCCCCAACTCTTGTAGCCTGTCCTCATAGCAGAGGTCCTCCAGGCCTCTGAGCATTTTTGTGGCCATCCTTGACTCACTCCAACAGTTTGATGTCCTTCTTGTGTTGGGCGCTCCAGAACTGCACACAGTATTCCAGATACTACATTTCCAAAAGACCTCCACCTTCAGAATGGACATGGACATGGACAGGACTTAGGCTCCTGTCTCATGTAAAGTAAAACAAACCCTGGTCCCTACAGGACAGAAAAAAATGTCAGGGTGCAAGCTTCTGCTGCTTTGAGCTTCTTTTGGTTTGTGAAACATACACAAAGTGCTGAGCACTGCCCAGATGGCTTTTCTGCATGTAAGACCTAAAGCCACTGTGGGTTATCCATTCTAACACCATCTGCATTCCCAGGTTCCCCAAACTAATAACCTGCATTAAGTATTTGCACATCTTTGTTTCATTAATAGAGCAGGAATTTACGTAAGGGAAGACAGTCCAGCAATTACGCTGTGGACTTGGGATTCTTCAGTTCCTGCCTATCCTCTGATAAAATTTTCTACTTAGCCTAACTAGGTATCTAAAATTTGGTCGCCACAGGCTCTGAAAGATAATTCATCTGCCACTGAATCACCCTCCAGAGAAACCATTTCTTTCTCATTAACTAGAAAAGGCACTGAGAGCTAACTTGTGCTTAAATTCAGTGGGATGGACCCCACCTTTGTAAGCCAGTCTCCTCCTGTAGAACAATTAAGATTGTTCTAGTGCCAGTGTGCTGCATAGCATCTGAGGTTGAATTTAAAAGGTGGGTTTAGACATTTCTTCGCTGTGTACTTCCGCTTCATCCAGTCCCTCATCTACAAATGAAAGCAGGACCAAGCACTGTAAGTATAAATGTACATTTCCTTCTTTTCTGTTGGAGGAAAAATCTTTGCTAACAAAAAACCCTCTTGCTCCCCCGGGTGAATGTAGTTCTTACTCTGTTGAGACTGACATAAAGATTATTGCTTGAGATCCCTGCTCTTTGTGCTGTGGACATCTGGGACAGGGATTAAAGCCACTGAGCTCGTCTGACATATGAGAGACCACTGCCACCTTGGAAAAGGGTAACAGACACCATCTGATTGCTTTCAAGCCAGCTGCCTTAAGAGTGAAAGCAAGTGTAACCAATTTTTGGTTATTTAACAAACAGATTTGTAATTTCAGTAGGACTGAACTGACATAGAGAAGCTTCCTCTGTACAAAAGCAAATCTTTCAAAAGCTACGATTTTATCCCAGAAATGTTAAAATTAAACCAGCTTAACACACATTTTCCCTTGGTGCCTGTTCAAAATAGCTTTTGCTTTTAATATATTTTGTAAGACTGTAAAGGTGACTTCCATAGTAGCTGTCCTAGATCATTTCTTTCCCTCTCCTGATTTCTGGGAGTCTAACCAGAAGCCATTTTAAGGACTGTTAAGCAATACTTGTAAACAACGACTGACCACACAAAGAGACCAAACTCTGCAATGACTTAGACCAGACCAAGCACAGGCTCTGAAAATGTGAATGGCTCAGAAACAGCCCAGGAAACAGAGTGATCTCTAACTTTAAAACCAGCTGCTCCCTTCGTCTCTTCTGGGGTAAGAATGCCCATCTTCAGCTTTCTCAACAGGAAAATTAGCTTGAAAATAGCTGCTTGAGGTTTGAAATCTGGAAACCTGAGGGAAGAATACAGTCCTTGTAAGTACCTTTCCACTTATTTTCAGTCCCAGCAACTGACAACCTTAACTGGTGTGTAAAAACTAATGGACCTCAGTAGGCATCCAGCTGAAATAATAACCATCCCCTGACTATAAAAGTGCAGGAACTCAGAGCATCTGTAACAAGTGATTTACCTGGAAAATTAGGCTTCATGTAATTAGCATGCTTTTTTTCCCCTACATAGCAGACTTCCATCTCTAAACACGCTGGGCCAAATTCTGCTTTCCATCACTCACTCCCTCTGTTCAGCTCAGTGGATTTATACAGGTGGAGGCACAGAGAGAACCACACTTGCTGCATTTAGCTTTAATTTTAAAATAAATGAATTTTCCAGAACAATGACAGTATTGACCTTACATATTATCCAAATAGAAATTTTAATGAAACAAGTATTACACTGAGTATAGTCATAATAGATATGCAAATATTGGTCTTTTCTTAAAGGTCTCCCCATCTGGTCACATGGACTTTTTCTCTTGCCTATGTGGGGGTGAACACAAAGAGCATTTATTAGAAGCAGAGAAGAAGAGGATGGATGCACAGCCATGGAGAATCAGGCCATCAATTAGATTTTCATTCTCATTTCATGAGAATTCATTCTCCCTTGAACAATGATCACAGGAGAGCTTAAAATTTGCTCCCTTCTTAATTTTTCTTGCTGTGTGACAGCATCCACCTTTGCTTTCCACTAGCACTCAAGAGCCAGCCTTCCTCCAAACCAGAAAAAAAAAACAAAACCCCACACATATTTTGTTGTAATTGTGCTTGATTAAACAAAGTATAGGTGTAGGGAACCACTCAAATGGATGGTGACTTATCCAGTCTACAGAAGCACATTGAAGAACCCAAATACCCCAAGAATGTTGTCTTCCAGCCCCAGCAGACCAAAACTGCATTTTGCTTACTCTGAAACTCAGACTGGAAAGCAAACAGAAGGCAGGAACTTGGCCTAGATTCATGCATAAGAGCACAAAGGTTATAAAATAAAAGGTTTGAAAAGCAATCAGAGTCACCAGCTGAGAGAGGTTGAAAATAACAGCCCCAAGTCAGCAGCTTCAAAATAAAAGCCAAACAGAAAAGACTTACTGAAAATACTTACAAAATATGTGAGCTGAAATAACCTGGTCTATTAGCCAAGATGAAATTACCTACCACTGCATCTGCCCAACATTTTGTTAGAGCTTATTGCCCAAGGCCAGATGGTTGAAGGTATTTAGGTACCTAAAGACGTGGAGAGGTTCCTGCTGGGATTTTTCACTCTTCCTAGACATCTAGTTCCCACTTATGTGATGTCCATGCACCGTTTTATGCAGAGTATCTGCTTACTCAGCACCTCTTAAAATCAGGACTTGTGAGTGAGATTCCCCCAAAACTCCCTTCCCAAGCTTCCACTTGCCACAAAATATTTGGGTCTGCATTTTACTCGTGAAACCCCTGAAGGTTAGAATGCTCCTGAAAACTTGCCTCTGAACCCCCCCGAAGTGATATCCGAGTTGTCTAGAAAAACATCTTCTCCCAGACATACAAGTGGGCCACTTCAGAATCTCTCTTCCAAAGAGGGATGCTACTTTGTGCTAGAAGCTGAGATATGAAAAAATGCAGTGGTTATTTATACACATATTTATGTAGAAGGTGCATGGAGTGAATCAGAGCAATACCATTACCTCCAATTCAGAAATTACAATTAATTTTCATTAGCAAATCATCCTCAGGGTGCAGATCTTTACATTTTATAACTGTGCTACGGAAAAATGCTTGGCTTAGAGAAGAGTTTACACAGGCTGAGCTCTTAAACTTTCTCAGAGCTTGTCTGAAACCCAGTGTGAAGGTTTAAGCCCACCTGGGACCCCCTGTCTTTTCCCAAGGAATGGTTTCACCCTTTTCCCAGGTTGCATGGTTAGACACTCCCACTTCCTGCTAGGATTTTGGGACTATAAGAGGGGGAATCCAGTTCCCCCCCCTCTCTTCTCTCTTCTCCCTTCTCCTCTTCCCCTGGTGCCGGCAGGTCGAGCAGCTGCTGGCGCTCTGTGCTGCTGCAGCACGTGTCTCCCTGCCGCCCTGTGTTCCAGCACCGTTATCGTCTGCTGAGACTGGGACTGAGACTTTTCGCTATAGGATTCCTGCATCCTGCTTTCCAAAGCCAATCGAACTTCAGCTGCCTGCAGCGGTTGTATTTTCTTCCCTTTTTTCCCCCTTCTCCCTGGTCTCTACCCTTTTTTTCCTTATTCCCCATATCCAAAAGTTTGTTTCCCTTTCTCCCACCTTTTGTAGAAATCCTTTCCCTCTTACTTGTTGTTAAAGTTTACCCTTTTTACTTCCAAATCGTTTTGAGTCTTTTATTGGGCTTTTGGGCTCAGGGTGGGGGCAGCTAGCCTTAACCCAATACACCCAGCAACAGACAAATCAGGGTAAGATCTTTTTCTGGGATCAGGCTGAGGTGAAGATATGCCTGTCTCCTCCATTCCTCATCCAGTTCAGATGACTGTTGCCTATGCTGCTCACTTAGGAATCGTGGGCATCAAAATGCTATGGCCTCACCACTCCAATTGAGGCACCAGAGCTGCATCCTATTGCAAAGCAGAACCAAACTTCAACAGTGGAGCAGCAAGAGACCCTGGACAGACCTAGCAGCAGAACACCCTCTGGCCACTGTGCAGCTTTGACCCCCTCTAGGTCCGGAAAGAACACCAAGGCATACTCCATGACTCAAGGAACACAGACTTTACATTTTTTAACATCTGTCCTCACCTAAGCATATGTCAAAACCATCACTTGCACTGACCAAGAAGAGGTCCTGTGGGATCAGAACAGGTTGGACAGCTGTCCACAGGGAATGGATATAGGGGGACTCCTGCTTTGCGAGTTGGTGCCCTGCTAGAACCGACAGACTGAGCTGTGAAACTGTTTCCTGTGTGCTCCTGAGATGTAAATAAACTCCACCAGAGTTGGGCTGCCTGGCTGTGATGTGTGTAGCTCTGCACTAGGTGATGACTCCTCAGGCCTAGGAGAGGGTAAGGTGTTCATAACTCACTGCGAACACCACATGAATGTGTCCATTTGAGTCAGCCAATATTGATCACTATGGTGGCTAAATGTCATTGCCATGAGTAATGGAGGAGACCTGCAGAGAGAGGCCATATGTCTTCTCCTAGGCTTTCATTCATGCTGCTTCCACCCTCTCTCCCTTTTGACCTGTTTGACTTGAGGTTCAGGGTTTCTCTGGCATACTCCAGCCTAGACAACAATCTGTGAACTCCAACTGCTATCCAAAGTCAATCCATCCCTCAAACCTATGTCATATAAAATACTTTTATACTTGCTCTGGGTGAATCAGCTTTAGCAGGAAGGTTGGACCAGGTGACCTCCAGAGGTCCCTTCAAACTCCCACCATGCTGGGATTCTGTGATTAGTAATAATTACAATACTGCTTCGTTTTCCCAAAATCCACTTCTAAATGCCCAAGTTCTTTCCATAGATCAAACTCTTCAGTCATTTCTTAACCAGGCTCTGAGTCCCTCCTGGTGTTTGTTTCCTGGTGAACATCCTGCACTCTGTTGCTCCTTCCTCCTCTTTGGAAACCTCCCAGGGTCTGGCCTGGGCTGGTTTCTCTTGCTTTGTCTCATGCTCTGTCTTGCTGTTCCATTATTATCTGTGTGCTGACAACTCACAAATCTGCCTTTCCAACCTCACCCCATCTACATTAATCTCTTCAGCACATCATCCAGCATTACCCCCCTCCCTGCCAGCTCAAGGGCAACTCAGACAAAATTGAGCACCTGATTTCTTATATCCTGCACCCTCCCCTTTCCTGCCTTTCTCCATTATTTTCTTAATTTCTCCTCCCTCTCTGCTTGCCTCCCCTTCTCACAGGCTAGCAATGTCAGCACTACCTTTTATTCTTCTCTCACCCCCTTCTCACATGTGAGCTGATAAGATTTAGTGAACTCTCTTCTCCATAATATCTGACCCTTTCTTTGAGTCTCTATCAACTCAAACTTTGCCTATGCCCTTTTTATCTTCACAATTTTACTCTTGTACAACTACAGCTTCTTCTCTCCCTCCAGGCTCTTTAAGATCCCCTCCAGTGGATCATCAGAACTTGGTGCTCCTTTTGTATATTATTTCATTGGTTTCTCTTGCAGCAACTTTCTAGTTGTGTGTCTATAGCTCTGCCTGCACAGAAAAGCCTCCCTTCTCCTGCGTTCTCTGTGCCTCACACATTCCCGATAACAAAGTGCCTTTGTCTGTCCAAAATAGAAGAGTCACAACAAAAGACATTCTGTTTTGGTTTTGAAGTGGGAGTTGGATGGAGCCATTTACTATCTCCAGAAATCCTTTCCTGAAAGTATGGCAGCCAACTGAAAACTGGAGAAGTGACTTGTTTAGGGAGCAAGTGTAGTGACAGTAGGTGAGTTTTATTAGAAGAATTGTTCTTCATTACTGCAAAGTGCAGGTAACAATGCACTGAGCCTTTTCTAGCTCTAGAGCTGCTCAGTGTAATTCCATGTATATTTGGAATTGTGTTTAAGCAGGATTGTTCATGATGGCATTCTTTCATGGGAAAAGGGAGAGGAAACATTTAAGGTGCATATTAATCACAAGAAGGGCTCCACCAACATCAGCAAAATGGGCATGTTAACATCAACAAAAGCCACCTCCCTTCCAAAAGCAGATTGCTAGCATGAGCTAGCAATAGCTATATCCCTTTATTTCTTGGAGCAAGCAGAGAGACAGACTGCATCTTGAAAATGTAGGATTAAAGAGACATGCCACAGTTCCTCCTGTTTGGTCAATCAAACTTTTCATTTCTTTGGCTATTTTTACAAGATCCTGAAAAGAAAACATTTTGTATTGTGCTACTTAACTCCCTGGGTTTCATTTCAGGATGAAAAACATCAGATCTACTTTGGTTTGATCCACACCAAATTTATTTCCTCCAGATTTACTCTTTGGTTGCTAAATTGAAAAGCAAATCCTCATCCTATTAGGTGAAAGCTGATGTGTTTTGCTCCCATTCTTCACTAGGAATAGTTTCAGTTGGGCCTTTTTATCTCAACAGCACATTAAAAAAGACTTTTTTCTTCCAAGATCCCTTCCAAGAGTCTCTCAATTTTCAGTCTTTCTCTGAAAACTGAAAATAAATATGCTCTACAGAAAACTATTCTCTGACCTCTCCCTTGAGTCTCTTCCCAACAGTCAGTTCACTGGATTCTCTGCTCTCTTAGTATTTCCCAGTAGGAAATGGCTTGGTGTCTTATGTTCCCCTCAAGTGTTCTATGAATTCCTTCTCCTTATTCAGGCCATTGAGCTGAGCCCTGTGCCAACTGTCCCCTCATACACCCTAGAAAAGGGCCTGGTTTGCCCTTAACTGTTCTTTGAGACTGTCCCGAAACAAAGCGTAAAGAAAAAAATCTAATGCATTTGCTTAGAAAGGAAAACCAAAGTCACATATTCCTATAGAGAAAGTGATTTGCCATTGGAATGGGCTGCCCGGGGAGGTTGTGGAGTCACCGTCCCTGGAGGGGTTCAAGAAAAGACTGGATGGAGCAGTTAGTGCCATTGAATAGGGCTGGGTGATAGGTTGGACTGGATGATCATGGAGGTCTCTTCCAACCTGGCTTATTCTATTCTATTCTATTCTATTCTATTCTATTCTATTCTATTCTATTCTATTCTATTCTATTCTATTCTATTCTATTCTATTCTATTCTATTCTATTCTATTCTATTCTATTCATCCTGAAGCAGTTCAAGACTGCTGAGGTTTCCCAGTGATTATTCAAAGACTCATATCTAGGTGATGACCTGTGGACCTTCCCATCAATGTCACCAATGGAAAGTGTGGCATATAAAAATTAATTCTTAATGCAATCCCTTTTTACCCCTTCCCAATGCTCAAAAAAAAAAAAAAAAAAAAAATGCTTACAAGCGTGTCCCAGCCTCTCCAGAAACATCAGCAAAGGAAGGAACCCCTTGTTCCCACAAACCAGAAATCAGAGCAGGAGCAGAAGTAACGGCAGGGAAGAAAACAAAGCTGGGCGCTTCCACAGCCGTTGTTCTGTGTGTTCCCAGCTCCTGCACGGGTCACAAAGCAAAAATGAAGATGTTTTGCACAGACAGGTGCAGGCACTGCTGTGATTAATCAAGCCATAATTAGAGACCTGTCGGCAGGCACTAAATACATGTTCTGGGGCTTCAACCCTCTTAGAAATCTGTGGATGGAAAACTTGCCAGGCAGGAAATTTATAAAACCAGGGAGTCTCTGAGTGGTAAATGCATCCAAGAAAGGAAACTTTCACCAGGCTATGATAATGACAAGTCTCCCTTTTCCTTCACATCTATAATTTTTTTTCTTTCTATTTCTCTGAGTTTATCCAAGTATTTTAATATTATTTGCCTGCACAGTTTAACAGATAAATCCTACTGTTTCCAGTAAAACAGGCACAACTTCTGCATCTACAGAGGATTTCTGGTTGTATTGTTTTACATTGAGCCGCATGCCTTCAACAGCCTGTGGATCATCAGGGGTTAATGGTTTTAAACTAAAAGAGGAAATTGAAACTAGATCAAAGGAAGAAATTTTTCACACTGATGGTGGTGAAACACTGGCCCAGGTTGCCCAGAGAGGTGGTAGATGTCCCATTCCTGGGAACATCCAAGGCCAGTTTGTTTGGGGCTCTGAGGAACCTGATCTCGTTGAAGATGTCCCTGCTCACTGCAGGGAGGTTGGATTAGATGGCCTTTAAAGGTCCCTTCCCATGCAAAGCATTCTATGAATCTATGATCAGGGTGTTCAAATACACTCTGAGCATAAAATGATCTCCACCTTCCTCTGCCCTCACCTTACATATCTATTTGGACCTAGGCAAAGGTAAAATACCTTCAGCTGAGAGTGAGCACAGGGCAGGGGTTCAGTGGCCCATAAATTAGTGCAAAGTCAAAGCTTGAGATATTTCACTTATTTCTATGCAAATGTAAGACACACACACATCCTTCCCAGAGCACTACATCAGCCTGTGGTTGAGCAGTAATGCCCTGCTGCAAAACCTCATGCTGTTGGTACCTAGTGGAGAAAAAGGGTAAATAAAGCTTGGCCAGACTGCAGAGGTAATAGGATAGGTCCAGGGGAGGCCACAGAATGAAACAAGGTTACCTGAGGAGTCTGTGCCAGCTAATGCTGCCCTGTTCAGGTTAGGGGAGCTGTGAGGCTGGTTTACTGCCAACCTTCTTATAGATTGTAAGTCTGGACATGGATCTTCTCATAGAATCATAAAATGGTCTGAGTTGTAAGGCACCTCCAAAGGTCATCTAGTCCAACCCCCTTTGCAGTAAGAAGGGCCATCCTCAACTAGATCTCTCTGCTCCATACAACACGTTTCCATCTCTATAGGAACTAGTTCCTTTACAAGAGAAGACAATTCTTTTGACTGTATCTTGGTAGGGCATAAATCCTTGCAGGCCTGTTTAATCCTTGCTCTTCCCCTCCGACGGTGGAGGGTTTGGCCCCAGCAAAGCCCTGAGGGCTAGCACCACCAAGTCAGGTGTCTCGTGCTACCCCTCAAAATGCCTGGGTAAGCATAAGGCACGAAGCTTTGAATTCATTGGTCAAAACAATGATGCTAGTGTCTATTGGCCAGTTTCAATTTCAAAATAATGTATTTAATGGTGGGTGATTTAGAAACCAGTTGCTCTTTTTTTGCGACTCTCCAGCGGGAACAGCACTCCACTCGCAGCTGGTTTAACTGGGGGTCACCACAGCCACGTGTTTGCAGCTTTTGCACCAGCAGCTTAGCAGCAAGACAGTTCTTCTCTCCTTCCCTCTGCCTGGAATATTTTGTATTTTTGCCCCAGGGCGTCATGCGTACATATGCTAGAGTTAATGCTAAGACTCCATAAGCATAGTTAGAATTTTTCCTGTTTCCTTGTACCTATTTTCCATGTTCTGATTGTTTAAACTGCTTAATTCTGTGTTTATAAATATCCTTTGCGCAACTACTTTGTGTCGACCGAAAATCCAAAGAATCTCAGGGAATTTCCCCAATTTTAAAAATAATAAAAATTAATATTTGTACCTAAATTAATATTCACAGTTCATAACATATTGTTAAATTTGTAACAGCTGCTCTGAGATACATCCACATCTCAGTTACAGCAGCTCACAGATGAACTCAGCAGCATGAAGGTGCACGATGAGGAGAGTAACTGCTTAACAAAATGTTCCCCCCATCCAGCTTCCCTGCAGGGCTTTGCAAGCAGTGCTGACTTAACAGCATTTTATTTCAGCTGGATATTGGTTAAAGTTTTTCGAGGAAGGTGAAGTGTTAGGCGTGTGATTGAGCTCAGTGTTATGAAATGCGAGGGGAAGTTATCTAATGTCTGTTTAATTGTAGCTGCCTTTGGTGAGTAATATTGATGATTAATCTATTGACCAAAGGGGACAAGCTGAGAAGGGGAATAAGGCTGGATCAATGTGCAGGAGAGGACGTGAAGTAAGATGGACTCTGAATCGATGGTGTTGCTACTTGCTCAGTTAGGCTGGAGATTGGGATGTGCCCTCTGCATGAGCTCAGGAGCAATGCAAAGAGGTTGCTTCACAACAAAGACATTTCTCTGCTTTTTATTTATATTGATTTCCCAGTGAAGTGTGTCATGGCATTAGGGATTCCCGCAGAGCCAGGAAGAAAGATCAGTTTCTTTCCTCAGAGGGTCAAGAAATCCTGAGTGATGGATCTTCTTAGACAAAGAGACAGGAGCAGAGGTTTGGCTTTACACTTCCTGCTAGAGAGGAAGTGGAAGTGTGTCATTTAAAGGGAGGAAAATATGGAAGTATATTCTGAAACTGAAAATCTGTGATTAAGAGGGAGGAATATGCTAAAAACAAACAAACAAAAACAACAGAGAGAAACAGATTGGTGAGGTCAGGGCTGTTAAAAGGAGCATTATCCAATAAAGAGACACTGGGGTTTGTTTTTATTTAGGGTTTTTGTAGTTAATAGAGGTGCTTTCTGTAGACACCAAAGCATCCCAGGCACACAGGCTTGCTTCACACTCCACACCCAGCTGAGCAGTGAATCGAGGAGCAGAGCTAGAAGTGCTGTCCTCTGTTCGAAGGAATTCCCATGGCTCTGCTGTGTCCCAGCCTTGAGCTGTTGTCTGAAAAGCAAAGTCCTGTAACTAGAGCCTTCTAACTGAGTGACAAAGCAAGAGGGAAGGGTGCTGCTCTGGGCAGCACTGCAGTTCTGAACCTCTGTGTGTGTGTCTACCCGAAAAGATGTGAAGCAGTACATGGCTGTGAAGCTCTTTGAAGACTTTTTTTCTCTTTCTTATTGATGAGGAAATTGGATTAAACACAGAATAAATGGCAAAACTAAGAGTAGCCCAGGCACCCAAGCTCCTAGACAGTATCCAAACAGCCAGACGCCACCAATCCCTGCAGTTGGAAAGAGCCTCAGTGCTACTGATAAATCACTTAGCTATTGTTAGAAATGAAGACAATATTAATATTAAACTCTGCCTTGCTGCTTTCCTGTACTTACTGTAAGCCTTGGCTGGTTTAAATGTGTGCTACACTGCAGGTAAAACAGGTTTGCGAGGAAATACGCTGTGAGGAAATGTGCTTCCCAGGGAAGCTCATAAGAATAAGCAGAAAGGTCTTGGGGCTCTTCCCAGATTCTACTGCTAGGTGATATTCAAAGTCTGGCTAATCTTAAGGGCTCACATGTGACTTAAATCTTGGAGTTTGTGTGTTCATGCCCCATCATTACCACACGGGCTATTTCCCCACATCAGTACATGGTAATAGACAATAAACTTCGCCCCTCAAGCTGCTCCCAAATGTCATAACACAGCCACCTATCTCACAAACGAGACCAAATGAATATGTATATTTTTCTCTCTCTTTTTTTTTTTTAATCTCCCATCTGCATGAAACATATGCCATGTGCAGTGATTCCAAAAGATCAGAACGGGGTCTACAGTCCACATGCTAAAATTTGTAATAAAATATGCATGATAAAACCTTGCAGAGGAAATCACATTTCAGACCAGAAGGGGGAAAAAAAAAAAAAAGCCCTCCTTTTTAATGAGGGTTTAATTAATGTCAGACAGGCTCAGTTGGTAACATTCTTGTCTCTGGTGTAGAAGGTCATGGTTTTGAGCCCTACATTAGGCTCTGGGCTCATAACCAATGCTGACACTGCAATGTACTTCTGGTACACTGTTAGAGGTTCTGACCTTCAAATGAGGTGTTTAAACTAAGATTCCTCCTGCTAGTCTCTGGTGGTTCTTCCAGCTGGAAGCTAAAGATGTCCCGGCACTTTCTAAGCAGCACAGGGAATACCCCTTGCATCCTAACTCACCCTTGCTGAATAAAGTAGGTTCTAACACTGAAAGCAGCAGCTCTCAACCATTACTGACAGTTGACAATACACCCTTAATGAGACTGCTCTGTTTATTTATGTGCTGACACCACTTACCACACAGAAAATGCTCACTGCTTTGTCATACAAAGGCAAAATGCTTCTCACTGCCTAAGGAAGAGAAATATTAGGAAGACATTAAAATATCATTTTAAAAGGCTGATTGCCAAAATGAGAATGCCCTGTGTGTTTTCCGTGAAGAATGGTACACTATAGGATAGACTAATGTTTTACGGAAGAGATAGAGGAGGTAAGAAAAATGTAATGTGTATGAAGCAGGTAGCAGCTCTTTTGTGACTTCTCACAGACTACAAGTTGCATTAAAATCAAGTTTCAAGACTTCTTGACAACTATAAGCAGCAATAGGGTTAAGAAAATCTCAGGAAAATTATTCATAAAATAGCTGTCAGAGTAGTATCCATCAATGTGATCCCGCTAATCAGCTGAGTCATCACAAAAGACATCACATGAACCCATCTGGAAATTATGGTCTTTATGATCTGTCCATTCAGACCATCACACATGATTTAGAACTAAATATCAGAATTGCTCCATTTCCAGCCTTGCCAATCCTTCTAGCCCCTGCCCTCTACCCTTCCTGCCATCACACACATTATTTTAACACCAAAATAGTTTCTGACTCCAGCTCCAGTGTACACTCTCTTACCTAAAGTAGAATTAAATTTGTACCTTAAGGGAGAAAGCACAAACACAGTTCTTAAGAAAAAAAAAAAAAGTATCTATGTAAAATGTGAAATTAATGTAAGAGAAAAAGCAACAGAACTTCATCTTGGTGTTTCACATCTGCCCCAGTGAGAACATCTGCTACACCCACTTAAAAATATTATAGAATCATAGAATGTTTTGGGTTGGAAGACACCTCTAAAAGTCATCTAGTCTAAACCCCCAGCAGTGTGCAGGGACATCCTCCACTAAAGCAGGTTGCCCAGAGCCTTGTCTAGTCTGACCTTTAAATATCTCCAGGGAGGGCACCTCCCTGGGCAACCTGTTCCAGTGTTCCAGCATCTTCATGGTAAAGAATTTGTTCTCTCATTTTGAACCATTGCCCTCATCCTGTCATTGTAGGCCTTTGGAAACAGTCCCTCTGTAGCCTTCTTGTAGGCTCCCATAAGGTACTGGAAGGCTGCTATTAGGTCTCCCTGGCGCCTTCTCTTTTCCAGGCTGAACCAGCCCAGCTCCCTCAGCCTGCCCTCATAGCAGAGCCGCTCCAGTCCCCTGATCATCTTTGTGGTCTCCTCTGGACCCACTCCATCAGGTCGATATTCTTCCCGTGTTTAGGGTTCCTGAGTACTGACACAGTACTCCAGGTGAGGTCTCACGAGAGCAGAGGGACAGAATCATCTCTCTCTGTCTGATAGTCACAATTCTTTCCATGCAGCTCAGTCTGCCATTGCCTTTCTGGGCTGTAAGATCACACTGTTAGCTCATGTCCAGCTTCTCATCCACCAGAACTTCCAAGTCCTTTTCCGCATGGCTCCTTTTGTATCACCTCATCCTGCAGCCTCATTATCAACAGATAATGAGGATTTTTCTGACCAAGGTGCAGGACCCTTCACTTGGTCTTGTTGAATCCCATGAAATTAGATATCTCAGCTACTGAACATTCAAAACTAACAGCAGCTTCCTGACATGAACCTTATGACCGATGCCTCTGAAGTACCCTTGTGTCCCCACAAAGCAGTCACGGTGATGTGCTGTAGGACAAATAATCCTGCCAGAATACCTTTCAGCAACATCAGACTTTTTCTATTTACTCTAGTATGACCTGGGAGGAAAACAAAATGGATTACAAAATAAGCTCTTGTACTTTGTGCCTCCCACAAAACACTTTGTTGAGAATAACCCAATGCAGTGCAGCAAGCCAAAGCCTTGATTATCTAGAATCATGTTTATGTCTGAGTAAATAAAATACAATCAATTCACTTACAGAAATTTAATTTGATTTATTTGTAAGACATCCTATCTTCTCTCTTTTGTTCTCTGCTGGGTCTTCTGACACTTGAGCAGAGGAGAATTGAAACACTTCCATCTACCTTTATGAAATTACATCTAAGATATTTACAGAGACTCAGTTCAGGAAGATGGACTTTTTTTATTTTTCAGTAAATCATTTCTGGTCTTCCGGTAACAATTTTAATGTTAGAAAGGCCTGAAAAGGAATTCATGTCTCTGCAAATCAGAGCAACTTGAGAAGAACATATGTTTTTTAAAAAAAGGTAAGCTACAGCCCTACAGAGCCAAGCCAAGCTTCCCGGCAGCCTCCCATGGGAGTCACAATGCTGTTGTATAGCTGCAGTATTCAAGACTCTGAGCACTGACAGGTTCCAACTCTTTCTCTGGCTGATAGCATCTGTATAATTCTAGGTATGGCTGGGCTTTCCTTAGTGCAGCAAAATCCTTGTTTCCAACCACATTTGCTGTGATCATATATGTAGTGCGATGTTGAATCAGCTGCTGAAAAGGTAAAGCATGGGGCTGGACTGCATGAGCAAGGAATTCAAATGTCCGATTAAAGAAGAAAAATTTATGCCAAACTGTTTGAGTGCAAATGGCAGTACTGCTGCCAGGGAGGAAACTAACAAGCAGGTTGTTAAAACTACACACTGGCCCTGTGAGCAAGGCAGGCAAGGAACAGCACAGTCAGGATTTGTCCCCCACTGGTGAAAAGACTGATGGGGCAGCCAGCATAAGCACCTTGTGTGGCGTTTTCTGATGCCGATTCTGTGATAAGAAGGTTCCATATAGAGATGTAGAGGAGTTTCTTAAATTTAGAGGTGATGGAGCACTGGAGTAGGCTGCCCAGAGAGGTGGTGGAGTTTCCATCTCTGGAGACATTCAAAACCCACTGGACATGTTCCTGTCTGACCTTCTCTAGGGAAACCTGCCTTGGCAGGGGATTGGACTCGATGATGTCCAGAGGTCCCTTCCAACCCTTACCATTCTGTGACCAAAGTCACAATGAACTGGGACAACTTGTAGTTAATTTCTCTCACCTTCTCTTTCTTTGCAGTCTAACTTCAGCAGGGCTCCAAGTTAAAATGCATTGCCCAGGCTCTCACCATACTCAGTGAAGAGCAGATGTGCTCTCTCCTAAACACTTCACAGTCTTAAAATGGATGGGATGAATCATTCTGCAGAGCTGTCTATCTCAACCACTGACTCCAGTGGGAATTCAAACAGGTGAATGAAGACCTTAATGAAGTCTGAATACAGCACATGTCCTTGGTCCCATGTTAAAGAGATGCTTTTGAAGATCAGGCGGGAAATCATCAGTAGAAAATGTTGCCCTTTCCTTGCACTCTTTGCTGCATAATGAATTCAATGTAAAAATTAAGATTAAATATGGGAAACTATAGAAGCCTCAGATTTGGACAAAGTGCTGCTTTCAACAGTGACTCTCAGACTAAAGCTGATGGGATCACTGGGGGCTCACAGATCTACTTTAATCCTTACAATGAAATCAGTTTTAAGCAATGTCACATCCTGCTAAACTCCAGCCAGGGCTTCCGAAGGATTTTTAGACATCGTAGCTATAGCAACAAGAACCCAAACAACTCTGTTCCCTACATGACATGACTTTGTTGGGTGTTTTTTCCAGTTGGAATTCAACTGTGATCAAATGTTCAGGTGACAGCTCTGCTGAGGAGGTATAACACACACACCACAGGACCTAATCAAGCTGCAAAGCAACCTGAAGAGATTAGAGCAGTGGGAGCTGTAGGCAATACGGATGAATTCAGGAGCAGTGCCAGCCCCACATCACACAGTGAAGAAATCAATTGCACTGTCACAAAATAAAGATTAGAAATAGGAGTTTCTTCCTCCATCAAAGTGAGTAACATTAATCCTTTTGATTGTGTTCTTTCATTGATATGTGCTCAGGCTTTTAATGCAGGTAGATGCCACACTTGGTACAAAGTACATGCAGAAGTGTAAAGTAATAGTTCTTTGGTGAAAATGTATAAATGGTTCAAGAAGCTTTGCTTTGGTGACTTTTTCTGAAGGCCACCATCCTTGCCCTGCTGTCATGGGTCACTGGCACTACTTCTAGCAATGAACAAGGCAGCCTCTTGTGTTCATCTCTTGGGAGAAGGTATTTATACCAGTATTGATTGAGCAGACTGAAGGGCGGGCAGACTGATAGTTGGCTGCAGTAGCAAGACTGCTTTTAGAGTACGCCTCACAGGCACGGCAGTGAAATCTCTTTTATACCTCATCATCACCCCCAACAGTACATTTTAAAGCAAAGTTACAAGATTTAGCACTTGATTGCCGCATCTATAGGTCAAAGCAAAAATATATTAAAAAACATTTAGAATTAACAAAGCCACAAACAAAATCTCAATGACTTAATTGTTCAACCATTCATTGGTATCTCAGTAACAAACCTACAGCACCAAATGCTTCAAGATTCTGCTTCAGTGGAAGATCACATTGCAGTTGAGAAGCTCTTCGCAGGCTGTAGGAGCATAACCAAAGGCTGAAGATTAAATTGCCTCTAGACATAACATGGGGCAAATAAATTACACTGCTCCATTTTTTAAGGGCAGAAGATTCTGTTTTCTGATGTTTCTGCTTCAGATCTTTGTTTAAGACTGAGTGGCCACACACTCAAACATCCAGGCCTGACCAGATGTCTCAAGTGATTTCATTGTTTGCCCACAGATGTGAAGGCAGACATACACCCTTGGAACATGAGAAAATGAAAAGAAGGCAGTCTTTCCAGGGGGTAGGAGAAGCACTGAAGAAAGGTCTTATTGTAACAGCAGTTACAGTTCTCCAGTCCCAGAAGAATTATTTTAGCCACTTCCCAAGAGGAGACATTTTTTTCCCATGTGTGCAGAACAGAGGTCTTTGAGAAAGTGCCTGTGCCAGAGGTGCTAGCAACAGGAGTGTGCTACCAAAGAGAAAGGCTGCAGTGGAAGAGCTTTGGTAGCATGACAGCATTCCCGTGATCAGCTGTCAGCCTCACCTTTCAAAATATGGAAAGGAGAAATGTCTTGGTGTTCAGCTAGAGTATGGACAACAAAAGACACAGGCTCACTTCAAAAGGTACTCACATCCCTTTTGCTCTCTTCTCACAATTCAGGGAGGTGACAACCACCAAGGTCCAGGATTAAATCCTAAATTATACTAATCACACCCATCAGAAGTGCATTTTTGGACTGCATTAAAAAAAAAAAATCAGTTCATCTATGTTTCAGTTTAAAAACAAAACAGAAACAAAACCAACATGTAAATAATTTGGATAACCTGTTTTAAACTCATTTTTCCTTTCTTCAGTTCAGGGGAAACCTGAGAGTTCAACAATTCATCTGGTTCTAAGCTTTCAGAACAATAGCTTCCAAGTAGCACAAAAAGCCTATCATCCAGCAGGATTAACCTGGAGCCTGTAATCAGAGCAGGGACATGCAAATTTCAAAAGACTGAGTCAATTCTCATTATTATTAAACCACTTTTTTAGAAATCTGCATCCAAGGGCTGCAGAGCAGGGTGGCTGAAATGCTACAGAACATCCTAGAACCCCTTTAGTCCTTCCCAAGTTACAGATAAAGACAATACCACTGAATAAAAACCTACTGACCAGCTCTCAAGGCATTCAAGCATATAGCTTCAGGATAATGTCTCAATATAGATTCCACAATACAATGGCATGAACTCACTCATTAAGTACCAGCACTACCCAACCTGACTCTAATGCAGCAAATAAGAGCAAATTGGTCATAATTGCAACATAAAACTCCTGTTAAGTTGTGGTTAATTTAGTCCTCATTCATATTTGTAGCTAATGAAATTAACTTGCAGTGATGAATAATTCCTCAAAGGTTCACTCTGGTGAAGAAGAGAACAGGTATGGCCCATGTCCTTGGTACTTCAGTTGTCCTGGAGATGAGTTTTAATTTGCCATAAATACTTGCTGCTGCATCCTTTGCTGCTGTATTATTAATTTCCTAACAAAATGTGAGGCAAGTAATCTCGCATGGGAAAAGACAGTGGCTGGATATTAGCCAGGCATTTTTTACCTTTTCCAATCAGCCTTCAGGGAGGGTTTGCAGAGCAGGAAAGGCAGCTGTTACTGGGAGAAAGTGGCAAGATCTCCAAGAAGCCTGTAGGAAATATTTCTCCTCTGTTGGGAAATACTTCAAGATTTTTTGGGCTTGCGAATCCAGATTAAAACAGAAAGTCAAAATGTGAATGATGTAAAACAAATAAAAATTCCCTTTCAGCCCTGTGAAACATTTCATTTAGACTTCAGGTAGTCTTTAAATTACATCAATAAAACTTTCAAAAGGTGTCAGTGTTTTACACTAAAAAACCAAAAATCCTATCCATTATCCAAAATCTGCTATATTAACAGCTTTGGATTTCTCCTTAAAACTTTGTCATAAAACAAACCTTGCTCTAATAAACTGCCACTGTAAAAACATTTCAGCACCTGAAATTTGTGTTATATTGTGAAAACAAAACAAAACAAAACAAAACAACCCAGAACCAGTTAGGGTGATTTGTTAATGGCAATTGTACCTTAAAGTGCCCCCAAACCCAACAACAATTTGAACCTCTCTCTCTGTTCTTCCTCAAATAATTTAACACTTTAATCTTTAGGCAGCTCACAGCAGAACAGTCCCCCTGGGCAAGAGAGTGATGCACTTTCTCCAGCAGAAAGTTCTTGACTTAATATTAATTTATCCTGACAAAAAGCACTTTAGACCTAGCTCAGAGCACACTGAAGTTATTTTTAAATTCTTTTTTTCTGATTATTGGAATCTAAATGGACTTCTTTAAAAAACCCAAGCTAAATAAAAATAAAAATTAAAATTTTAAAATTGAAAAGAAAGGGGGAAAGGAAAAGGAGAAGAAAAGCAAAGCAAAGAGAAAAGATGAAATAATAAAACAACCAACCTACTATTTCCTAACAAGGAATCCTTGGTGATGTGACTCAGAAAATGTATTATGGTTGATACCTTGCAGAGCACTCTCACACCTCTTGGTCTTTCTCCTGTCTTGCTCAAATCCTTCTCCTTCATTCACTCTGAAAAATATCAGTAAGAAGCTCTTGTCTACCCTTCTCAGTGTATCACAGAGTCCATCCTTGTAGCTGCTCTGCAAATCTGCACATCTCAGCCATACTGCCTTTGGAGGCAGCTCAGAAGCAGACAGATAATAACAACAAAAAACCTGAGCCCAAGATCCTACTGATATTTGTTCCTTTTGATCTAAGGGTGCAGGTCCCCTGCATGATCTTTTGCAGAATAACTGACAAGAACAAAGCTCACAATTATTAACCTTTCCACTTGTTCCCATAGTTTATTGTGACAAGACAATGCAATAAGCTTGAAGGTAATCAAAAAGCAATTTTGTAGTAGTGAGCTTAAAATGACAAACCTTTCCTTTTCTAAATAAATCACCATTATTCCCACATGGTCCATGCTTGACAAGTTTGTTTCCTTAGTAACAGAGTACTTAAACAGGGTTTGTGTGCTGAGATTATACCTTTAACCACACAAGTGAAAGAGGAGACAAGGAGTGGTCCACCCACTGAAGCCTGTGATTTAAACACTTAGCAGCTGGGTAATGACAGAAACTGTAGAAGCCCAGGTCTGCCTGTTCCTTATGTGGCTTTTGTGTGCTTAGTGTGGTCCATAGACTCTGAGGGGTTTTCAGACTACAGTGCCTAAGCTGAATTTAACACTCCCTGATGTTTGTTCAATAGCTCACCTAATGCTGGGGTCAGCTGTCTTATAAATTATTGAGCAGATTAACAGAGTTAGGACTACAATATAAATAAAGGTTGTGCACCAGACAAAGGAGACACACAATGTGTCTAGCTCAAAGACAAAAGAATGACCAGTCAGAAGAAAAGATTAATAAGTTACGGATACATCAAAGAGCTTTCTGTTTTGTTTCATCAGTAATTAAATGAATGATTGCTTTGGAATAGTAACTGTGTTTGACTGGATACACAAAACCTGATGTTGTGTGGTGCTGGGCTGAGCTCACTGGTGGAGAAAATCCTTCAGCCCATTCCATTTGTCTCTTCCATCAAAAGAAGATGAGTCAAGTAAACATTGCATGGGCAGGCCTCTGAGAAATTTAGCTTGCTCTGTAATTAAACAAGGACAGCTCTTCCAGCAGCAAGTAAAGTTAGTGCAAAGCAGATTGATTTTAAGTCTTTCAGACATGTTTTTAATATCTTTTCCCCCTTGTCAGCTGATAGGTTTCAAATTCCCCTTAATGAACAAATGTCCTGAAATGCTCTGCACAGCCAGCATGTTGATAACCCTAAACCAGATATTATACAGCCCATCATTTTTACACTCCTAGACTCAGCTACCAGGGACTGATACACAAACGCCATTGTCTATGTAATCTTCCCTCTGCACCCAAAATACAATGTCCACTTCACTTCTGGCCTGACCATTTCAGCAGCTGTCTCAAAGAACCAAATCACAGTAGTTTGTGAAGTGCCAAGCAACTTAATGTGCTGTAAGCCAAAGAAAAGGGTGTGCTTTGGCTTCCTGCATCAGCATCCACCCTCAAAAGGCAGCATTGCTTGCTAACTGGCAGTGGCAGAGGCCACGATCATTTCTACAGAGGAATTATCTGAGTGAGTTTAAGTCCAAAATTAAGTTCAAAACTTAATTTTTAATAAAGATGGTGAGATTGTAGTGGTAATGAATTAGATTTGTTGTTTACAAGTAACTTTTTTTCAGCACACAGACACTAAGTGGAGTGGCAGTGTTGATCTGCTTGAGGGTAGGAAGGTTCTTCAGAGAGATCTGGACAGGTTCAGTCAATGGGATGAGGTTTAACAAGGCCAAGTGCTGGGTCCTGCACTTTGGTCACAACAACCTCAAGCAACACTCCCAGCTTGGGGCAGAGTGGCTGGAAAAGGATCTAGAGGTGCTGGTGGGCAGCTGGCTGAACATGAGCCAGTATTGTGTCTAGGTGGCCCGAGAAGGCCACCAGCATCCTGGCCCGGATCAAAACCAGTGTGGCCAGCAGGAGTAGGGCAGTGGCCCTGTGCTCAGCCCTGGTGAGGCCATAGCTTGAGTACTGGTTCAGTTCTGGGCACCACAGGATAGGAGAGACTGAGACACTGGAGCATGTCCAGAGAAGAGCAATGAGGCTGATGAGGAGTTTGGAGGAGAGGCTGAAAGAGCTGGGGTGGTTTAGTCCGGAGAAGAGAAGACTACGGGAAAGTCTTATTGCTCTCTACAGCTACCTGAAAGGAGGTTGGGGTGAGTCTGGTGTTGGTCTCTTCTCCAAGTAACCAGCAACAGGTTGAGAGGAAGTGTATTTAAGTTGCGCGAGGGGATGTTTAGATTGGACATTAAGAAAAACTTCTTTAGTAAGAATGGTGAGGGGTTGGAAGAGGCTGCTCAGGGAGTGGTGGAGTTGCCATCCCTGAAGGTGTTAAAAAAGCTGTAGCTGTAGTGCTTCGGGACATGGTTTAGTGGTCATGGTAGTTCAATTATGGTTGGACTTGATCTTAAAGGTCTTTTCCAGCTTTAGTGATTCTGTGATTCTATGATATACAGGGATGTTTCTAAATGAATGTTCTAGTTGTGTTTTTTAAAAAGGCTCCATATATTCCAACAGGCATGGCTTATGGAAATGTCAGTCAAAAGTCCAACATTCATTATGACTAGAAGTATAATGCATCAGCACTTCTAAATTACTAGGATGGATAGGACTCACCTTTTTCCTTAACACTTCTCAGCAACTATACAGCTTGCTCACAGGTTTGAACAGGCTCCTCATGATTACCAAATCTGCTGCTACCACCAGTACTGCAAAGTGCTGCTGGCCAAGAGAGGACAAGATGGGTGGCCCGTTGAAGGTCAACTGATAACTTGTTGTAATGAATGAGGGGATGAATACTGATAGTTAATTTTGAGGAGATATTTCTTCCCTTTATCAAAGTCATCTGAAAGATTTCTGCAGTTCAGTTTTGGTCAGTCAGGAGTTTTACCTGAGTGGCGCAGAAAATAAGGCTCACATGCTGAAAGCTACGAGCTGCAGATGAAAAGTGAGGAGCTGGTGGATTCATTAGTCACCAAGAATTACCAAGAAGAGTTGAGACAAAGCAGTTTTGTTTCTTATTTGCCTTCAAATAGTGACCACAACAACTGTAAGATCTCAGTAGCTTAGTCCCACAATCA
The DNA here is from genome assembly GCA_013396835.1 of Psilopogon haemacephalus. Classification (NCBI taxonomy): domain Eukaryota; kingdom Metazoa; phylum Chordata; class Aves; order Piciformes; family Megalaimidae; genus Psilopogon; species Psilopogon haemacephalus. The sequence goes on from VWZI01005957.1 coordinate 669,287, forward strand.
GAAAGCCCATTGCATGTATCTCCTGCCTCCTGAACCCCTTCTCCCCCTTGCATCTTCCAGTGTAAACAACATTCAATATTGAAATGTAGGAGGGAAATCAATACAGAGTTTTGCTGGTAAACCAATTTACCTCTGTGCATGGGAAATAATGAGCCCTATTCCTTTAACTCTAGGAACTAGGCTGTCTTTTTTTTTAAAATGTACTGAAATCTAAAGCTTGCTAAATCTAAATTACTGGCTTAATAATGTATTTGCCCAAACATTCTTGGATGAAATATCAATTTGGAAGAGGCGCCAGATTAGATTCATCAGAAAACATGTTGCAGAGTAATTTAGAAAATATTAAAATGTCAGCCTCTCTCCAATCCTCCTCCTGAAATGCAAGAGAGGATATTGTTCAGCTCAATAATTCTATAGTGCTGGGTTGTTTGTTGTTGGGTTTTTTTTTAACTTCTCCCACATTATGTTCTCTTCTTAATTATTTCCTGCTATAAGAGAGTAGCAAAATGATCCATTATTAAATGTTTTTGCTGAGTGGTTTGAGAAGGTGGAAGCTGTACTTGGGAGGAAAGTTTCACTTCTGATCAGAAAGGGTAAAGACAAAACACTCAGCAAAAACATTTAATAATGGATCATTTTGCTCAGTTCTGTTGTGCACACTCAATGAGAGCTGAGGAAAATGAAAAACAGTTGCACGACTTTTAAGAAATCCCATTTTGATCTTCCATCTGTGCCAACCCAGTGTCTCTCAGGTCTCTCAGTAAGAAAGCAGCATTCTGCATTAGAGGACAAGTTCTCTACCATGAGGGTGGTGGAACACTGAAACAGGTTGCCCAGGGAGGTAGTTGAGGTCTCATCCCTGGAAATATTCACGGTGAGGCTCAACAGAGCTCTGGGCAGCCTGATCTAGTTCCTGCTGACTGCAGAGGGTGTTGGACTAGATGACCTCTGGAGGCCTCTTCCAGCCCAGACTGTTTTATGATTCTATGATTTGCAAAAAAATCTTTACTGTTTGCACCAAGTTCAAGAAGTGCAGTGCAGATTTTTGCATTCCCTACTGACAATTTGCATTACCAGTAATCAGATGAAAAAAAGCAGGAACCTGTAAGAATGACATTTGCTTCTGCACTTTAGAAATCCAGTATGCAAAGATATTATTTTATCTCATCTATGATAGTCAAAGGTACCTGCAGAGTACACATTTAACCTCTGGTTTGGAATGCTTTTTCACTAACAGCTCATCAGTTGACTTGGCTTACTTATTCACAATATTTTAGGGAACAGGATAAACTCTAGGTTGCCATTCCTGAGTCTTCTGTGGTTTTCCTGTGGGATCTTTGGTAGATTACTTACCTTACCTTTAAACATGAATATATATACCAAGTAACTGTACAGAGTATTCAGCATGGGAATGACCAGACCACCAAAGTAAATCTTTCAGCATGGAAAGGATAACCCACATTCAGATGTCAGGGTCATCAGAAAGCCTCTGAACTATACTGGCAGGATTTAACCTCTGACAGGTAGATCCTGGAACAACTGGGAAAATTATAAACTGCATTAAAACACTCGGCCAGAATCTCTGATCCTCTGACTGCATACGATTGATGCCAGTAACTCACAAGTGTCAGGAGATGTCTCTCATCCACATATCGATTGACCCTGTTCTCACCTTGCTGACAAATCCTGGGAAGGTTCTGACTCTGGGAATAAGCTACCTTTCTACCACAGCCCATTTGTGCCACTCTGCCTTATTGCGCCAGCAGTGCCCCTCCTTACCATGGACACCAAAATTTAGTTTGTGCTAGATTTGTACCGCACAATGCGCACCCCTCTCCTCATCCCAGCATCACCCACCTCAACCTCTCAGCAGCTCTGTCTGCTTGTCATGTGGAGTCCAGCCCTGGACACAGAAGCACAGGGCTGCCGAGGGCTTCATCTGCTCTGGGGCAGACACAGCTTTGCCCTAAGCAAGTCCTGCTGCAGAAAAGGCAGCAGCTTAGTTTTCTGATACCCTTCAGGGTGCCAGAACAACTGTGCACAGAAGGAAGTTAGCTAGCACCTGTACTCAGGCCCTTGAACTATTAGTTGTCAAGTAGCAACTTCACTGTTCCATGGAGGATTTTCAGGCTGCTGTGGTAGGAGCCTATCTCTCTTCAGGCAGCAAGGAATGAACTTACTGCAGGTATCACTTGAAGACAAAAACTACAGAGACACAATCTCTTTGCTTCCTGGCCACAGACATGATAACAGCTCAAGTTTGAGTGCCCTGCTCCACCTCTTCTAAGATCATAATGTTTTGGTTTCACTGGGCCAGCCATTGTCTACAGGCCTTTAGCAGTTTGGAGTCAGCCAGGGCAGCTGACCCAAGCCGGCATAAGCTGTATCCCAGACCAGAAACATCAGAGAAGGAGGTTTGCTGAGGTCAGGAGCTCCTCCTGCTCTCCACCTCTGGCGGCACTTGCATACCATTCTGCTCCCCAGGACTGCTTTCCTGTTTATTGTGACTGCTGTATATTCACTGGGCTGAGTATAACTTTGTCTATTTCATATTGGTATTATATTATTGTGTTTCATTTAATCCATTTGCATTTCAACCTGTAAGTCTTTTGCCTTTTTTCTGCTGGGGAGGGTGATAGAGCAACTGCTCTAGTTTAGACCCAGATATGGGCTAAATGTAGACACAGTCAAAGTTTTCTGTTTACCCATAGAGATGCTTGAGAGCTTTTGCAAAGTTGTGCTTCAGATCTCAAGCATCACAACTGCACTTCACAAGAAGTAAGGGCTGTGACAAGAACTGAAGTTTATAGACACATCAGTGGCATCAGGCTATTAATTACCTACTGTCTGTGAGTCTCTTTGAAATGCAATGTGTAAGCTGTAAGCATTATTAATAAATTCTCAGTTACCAGGCTGATGTGCAGTTCAAATGGGTAGACTGTTACTGTAGTCATTATGCAAATCACCAGACTAAACTGGAAGGTACTAGAACAGCATTCCTGAATGTCTGGCTGAAATCTACCATCTTTTACAACTGCAAATAAAGTGCTGATACGTAGCTGATATAGTGGTGTCGGTTTGAGTTTGCAGATACTTCGAGATGATAAGAGACAAGAGATGTGAATATCCATGGCTTCAGGACTTGTTACTCTGAGGGCCGATCACGAGGATTGCAAACTGCAGGAGAGCACACTGATGACAGTGCAGCCAGCCCAACACAAAGGGACCATTTTCAGGTAGTCCTGAGTCTCCTTGCTGCTTCTGAAGCCAGCTCAGTGAACGTAAACCAGAGGAAGACTCTATCAACACTGCCTCTGTTGGAGCACTGCAGCAGGGAAGAATCAGAGAGGCTGAGGAGGGCTGAATCACTGCAGAGACCTACATGCTGCAGAGTCCCTGATGCTCTGAACTGCTTTAGTCATCACTTTAGTCCCAACTGCTTTTAACGAGTGCTTCACCTGCCCTGTGCCAGCCTTTCTTACGCAGATACACAATTTTAGATTCACTTCTTGATTAGAAGCTCACAGTTATCCAAGTCCTGTGCTCATCTGTAGTGTGACATTCACAATCTGCCAACACACTACTCTGGGAGATTAAGTAGAATAGATTTTAAATGGTATGTTATTGACATTTCAATTATTTAAGCTTCAGCAGAAAGTGACCAGATGAGGTTTAGAGGATATGATCTGTCTCACAAAAAAAAGTTCTGTCAGAAAGGAGGAGATGAAGAGAAGGGGTAAGGGGTGGATCAAACGACCATGGATCGTAGCTGTGGAGGAGAGCTGGAGAGATTCACTGAGGGGATAGGTCCAGAATGCTTTATGTAGTCAGTGGTACAAATGCGTCTTCTAAATATCTCAGGATGACAAAAGACCTCAATGAAGAAGCATGAAACAAAAGAGTATTAGCAGCAGGCATGGCATCAAAGTATGCTATCAGTCCAACAACTACTGCCACCAGCAAAAGTAGGAAGCTAGTTAGGTGACTTTCAATCACGAGAAGACCACAGTTCTCAGAGACTTCCAGTGGAGGCAATGTAGCCTAGCTACTTGTGAATGGGATCACAGACTCATAGAATCATAGAACTGTTTCAGTTGGAAATTACCTTTAAGATCATCAAGTCCAACCATTGACCTAACACCACTATGCCCACTAAACCATGTCCAAAAGTGTCATGTCTGCATGTTTTTTGAACACTCCAGGGATGGTGACTCCACCACCTCCCCAGGCAGCCTGTTTCAATGCCTGACCACTCTTGCAGTAAAGACATTTTCCCTAATATTCAGTCTAAACCTTCCCTGACACAATTTCAGATAATTTCCTCTTGTTCTATCACCTGATACTAGGGAGAAGAGACCAGGGCCCACCTCATTCCAATCTCCTTTCAGGTGGTTGAAGATACAAGAAGGTCTCACCTCAGTCTCTTCTTCCCCAGATTAAAAGACCCTAGTTTCTTCAGCTGCTCCTCACAGGATTTGGTCTCTAGACCAGCAAGAGGCGGGACTTGGGGACTCAAGAAATCTTTTCTAGCCCCATTTCTCAAGAAATAGAGCGCTCCATTAGACCCATTTGCCATATTACTATCGCACAAGTGCAAGACAGAAAAACATGTGGTGTAAAAAGAAAAGATCCCTGCTCACAGAAATTAACAGAGGGTTACACAATGTTCTGTGTGACAATACCTGCATCCTGGATGGATGGCCCTGACCACAGAATGTCAGAGCCTTTGAAAGTCTGTCATTACAAACCCCTGATAAAAAGTCTGCCTCCGTTTGCTTTAATCCTGCAAATGTTCTGTGATGCAGAAGGTTGAAACAACTGGCCAGCAACATTTATTTTCTTCTTGTTACTTATATTTCCACAGAGAGAATCAGGCAGACCCTCTAAACAAGAATAAAATGTGTGAAGTTTTTTATTTTCATCTCCTGGGGTCATCTTTCCATTTCCATATAACTACAGACACATTGAACCTCCTGCTAATGACTGCAGAGTGGGGAAGAAGCAGTCAAGTGCTCTTTTTTTTTAAATATTAATAATTATAATAATTAAAGCTGTCACTGGTAACCACGGAAAACATGATGGCCAAAACATTCAGCCATACATGTCTTAATCCAGGTATATAAATTCAAATCCAGACAGATAAGCAAGGGACTCTTTTTAAGCTGAGCATCTCTGTCTGATCCACTCAGGAAATTTGAGAATCACCTCATTTATGAAGTTGGAAATCAGCTGTCTATTAAAGAAACCATTGCAGAACATCCTTAAGTGCTGGTGTAAACAGGGGCATTATCTGAGAAATTAAGCAGAGTTAGGTGCCTAATTTAAGCATACAAGTTAAACCACTTTTATTATGCATTTCTGTAAAGATACTCTCTCACATAAACAACAACTCAGACATTTTCCTTACACTGTAAAACCTCTAGCTAAAGTGTGAAGATGAGGGTATGCTCTCCAATCGTTAGTAATTATCTGAGGCACATTAACTGCCAGACTAGGAAGAATTCTCTGCCAAAGAATAAAAAAGCAAAATATTTTCCAGATTTGATTCCTGGGGGAAAAGTTTGCCATGCTACCTGAAGCCAGGAAGAGAAAACAGTAAATATATTGAATCCTTAACACCCACCAGGCAGTGTGTTTAGAGGCAACAGTCTGCTTCACATACCTCGAATTGTATAATGAGACCCAGTGAGTTTCACTACCTATGAAGCAGAGTAATCATCCCCAAATCAGCTGCCTGGAATGTATTATTGTTGTTATGAAATGGAATTGATATCTAAAAGCAACAACATATTTCAGTATTAAGTAGGTCTTTGTTGACATGACTGGAAACAGTAGAAGCCAATAAGAAATTGTCTGTAATTCATGACAAAAGAGAATGGGATCTAGGAAACCACCTTTTCACTCTTCTGCTGAAAATATACAGACTTTTTCCCCTTTTTATTTTTAACTTGAACCTTCCTTGATTCATCACCCTTAGGGCATCATGAGGTTTCCATTAGTAGCTAATTGCAAACTTGTCCCTACCTCAAAATTAGTAAATTCTTCTTTGGTCTTAGCTCAGACTGAATTTTTAGAAGCCTTAAAACAAGATTCAGAAAGCAAACAGTGACTTGAATACCAACTACAGGAGCTCAGTCTGAGAGGAGAGCAGAAAGCTCACCAAATATCTCCATCTAGAGAGCCAGAATCAGGCCACAGACAGAAACTCAGCACCAATTTAAAAATGGCAGCATTACAGGAATGAAAGAAGAAAATAAATTAAATGAAAGAAGAAAATAAAACAGGCATCAGACATGAATACCAGGCAGATTTTGGCTGCAGAACCAGACATCACTTTAACAGCTTTATCCAATAGACCTATGAGGCAGGGATGAGACAGTTAAAGGATCTGTATATGACAAACCAGCAGCTCCGATGCTGAAACCACTTTTCTCCTCCCCCTTTTACCTTGGTTTTCTTCACCTGAGGCTTAGCCAGTTCCCTGTTCATCCATTTGGCTCAGCAAAAGAGACCTCTTTCCCATTTTAGGGAGTCCCAGATTGCTATCTATGAAGATTTTCAAAGACTGTTAAGAAAACCCAAGATGAATAATTGAAGCTGTGAGAGGAAGCAACGAACCTGGAGCTAAGTGCCATACCCTATATGATCCACAAGAAAAGAGGCTCTCCGCACCCAGGTTCTTCAACTCTAACACTAAGTCCTTTCCCACCAGACTCTGGAAGATTTTTTTGTCTTGCACTACTGGGAAAAAAGACACTGATAGGTTTACTTTGCTGTAAAGAAAGCCCAGACACAGATATCCATTAAATGATTACTCGGTTGTTAATTGTGGTATACAGATGCCATTTTCCTGTAAAATCTTCCCTTTGCAATCACAAAGAAATACAATATTGTGTTAGACTGGATAATAGATGTCTGATTCCATCTTCTCTTTGGTGGGTGCACTCCAAAGAGCATTAGCTAAGAAAAGCATCTCTGGTATATATAAACAAGTGGGTAAATGACCACATTTTGCCCCACGTGTGGCACATGTGTGGTATGGATTTGCTTTACAGGAGCAGCATAGGGGGAACCCGAGTGTTGTGAGCTTGGCCAGCTGTCATATGTAAAAATTTAATGTGCACAGCCCACAGGATTTGTTTTCCTAAACAAACTTGCAATCATCTGTCTTTTTACATAAAACTTCTGTGACATGCAGAGGAAAATCAGAAAACGATGCTGAAAGCTTTCCATGCTCTATTAATTTTATTATGTAAATCCCCTCCCCAACTGATATTTTCATTCAAAACTAGCATAAGATCCATCATTATTCCTCAATGCAAAAGGAAGCAAAAGAAGTAGCATTCAAGCAAGTGCTTTCTTTTGGATCATTATTATTTTAATACAGGCTTACTGTCTGTAAGTAATTTTTAAAGCCTGTTTGCACAGCAGTTCCAGGCTGCTCCTTCCTAGGGGCTGTTTAGCTTTGTCAATATTTATTACTATTTCTTTTGTAAATACAAGAGAAATCAGAAATATATTACTTCAACTTAATAAGCAGATTTTGAGAAATGGACAACAAAATTAAGCTTCGGCTTTTTGAGTTATCTGTCTCCATACCCAATGCAGCACAAAAGGAAATGCACCAAGACTGAAACCCACGGAAATACCTGCAAAGCATCCTCAGGGTTAGTTTAACCTCAGCTCTACTGTCATAAGTAAGTATTAAATAGCTGATTAGAAAATGTTTTGTAAGGCAGTTAATGTAACACACACTTACCTAGTCCTTTGGACATTGACAATGTACATATTTCATTTCACAGAATCACAGAATGGTAGGGTTGGAAGTGACCTCCAGAGATCATAGAGTCCAACCCTACCAAAGAAGGATCACCCAGAGCAGGTCACACAGGAATGCAACCTGGTGGGTTTGAAAGTCTCTGGAGAAGGAGATTCAACAACCTCTTGGGGCATCCTACCCCAGGGCTCCATCACTCTCACCATAAAGAAGTGTCTTCTCGTATTGAGGTGGAACCTCCTGTGTTCTAGCTTGTACCTGTTGTTACTTGTCCTATCACTAGGCACCAACAAAGAGTGTCTGGCACCTTCATCCTGATACCCACTCCTCAGATATTTATAGACATTGATCAGATCCCCTCTCAGCCTTCTCCAGACTAAACAGCCCCAAGGCTCTCAGTCTTTCTTCACAGCAGAGATGCTTAAGTCCCCCAGGCTCTCCACTGAACTCTATTAAGCAGGTCCCTGTCTGTCTTGAACTGGGGAGCCCAAAACTGGATACAGTATTCCAGGCATGGTGTCACCAAGGCAGAGCAGAAGTTGTGGAGTCTCCTTCTTTGGAGACTTTCAAAACCCACCCAAATGTGTTCCTGTGTGGCTTGTCCAAGATGATCTCGCTCTGGCAGGGAGTGTTGGACTGAATGATCTCTAGAGGTCTCTTCCAACCACTAACATTATGTGATTCTATGGTTCTGTGAAATTAAGACAAGGGGTTTGCTAACAATCTCACAAGTAAGAGGGGCTTGGAAAATTTAATCTTCAGCTGCAGTGCCAAGTAAGCCAAATACACTGCTTCTAATGCACTGAAACCTTATGGGACAGGTGTTTAGAGCTGCTGTGCAAAACAGGAGGTGTTTGGGGCCAAACCTGACAAAATTTCTATTGTATATGGGAAGGGAAAGGTTGGTTCCCTATAGAGCCTATGAAGGCTGAATCAAAGTGATCAGGAAAAAAAAAAAATAGGATTCAGAAAAAGTCAAGACCTTACATCCAACTAGACAGTCACAGTCTTGACATGGTCAGTCACTTTCCAAGAGCCACTACACATTTTCTGACACTGACCAAAATTCCACTTGGTGGGGAGAGGAAGAATCTGATGCAAGAGAATATGTCCCAGTTTGGCAATGGGGGAACCCAAGCCACTCCACCTTTTTCTCAGCTCTGTCCTCAGCCAGTTTTGAGCAGGGCTTAGATGCTTATAGTTGCGTTTTGCTTATCCTTAAATGCTGCAAGCATGCTTTGGGCGTCTGGATTTTATGGCTCAATTATTTTACTATGGAACAACTACAACAGGGTCCATGTTTTACCAAAGGAAAAAGGCAAGTAAATTTTCCAATTACCAAAGCAATGTAGCACTTGTATATCATTATGAAGCTGTTAACAAAAATGTTACATTTTCATTAGCTAAAAGGCTATTTATCCTTAATGAGTTGCTAAAGACTAAGGGCAAAATTCTGCCTTCAGTTACACCAGTGTAAATCTGCAATCCATCTGAGTGCCTCTGGATTTATACTGGTGTCAGTGAAAGCAGAATTTGGCCTGAATGCTCTTGGATTTGACTTTGTAATCTGTTTCTGCTTTAAGAAAGCAATTATTCACCAGTAAGGATCAATGAATAACAGTAATACTGGGGGGAAGGAGAAGTCAAAAGGACTTCCTTTTTCCCGCTATGCATACTTCAGAACACAATGTATGTATGTTCAGAACACCCTGGCATGTGTAAAGCAGGAAGCTAGGAAACCTAGGTGCTTATGGACATCTACATCTGAATGACACAGAAACTGAAGCTGGCCCATTTCTAAGGCTTTATTAGTATCTCTTAAGTCCTATTAATGGACTAACTGTATGTCAACAGTAGAAATGTGTTCTAGGACCAATAAGAACCCTCTGAACTTAACCCACTGCAGTGAAACACCATTGGCACAATATTACAGAATCATAGAATCATTGAGGCTGGAAAAGACCTCTGAGATCATCAAGTCCAGCCCATAACCTAACACCACCACATCAGCTAAACCATGCCACCAAGTGCCACATCCAGTCTTTTCTTACAGACCTCCAGGGATGGTGATTCCACCACTTCCCTGGGCACTCCACTCCAGTGCCTAATCACCTTTCCATGAGGAAGTGCTTCCTTATATCCAACTTAAACCTCCCTTGGCACAGCTTCAGACCATGCCCTCTTGTCCTGTCACAAGTTGCCTGGGAGAAGAACCTGACCCCATCTGACTCAGCTTCCCTTTAGGTAGTTGTAGAGAGTGATAAGGTCCTCTCTTCTCCAGGCTGAACACCCCCAGCTCTCTCATCCTCTCCTCATCAGACTTTCCATCCAGCCCCCTCCCCAGTCTCGTTGCTTTCCTCTAGACCCTCTCCAGCAACTCAATATCCTTCTTGCAGTGAGTGTCTCAGAACTGCACACAGTGCTGGAGGTGAGGCCTCATGAGTGCTTTGCCCTTGGTGTGAGTTTTCACTTGCTTTAGTGACGCAGGAACCTTGCCTTGCAGGATTTATACTGCACGGGTTGTACCTGGTGGATTTCTCCACCACAGCAGATTACAGGTGTGTAGGGGCCTCACAGGCCATAACAGCTCCATTCAAGTTAAATTTGCTGTAACACTGATGTTTAATTACTAATAAACTGAAATACTTCAAGGGTCAGGATTTGGGAAAATTAATAGAAGAAATAAACTTGAGAAGCAAATGTAGAGAATCAGAGTGGTGGGCGTTGGAAGGGACCTCTGGAGATCATCTAGTCCAACCCCTTTGCTAAGACTGGGGCACCCACAGCAGGTTGCACATGATCACAATGTCCAGGCAGGTTTTGAATCTCTCCAGAGGAGGAAACTCCACAATCTCTTTGGGCAGTCTCGCCCAGTGCTCTGGTACTCTCAAAGTAAACAATTTTTTTTCCTCACATTTAGGTGGAACTTTTTTGTTACAGTTTATGCCCATTGCCCCTTGTTCTATGACTGGACACCACTGTAAACAGTCTGACCCCATTCTCTTGATCCCTATTCTTTAGATATTGATCAGCGCTGATAAAACCTCCTTAGTCTTCTCCAGGCTAAACAGGCCCAGATGTCTCAGCCTCTCCTTCTCAGAGATGCTCCAGTCACCTCTGCACCTTTCTAGCCTCTACTGGAGTCTCTCCAGCAGTTCCCTGTCTCTTGAACTGGGGAGCCCAGAACTGGACACAACGCTTCAGATACGGCCTCACCAGGGCAGAATAAAGGGAGAGGAGAACCTCCTTCAACCTGCTGCTCACTCTGTTCTTAATGTACTGCAAGAGATCATTGGACTTCTTGGAAACAAAACCACACTGCTGGCTCATGGTGAACTTTGTTTTCCACTAGTGCTCCCAGGTCTTTCTCCAGACTGCTGCTTTCCAGCAGGTCAGCCCCTCACCTCTTTTGATGCAGAGGATTACTCTTCTCCAGGACTCTACACTTGTCCTTGCTGAACTTCATGAACTTGGAACTTCACTCCAACCTGCCCAGGCCTGTTTGAATGGCAGCACAGCCTGACAGTGTGTCAGCCACTTCTAGTTGTTCATCATCAGCAAAATGGCCGAGGGTCCACTCCTTCCTTTCATCCAGGTCATTGATGAAGATGCTGAACAAGACCGGACCCCATAAAGACCCCTAGGGAACACTGTGGGTTCATGTACAGCAGTAGCAGAGAATCTGTCCAAATAATCTGAAAGGAAGCAGTGTGCTAACTCCAGCATGGGAGCGCAGCTCTACTAGGGGCTGGCTACAGGAACCCCAGCAACAAACTCTTTATTGATAGCCAGTGATATAGAATGCTAGTGACACATATGGTATCAGTAGCTATTTACTGCTAGCAAGTGACACCATATGTGGTATGGACTTGTGATCTTCACAGCAAACATGCTGGGTTTACTTTTCACCAGACTTCTTTATGTCGCTTCATAATGGTAGCATGTTGTACCTGATTAGACAACTGCTACATCTGGTCCCTGAGATTAATTAATACATCTGACTGGTAAATGAACTTCCACAGCTGTTAGTAGTACTTCTGCACCCTCTGTTTTTTGTGGCAACTCTAAAATATTTGGAGTAATAACTAAGATTTTAGGGCAATAACCCCTTACTAATACAATAAATTTATCTCTATTTTAGCATTATATAAACCCAAGAAAGTCCCTTGTCATAGCTGCAAAGGTAACATGGGAAAGTGCAAAGGGGGTTAAGATTAAGGACTGGACATCACAGAGATGGGCATTAGCTGCAAGACTGATCCTAATGTAACCTAACAGGGGAACCTTAGAGCTGTCTTCCAACACCTGAGGAGATCCTACAGGAAGGCCACAGAGGGACTTTTCATAAGGATGTATAGCAATAGGACAAGGGAGAATGGTTTGAAGCTGAGGGAGAGTAGGTTTAGACTGAATCTTAGGAAGAAATTCTTCAGTACAGAGGTGGTGGAACTCTGGAATAAGCTGCCCAGGAAGGTTGTGGATGCCTCCTCCAAGAGGATGTTCAAGGCCAGGCTGGATGAGCTCTTCAGCAGCCAGATCTAGTTGAGAGGCATCCCTGCTCATGGCAGAGAGGTTAGAGATGGTCTCTATGTTCCCTTCCAACCTGAGCCATTTTGTGATTCTGTGATTTTAATGAAGATTTAATGGATTAAAGAGCAGCTGCAATGGCCAAGGTTTTAAGAACCTGTAAGAATATCAAGTTTCTTGTAGTGTGAACACTTTCTTTCCCAGACTACCTGTTAAGAAGCCTCTACATAACTCTACAGGTTACTTAAGCCATGGAGATTTGACCCCCCTAGGATTGGAGGTTGCATGTTTGATCAGCAGTGACTCTTGTAGAAGGCAACACAGCCTTCCCTCTCCCACCCTGACCTCCTTTCAGCTAACCTAGTAAGTCTGTTCTTCCTGTAAAAGCCAAGATCTGCTTGCTGCACGAGTTCCTTGTACAGTAACAAGTGTAACCATGAAGTATCGAGTTCTTGTTTGCCCCAGTTTTTAAAAACCAGCAGATAGCTGCTAATACACATTGTTTTTTTCTATCTTCCGTGATTGAGTCAGCTATTCCTTTTATCTACTTTCATCTAGGAAAGCATTTGCCATCGGTAAACAAATAATATCAATATAATTAAACATAACAGAGAAGGGTGATGCCTTGCATTGTGTGACTTACTACCCAAGAAAATGTTATGATAAGCATGAATAAAACAATGTTTACTGTAAAAGAAGTAGAAATATGCAGCTGCATAAGCATTTCTCAGTATTAGCAAAAGTATGATTTCTCACTCTCCTTTACTTACTGAATTTTACTCTATAATCTCCTAAACCACTAAACCCTGGAGAATATAAACAAAAGCAGAATCACTGAGGGCTAGGATTAATTCCCATTACATGGCAGACAGCTACAGGTAAAATATTGATTTAGAGTGGAAGAATCTTTAGGAATCAGTGAGTCCAGTCTGAAGATCTACATGACAATATTTCAAGTTGAAATACTCCAGCATCTTCCTCTGAAATATTCTGACTGCCTCTTGTTTTGATCCACAGGAACAAAAATTTGCAAGCAAATAGCAAGGGACTAAGATAAGGATGCCACCAAACACACTCTGGTTCCTTTCCACACCTATCCAGCCCTGCAGATGGCAATACAAGGATTTTCAAATTATTTGAAGGAAAAGAAGCAATTATGTCACTCCACTGCTGCTGGACTGGAGCACTACTAAAGGAACTTATGCCCCCGGGTTATGCAGAAAGCCTGTGACAAAGCACCAAATTTAGGTTAGGACTCTTAGATGCAGTTCCTGATCTCTAGACTACTTACTCTTCCACTCTTTGGCATTACAGAGTGGGAAAGCAGATCTATTTCTTTGATTGTTTCTAAAGGAGAAAAAGGGAACCCAGTAAACATGGTGACAAGGTTTTGTTATGTTGTTTGTGTTACTGGATGGCCTGCAGCACATGGGCTAATCTGTTACCTGTTTTCCATCTTTGCTGAAATTCTCCATTTCTTTTGTTTCCACTTGCCTGTTTCTCCATTTTTATCTTCACTACCTCTGCCATGTGGGAAACAGCTTCTTTTCTTCCATTTATTAATTTTCCTCCCTTTTAGCATGTTTATCAAATCTTTCGCTGGTGTCTCAGGGCAGCAGCAGTCAGTGGAGGAACTGTGAACCTACTGCTGATGTGTAGCACACCCAGAGGATAAGATGAACTTCATTCTTCTTTGCACCTTAGGTATCTGAATAAGGGATAAATAAGGACTCCAGCAATCTCTGTCTCTCATAGATGGCTCTCTGGTGCTTGTGTATCAGGGTTTAAAGTCCTGGGAGAGTATCAGCCACTGCAGAATTTCCTTTCAAATTTGAAGTGGAAAAAAGCAGATTCAGTATTGTCTGGAAGGAGAATGATGATTTGAAAGCCATAGGGCATAAAGTTCCAGCCTTGACTGTTTCCAGGTTGTGATGAATATGAATGTCACAGCAAATTAGCAGATAGTCTTTGCAAAGCATAAGTGAAAAGTCAGCCTTGAAAGACGGTCCATGACAGTGTTACTGAGGGCCGTGTAAGTGAGCAGAAGTACTTAAAATCAATGTAAAATGTCGATCATAAGAAACAGATTTCAGAACTGCACTTGTGCCTGACATGAGAAGTGAAGCTTGGAATCAAACAACCAAACTAATTGTTACTTAAGACTTTGGAGAAGATTTGGCCCCAAGCCTTCTGAGTCAAAGACTAGTGCAACAAATATTCAGGTCCATATATTGCTTGTCTTACATATAGTTTGTCTTCCTTCCCCATGAAGTTTAACCTGCAAGTCTCACCTGCCCTTTAGAAAGTATTTATTTCTTCATCTCTAACCTTAACTTACGTGGGTTCTGTGTGGGCTTTCAAATGCCCTCTCTGCTCTATCAGTCAGAAAGACTTGTTCCAAAGCACCTCGCAACCCCTTTCAGTTGGCATCTCTTTACAATTCCTTTCCCATTAGTTTCTTGGGCAGATTAAAAAGCAGGCTCCACTGACAATACTTCTTGCAGAAGTCCATGAAATGAAACCTACTATTTCCCACAAGGATCCTAGCACATTTACTTTAAAATTTCAGAGGGAAGCTGAATCCTATTATTGATATGCCACTGATTTATATCAAGAAGGCTCAACACCCAGATATAATTTATCTTGGCCTAGTGTTTGGAAAATGAAGCACTCAATATTGTGTCCTTTGACAAATGTATACAGGCACTGGATCCCAGAGGTACCTCTAACAAATGGTTTTATTCTTGCATCTTTCTAGAAATGCCTAAACCCAGCAGCTTCACAGAAGTGCTTCTGTAGGTTCACAGTAAATGGTCTCCCTGCTTTTGTTGAGAATTAAAACCAAACCACTAACCCTCATGCTCAAAAGCTGCAGAACTCATTTATTTTTAAGCAAAATAATTAAAAGGAAAACACTAACCACAAAGAAGACTTCACCTTTAGAGTGAAACAGCCTGACTGAATTTGTCCCTGGAAATCTTACAGCAGCAAGGAAAGAAATGCACTTTAGTGTTCCCTCACAAGTGAAGGTTCCACCACAAAGTGAGAATCTCTGTTTTCTTTGGATGCAGCCATGTATCTAATCCTGCCATAAATACTGTGTGCCTGTGTTAGGCTGATTTAATGACAGCTCTATAAATAAATCCCTCCTTGACTTAAAGTACCAGCTCTGCTACTGCCCTGAAGTCAAGAGGCTTGCTGGAGCTGAAGGTGTGGGGTGAAGTCCCAGTCTAGAACACACTGCTATCAGCAGGGGAAACTTGGATCCCTCGTTCCCCAAGTGGCTCATACTTATCTAGGAGAGGGTGGTCTAGGAGAAATTCTCCTGTGGCAGGACACAAGTTGTGAGTTGTTTATGAGAGGCAGACTGCAGACAGATGTACAGGGATTGCCATTAGGATGTTGACATTTAGAGTTGGAAGTGCTATGCGTTACCATGGTATTCAGGGGACTCGGGGCACTGCAGTAGCTGTGCCTGCATGTTTCTCAGAGGACTCTGGGCATCTGCTCATTAATGTCTAGTTGTTCTTGGCTCCACAACAGCCAGGTAGTTGGTTACCTATATTCCATGGCACCTGGGGAACCAGCTCACCCTTCCTTGCCCCTTAAATTGAATTTTCCAGACCACAGCCTCAGTCATCAATAGAAATGACAGAAAACCAGCTCTGCTTGTGTCCTTTCCCAGCTACTGCCTGCCTGCACTACCAGCTTTCCCACAGAATTTATTTCCCATGCACATGCTTTCTCCCAGTGAGACAGCAACAGGGCTCAAAGGACAAAAACACACATTGCATTTTCAGCCCAGAGAACAGGACAGGGCTCAGAAATGGAAGCTGAGCTTATAGTGCAGGCTAGCTTGGGTAGTGCTGCTTGGCTCTGCTTTGGCATTCTCACTAAATTCTCCAGACAGGCTCAATACGCCTCTGTGGAGGTGACATCATGATATCAAAATGAAATGAGACTATTTAAATGCAAGACTATAGTGGTGCTGGTACAATGTGAAAATGAAACTAACTCAATGTAACCCCACCGGGAACAAGTTACAGTTTGAGAGAGAAATAAAACAATGTAAATGGATGTTACACTGGACTTAAAGAGCCCACTGAGGCCAGGGTCTGTCGCTGAATTTGTCTGAGTGTTCAGCTTAATTTGTGCCATAGATCTTGAGCCGGATGCATTGTTTTACTGAATAGCTATTAACTAAAATTAACATGCAGGAAAGTACATTGGTGTTCAAGCAGGGTTTGACCTAAGCTGTGAAAGGCAAAGACATTCTGGAAGTCTGGCATTTCCTTCCTAAGTGGCACATGGCACTAAAACAACTTGGTGGCACAGAATCACACAATTATAAGTATGCAAGCACAGTCAAAGAAAGATGTTGACAAAGTTACTGGAAACTAAAATGCAAAACCATAAATGATACGGGGATATGGGGATTCAGTCTGAATTAAGGCTATCAGTGTAGGGAGGGCAAAGTGAAAATGCAGTGTCATTATCAGGTGCTTGAAGGATGTAAAAGAGCAAAAAGGTATTTTTTAGGGGAGCTGGCTAGGTGTAATGGTGCAAAATTGAGAATAAGAACTATCAATCTGATTATCAAAAACAGTCTTGCGTTAGTGAGATCTGCTGGGCTGTGACAGGGAAACAGGAAGCTTCATCCGGAGCTGTACTTAGGTGTGCTGGGAATCCTAGCACATAAATACATCTGCATGTGCTGCTTAGCATAACAGCAGGGATACATTCATAGAACACATACTGCAGCTCTCCTAAGCAACAGTGAAACAAAGAAATAGAAAATGGCTTTTTCACCACCACGCCGGAGGTGATGTTATGGACAGTTCATCAAATACCCTCAGGTCTCAAGGTCTGCTTGAGCAAACCTTGCAGTTGTGCTCAGAGGAGTGGTGATCTTCCCACTGCAGTGCACCTTAGCTCACCTTTTTTCATCTATTTACTAATTTATAAAACGTAAGTAGGTAATTTCCCAAATAATCACAAACCTTAAACGAATTAATGACTAACAGGTTTGCAAGACACAAAAAGATTTTATCATTATTTTCTGAAGAAGCACCTGAGATTTATCAGAAGTCTCATGAGAACAAGAAGGAACACTAATACTGCTTCTCTGCATCCCAGTGATAAAAAGAAGGGATGGAAAGACAGACAAGTGGAATTACCTAGGTCACCAGAGCTGTTTTATTGATGTGCATTACTCCAGTAACAGAATACAGATGCTCCCAAAGATGTATTATAGTTCACAAGGCCCATAATGTCAGCAATATGGAGGGAATCTGTAATCCAAATAACCAGAAGTATTTCAACATGTCCTTAAAAAGCACTTAATTCATGGCAGTTGGCCTCACTACAAAATCCCTGGGAAATTTGGGTTTAGGACTACATGCAGCCACTAGGAAATTGCTGCTCTGTTGAAGTTAAATGTTTCAGCTACTCATTCAATAATAATTTTTAAAAACTCTTAAAAAGACGAAATTAAACAGCTCTCAATTAGCCTAGATTAGGGATCTAAATCATGACGTATATTAGAGAAGTTTTTAGGATATAGAGGAGGAAAATAATGTTTAAACTGTGCGTGCTGTCCAGCGCCATTGTCATGAAACCAGTTGACTCTGCAGAGAACTCAGAAAGCTACAAGAAAACACAACAGGAGCTGCAAACACTGAACTGTGCTAAGGGGGTGAAAAGCCCACCTCTAAGATTCCAACCAGTTATGTCTGTAAATTGTCATTCTGACTATAATTAAATAACTTTATGAAGGACTAGGAAACAATGCAAACGAAGGCATACACAGGAAAGGATGTAAATTCCTAGCTTTCCAGGAAGCAGGAATATGGAAGAAAATGGAAGAAGCCAAACCAACCAACTCAAAAACCCAAATATGAACAAACAACAATCCCCAATGAACAACAAAACCCCTGCACCTTCTATTTCATGCAGTTGTCATCTGAAAGATGAAAAAGATGTATATTCTTAGCTTTCCGGGGAGCAGACACATAAAGGAAAACAAAAGAAGCCAAACCAACCAACCAGAAAACCCCAGTAAACCATAAAAAACCTGCACCCCGTACCTCATGCAATTGTTTGGCATCTGGACTTGGGCAGAGGGTCAGTTCAGGTCTCACAGCTCTCAAACCACTTGTTTGTTGTCCTAGTGTCCTGGACACCCCAGATTCCTCCCTTCTCTCTCTTCCCCCTCTCCCTCTTCGCCCCCCTCCCCAGGAGTTTTAGATAGGAGGAGAAGGTGCAAAACTGCTTTCCCCCTCCCCACCCTGTGGGCTTGCAAGAGGGACAGCAGAGAGCCCTTTGGGCACGTTTTGAGGCTCCTGCCGCCAGCCCGTGCAGGGATTTGAGCTCGCTATTGGCTGAGTTTTCGCGCCCACTGCCTATTGATTGGCAGATGAATCTTGTCCGAAAAGGCGTTAACAGGCGAGGGAAAGGCGCGAGTGTTCCCGCCTGACAACCTCCCGCCTGCGAAGTTCCTTGTTTTGGCACCGTCTCGGCTCTGACGGCTCCTGTCTTTTGCACGGCTCTTGGGATTGTACTGTCTCTGCCTTTCAGAACAGTCCCCCAGTCTACACTACCCTGCAGCTTTGTAGACCCGGCAAGTCCTGGGTCCCTTTTGAGAGAACTGCCGGAGGCACGCAGAGCCGGTTTCTCAGGACCTTCCTAACAGCCAAGTTCCCTGTTGCTACCTGGCTGTATCCTGATTGAGAAGCTGAAGCAGCCTGGCTCCCCCTCGGCACTGCTGAAGGCAGCGATGTCCACAGAGCTCTGCCTCGTGGTAAACACATATTTGAAATACCGGAGTTTGCCTTTTGAATCCGATTGGGTATTATTTATAGTCAAACCAATCGAGCCGCAGAGAGAATAACAGCAAGGATTCCTCAACGAGCAGCATTCTCCTCAACACAGCGAGTAAGCCGTTGTTCCCTTAATTCTCTCCTTAAGTCATATTGATAATGAGGTAAGAAGCTGTTTATAGCTTAGCCTTTTCCATTCGCTGACTTCCTAAATCTTTGAGTTTGTCATTAGCACCTTTTGAAGATTTTTCCCCATCGAATTGAAACCTGTTAATAAATTGAAAATTAATTCTGTATATAGTTGAAGGTGGGGGGTTTCTGGGAATAAAATAATTGTATTTTTATGATTCCCGACTCAGCCACATTAATCGCCCTGCTCTTCACAACACCTAGATTTTGCCTAGATATTAGCATAAATTTGTAACATCATTTCCACGCCCTCCTATGACTTTTCTTCTAAAGAAAAGGAGCAGATGCTGATTAAAGAGAGAGAATTTCAAAACCATTGTGCCTGTGTTTTCAGACATCAACGAAAAATTAAAACAAAGATTTAAAGCTCCTGTGCTGCAGGCTGGTGTCCACCAGCTGACTTCAGGACACCCAAACTTTCCAATTCCACATCTAGGTTTCAGGTCCAGCACCGCCTTCCTAACCAGCAAGGCCTGTTATCAGGTAGAGGCAGCCTATTTCCAAGCCATCAAAGGATGGGACTCTGGAAAGATTCTGATCTCTGTGTATGTGACAGTTACAAACGATCTGTGCAGGCCCTGTGACAGGCTGCTCACTTGGTAACTGATGAGCTGGTGTCCTGGAGAGCAGAGCCCATGTATTTAGCAAATGACAGAACTGCTATGTTGATCAAATCTATGTGGATAGTAAAGAAAAGCAAATACCGGCTTTACACTAAATGCCCATGATGGATAGATTCATCTTGCTGCGTGCTGCTCTGATTCCAACATATTCATTCAAACTACATGCGTAATTCAAAATTTGCCCTGAATTTATTTGTGTTTACAGAAATTCTGAAGCACTGTGCTTTCAAATGTTTGCAAATGACAAAGTACTACACACTGCTCCAGGGAAGGATTTGAGTCCATATCCTGAATTAAGTCTGCAGCATACTCTTGCTAGCTGCAATAAATAAAGGGTGGGCTCTGAGTTTTCTGGGTAACAGTGTAAATCAAAGGAAGTGGAATAAACAAACCCCCAAACACACAACATATAAGGAGTGAGGGAGAAGGTGATTCTGCTTCTTCCACGAAGCTCTGGCCAAAATCTAACAGGCTTTGAAAGAGCAAAACCCTCAAACTCCCCCTTCAGAGGGATCTCAGACACTTCACCTTTGTGTTTCACAGTATGCAAATCAATGTGTTTTCTTGGTGGAGGGACTCTGGAATAGGCCACCCAGGGAGGTTGTGGATGTCTCCTCCTTGGGGGTGCTCAAGACCAGGTTGAATGAGGCCTCGAGCAGTGGAGTCTAGTTGAGAAGTGTCCCTGCTCATGGCACGGAGGTTGGAGTAGAGGATCTATGCGGTCCCTTCCAACCTAAGCCATTCTATGTAAAAATAAGTAACAATACTGAGGTTTTAGGAAATTATTTACATTAAAAGAGAGGATTTTGCAAAATATTGACTTTCTTAGGTAGCTAGTTTAGAGTCTCTGAAGCTAACTTACAGAGATTGAGAGATTCAAATACAGATGCACAGATTTCCTTTCTTTTGTTGGGTTTTGGGATTTATTTTTTTTTGGGGGGGGGGAGTTGGTTGGTTGGTTTTTTAACTCCTTTCTACAGATCACAGAGCTGTGTGTGTGCCTTTGCACCAAAACCTCTAAAGCCTCAGGAAGCTTGAGTAAGCTGTAGTTGTGCCAAGGGGTTTAAGGGTTGGCTTTTTTTGTATCCTCCATTTAGGTAATTTTTATAGAAGGAAAAAGCCCTGATTAAGTTGTCTCAGTCCTGACAGTTTCTTTGTTGCATTTTTTCTATTACCTTTTCACCAGGTCAGCCTGATGGACTGGAGCAGACATGTGAAAACATAACCTCATTGAGTCCAATGAGGTACTGCATACCAAAGGCATCAGCATACTAATCTGAAAGCATTCTACTCTGTAGTCAATTTGCTTTTAGAATATGCAGAATTTCCTCTCTTAGCCTTTTAAACTAAGATACAGAGCAGCCTTCCCTCACTGAATCATGAAATCACTCCTTTCTGCTTCCAAGACTGGTTCCAGAATTCAGATTTGCACAGGCCAGCCTGCCCATCAGTCTCTGTGACCTGGCAAAGGTCATTCTCTTGGTGGATGATTTTTCTGACCTTCTAAAGATGAGAGAATCAAGTTCAATAAGCAGCTTCAACAGCAAGCCTTTCATCTCTGACCTCCAGGCTGGATTACTGCAACTCATTAGACTGTTTCAGTGAAACATGCTAATAGATTGCACATTAAGAACCACTGATGTATCAGTACCTGGGGTGAAAGTCTCTATAGCAAGAGTTCAAGATGCCATGCATTACTCGCAGCCACTGGAATACTCCATGGGTTAAGCCACCTCTTCTTGCTTAGGCTCTTAGCTGTCAAAGCTCTTCTTGTAATTTTAAAACAGAGGCAGAAAAAAGAGTAGTAGCTAGAGTAACTATCTGGATTTATCCATACATTTTTCACAAGCAACCAAGTTTAAAGTATAAAACCAGGGAATAAGAAAAAAACAGGTTAGATGGAAGAAGCCTTAGAGGAAGATTGAGGTCACAAAGCAGCTTGATCTAGTGTTAGAGAGGAAGAGCTGTCCTTCTTGGCTCCTGCAGAGGCTTCAGTGCATGGGGTTTGCTCCTATAGTTCCAGGAGGCAAAATTGTGTGCAGAGACTATAAAAATTACACCAAATGACCATTAAAAAAAAAAAAAAAAGTTACCACTATAGAGGAACTTGTAAGCCATTATGGCAAAGCCTTATCTAGCAAAAATGCTTTTAGATTACCATATTAAAAGGAAGCAAATCTGGTATAAATATTTGTGTGCTTGTTTTATTTTGCTTATCTAAAAACAGCAGTGCTTTTATGATGGCACCTTTGTGTGACCCCTCTGACCATCTGCAACCATATACCTCCACACTCACACCTGACACCTATGCTGGCAGGTGCTGGCAATGAGTGACAGCGTGGCTCCACATAGGTGGCAATAAAAGGAAAAGTTTAGGGGAATTGCTGAGGAAACTGGCCAGTGTATCAGATATCACTGCATGAGAACCTTCTGAACACTTGTCTTTTCTATTGCTGTGCTCATTTTGTTAGCTGACCTTGTTATTTCCATTAAATTTCAATGTTCTCCTCTGAAAGTCCTAGATGTATCAGTTCATGAGAGCCATTAAGAAATACCCTCCAAGATGTAATGTCTCTTGCCATATGTGCCTGTTGTGGAAGGTTAATAGGCCTAAAACATGTCCTGGCTTGCCCCACCCTTCTGCTGATGGGGGAAGCAAGGGTAGGAGGAAAAAAGGCTTGAGCTGTTATATCCCCTCAAAAAGTAGTATACACAGATGTTTAGGTACTTGTTAGTGTCTTGCCCAAATAAGGGTAAGCAAGCCCTGTTTTCACCTAATAGTATGGTCAGTTTGTAAATGCCATTCTAATTAGTGGATCTCTGCGGCCAAAGGAGCCATTGCACTCAGGCAAATAATATAAATTGAGCTAAGTTGCAAGCTGCTCTCTGCTGCGTCTGCCTCACTGTGTGCTGCTCTGCTCTGCATCCTGCTCTGCTCAGAACAACGTGCTCTGCCTCACTGCTCTTGGCTTGGACAGTGACTGGCTGGAGAGCAGCCCTGAGAACAGGAACTTGGGGATGCTGGTGGACGAAAAGCTCAACAAGAGCCCACAGTGTGCACCTGCAGCCCAAAAAGCCAACCAGATCCTGGGCTGCATCAGGAGAAGTGTGGCCAGCAGGTTGAGGGAGATGATTCTCCCCCTATACTCTGCTCTGGTGAGACCCCCACCCGGAGTACTGCGTCCAGTTTTGGAGCTCCAATTACAAGAGCAATGTGGACATGCTAGAGCATGTCCAGAGAAGTGCCACAAGGATGAGCAGAGAGCTGCAGCACCTCTCCTATAAGGACAGACTGAAAGAGTTGGGACTGTTCAGTTTGGAGAACAGGAGGCTCCCAGGTGACCTTATTGTGGCCTTCCAGTATCTGAAGGGGGACTACAAAAAAGCTGGGGAGGGACTTTTTAGACTATCAGGTAGTGACAGGACTAGGGCAAATGGAACAAAACTGGAGGTGGAGAGATTCAGACTGGACGTGAGGAGGAAGTTCTTCACCATGAGAGTGGTGAGACCCTGGAATAGGTTGCCCAGGGAGGTAGTTGGGGCCACATCGCTGGAGGTGTTTAAGGCCAGGCTGGATGAGGCTCTGTCCAGCCTAATCTAGGGTAGGGTGTCCCTGCCCATGGCAGGGGGGGTTGGAACTAGGTGATCCTTGTGGTCCCTTCCAACTGATTCTATGAACATGTTCTGCTCTGCCTTATGCTGCAGACCAGCTTAGCCCTGATGTTTTGGGCTTCAAGTACCTGGAAACTTAAGTGCCTGCAGTTTTCCAAGAGAAGGCAGTAAGTGCCTCACAACATGGTGAGAAGTCTGCACATCTGCCTACACCTCTGCAAACCTCTGTGCCAGGAGGAACCAGGATCAGGTCAGAGATCATCTGCTTCTTTCCCAGAACCCTGCTAGAGTCCAGGAAGATCTAGAAGCCTCTCAACAGCTATCAAGACACCAAGCGGTTCCAGTACTGCTTCAAAGGAGCCAGGGACTATCTCTGGATTCTACTCCACTGCCGTGAGTAAAACAGACTTTCCCTAGGGCTCCAGGCTGCCTATAAGTGGGGCAAAGCCGTTTTGTGGCTAAACTTTTCCAATGTTCTGATTCTCCTAAATTAATTAATTGCCCATAAGGATCCTTGTGGAGATTTTTGCTGACCGAATTAGAACCCAAATTTATCTAGTTTGCATATAGTTTGTGAGTGAAGCTTTTTGAAAATAAAGTAAGTACATATTTTATAATTCCTGCCTTGTTAATTGTCTCAACTAAATCAGTCTCCCACAGGCTGGATAAAACATTAAAATTGGAAATTCAAAGTTAAGAGATGGAAATGTCTTCAGGGATAGCCTGATAGACTGGAACTTAGTCACAGGGAAGTTCATAGGTCTCAATGGCTTCCATAGGCAGACATAGAAGTCATTTGAGTGGATCCTCTCTATGCCAAAAAAGATAAAAAGATCAAGATATCACAATTAAATTACTGTTAAAAACAGTTTGCCAGAGTGATAAGATACCAAACAACCACGAAGAACTGAATCTGGGGCACATTTTAATACTACACCCTGAGCATGAGAAGTTCTCTAATACCATACAGGGACATGTTACTTTAGCTACGCCCAGAAACTTTAATGACTGGCAAGTCTTTAAAGCTGCAGCCAAAGCAGGACAAAGCTGTAAGAGAGAAGTGGGAGCAGGGAATGATGCAGGATGAGCAGCATTCATGATAGCAGTCACTACAAAAGACAGGGTGGCACTCTTGGCGCAGCCCCCAGACAAGTTTCCCCTAGCTTCATCTGAAATATAAGAATTGTCCCTTTTCATGCCAGCTGTCACTACCCACCCTATTATCAAGTAGTGAAGGCTTTAGAGAAAGCACTAAATGCTTCTGCAGTCTTGTCCCAACTCTGCCTTACTGGGTAGTGTTTGATCAAATTGTGCCATCACACCCCAGATGAAAATACAGTAAACAAGTTTTGGAGTACCCAACAGCTATGATTCTGACATGCAGCAGTAGCAGTGAGCAGTCACTTTACCTTGGTTAAAAAATAACACACATCATCTGGGGACAAGCTAGCTTCCTTGGCACCAAATAATCATAATTAATTTAACCACTATCATTACAGCTGAACTTTCCAGCCCAGGCAAATAAAGTAAGTCAATTCCTTCTGTGTACTTTTTTTTTTTTTTGGAGTGAGATGTTTTCCTTCCTCCATGGCTAATTATTGAACACTTTTCCTAAGTCCTAATTCATGCCTCCTTCCTGCTTACTGAAGATAAAATGTCATCTGTGCAGGAGCTCATAATCAGCTGATTCTGATAAGCAGAAGATAAAGCACAAAAGGGAGAATATTGTTTTAAGGAGGGAGAAATCCAGATCTAACTACTGGGATCTTTGCCAGGGATTTCAGTGTGAACAGAATAGAGGCCTCATTTTTGACAATGAAAATTGCACCCTGTTGCTTTTCAAGGGTTTTGTTCCTTTCTGGCTCGTTGGGTAAAAATGTGGTGAAACAGAGACCAATATAGCCTCATCTGTGTTATCAAAGTAATGGGAGAGTGATACAGCTAACAATATAGGAAAGGGGGCAAAACCCCTCTATACACAGTGCCAGCTGAGGTTCTGGTTGCTTTGAAAAGCGTTCACCATTTTAAGTACTTAAAAATGACAATGAAACCTTCTCCAGGCTCAGAATTCAAAGACACTTTTTTAACATGGCAATCTGTGGAAACCCAGCTAACACAGGCAGCCTCTCCAAACACCAAGTTCAAATGTTTCCCTTCACCTTATCTTCATTCATGAAACACCTCAACATGTAATGGGGAAGAGAGAGAATAATTAGTACTGATACCACAGAACAAAGCCAGAGTCCTCTCTTTCCACCTGCTCTTCCCCTCTCCAATATCCCCCATACTCTAAAAGCAAAAATCTAAAGAGGAAAATAAACCCAGCCTATTCTATCACTTCCTCCTCACTTCAGACATAACCATCCCAATACATCCTTGCCATCCCTGGATTCATTCTCTCATATTTTTTACAGAAACTTACACACACTAAAAATCTACATGACCCTTGGAGGTGGCATCTCCATTCCTTGACTAGGAGTTTTGCCACTAGCCCACTTTTACATCACACATTTGGACTATCTCAGGATGGTTGCGTTAGAGCCCAAACATGACAGCAGGCTTGAACTGCTCTAAACCAGACCTGTCACCTAGGATTCACTTGATGATCAGTGGACACTGGTCAATGGGACTCAATTCCATCACTAACTCCCTGTCACTCACCCAGCTTGTGGGATGACTAAGCAGTGCTGTAGTCTCCCTCACCTCCTTTTCCCTCATGGAGTAGCCTCACTCTTGCTGTTCCCTGACAGGTTGTAAGGGAATTAAAAAGAGGTAAGCCCCAAGACATCAGAAACATAGGTGGAAGCCTATTTCTTATCTCCTTAGAGCACAAATCTTGCTTTAATCACTAGACAGAAGCAAGGCATCACTAAAAAAAAAAAAAAAAAAAAAAAAAAAGTTTTGTCAGAAAGTAAAACAGGAGCTCAAAACTGGCTGCTACAAGTGTAAATCCAATGGTGCATACTTAACTCTTATAGGTACATTTTTTCACTCAGTCACTCCTTTCTGATCATTTCAGCTCAGGAAAGTTAGGTTTTGCAGACAGCAGATATCCAGATAAAGAACTGAAAGCCCTAACCAGAACCACTTGAAATTCACTGGTTCACAAGGATGATTGTTTGGAATTGACCAGAGGAAAAGAGTCAGGTAACACTGAAAGGGAAAAAATCACCTTGATAATTTAGTAAAGCCAGACTAAAAATGAAAGGGTTGCAAGGCTTTAATTTGCAGATGAGCTCAGGCAGCCCAGATGCCATCGTGTGGCTCACACATCACACTGCTGCATCTCTGCTGTGTTTTTCCTTCTCCATTTACTGCATTGTTTATTCCATGCATGCATAGAATGAACCTGGCAACAACAAGCAGGAATAAGGAGCCCCGATTCTCAAGAGTTCAAATATACAATATAGATTAATGTTGCTAGAAGGGCAGGAGAGATAAATTTAATTAACTCAAGTTTTGGATTACAGAGAGTGGTAGGAAGGAGAGCATCTGGATTGGGCAGGAATCATCTGGGTAATATTCCATGCACATTGATCTGACAAAAGAAACCCTACTTCAATACCTAGGGGAAAAAAGTGCTTTAAAATTTTGGGGAAGATATGTCCTCTGACAGTTGGGTCAAGTACCCAACCCTCTATGCAGTTCTGAAAATTGGGCAGCAAGGGAATTAAGAATACCACTTCTACAGCAGCTTCTTCAATTTTTTTTGTGGCCCCTTGGATTGATCTCAACCACCATATGAAAAGGTCAAATGTGGGATCTGAGTTTATGAAGAATCTGCAATGAAACTTGTACAAGAGCTTTAGATCTTCCTATAAGGTTCATCAAGTACTCATCACTTTCAGTTGCTTCTGCATGGGTCACTTCACAGCCTTTGTTCACAGTGACTTAGTGTTGGTTTGGCTCACCCTAATTCGGTGGCACTTGATGAATTTTCTGCATTGGACTACAAGGACAGAGCTGCTGGAGACAGTCCAAAGAGGGTCACAAAGATGATACAAGGGCTGAAACACATCTGCCATGAAAACAGGCTGATGGAGCTGGGGGTGTTAAGCCTGGAAAAGAGAATTCTCTGGGGGGACCTTAGAACTGCCTCCCAATACCTGAAGGGAGCCTAAAGACAGAAGACTGTTTGCTTGAAAAATGAATATGCTTAAAATATAATGAGTCCTGCACATATCCTGTTCAACTTTTATACTCTAGTCAATGTAGTATAATTGAGCTGTACTGAATTACTTTTCTAGTGGATAAATACTGTACATGCTGTAGTGTGAAGAGACATGATGTAATGTATACTAATTAAGCCATTATATCAGTAGAGAAGATTGTATCTGAAATATCAAATTAGCAGGAATTAAACATCTTGGAGGATTAATGAAATGTTATGGAGCCATTCACTTCCAGGTCAACAGGTTCAATTTCATCTTAGTTTAATAGTTAAAATGAATTTATGTGCTGGAGCTAACAATTCTCTGCATCCACCCATTCATAAAGCAGGGTAAGAACCCCTGGCTGGCCTCAAGCAGAGTAGGCTGTAACCAGCACAGCCAGAACAACATAGCCAGGAATACTCTGTAAGGCCTGTACTTGGCACATAATCTTAGGCTGCAGGAGATCAAACAACACATTTACTGCAGGGCTGCAATACGTGTAGGCAGCAGCGAGGGACACCAGAGGCACTCCATCAGTTCTCTTTACAGACCTGCCAACAATTGCCAGCCCCAGCAATAAAGTTATCAGAGGCACAACATTCAACTCCAGCTTTTATTTGATTCAGCTAAGAGGCCATTCTGCTCATCCTGATCCCTCTCTCAGCAGTCTTTGCTGCTTCTATCAGGGGCACAACCAAAAGATGGGGTGGGGACAGAGGTAAGAAAGAATTGTAGCCAACTTTATAATGAGATAACACTACATAAATGTGACAGTAAATAGACAACAGACCCTGGAAGCTCATTAGTGATGAAAACAATAACCAGTTCACAGGTAAGAAGAAGTAGTTAAGAATCAACTACATAAAGAATAAACAAGTACACATCCAATCCCTGCCAATAGAGAGAATCACAGAATGGTTTGGGTTGGAAGGGACCTTCAAAGGTCTATTCCAACTGCTCTGCAGTAAGCAGGGACATCTTTCACTAGATCAGGTTGCCCAGAGCCCTTTGGAGCCTGACCTTGAATATCTCCAGTGCTGGGGGCCTCAATACCTCCCTGGGCAACCTGTTCCAGTGATCCACTACCCTCACAGTAAAGAACTTGCTCCTAACAGCCAACCTAACAAACTTTTTGATGTAACAATCACCTAAAGCCTATAACTTCAACCTGCTATGAGGACTCTAGTTTCAGACAGACAGACATTATGCTGTGTGCTGTAGTAAGCTAAGGAATGATTGACATCAGTTCTAGCCCCAGATTTTCACCCTGTTATGGGTGGATTTGAATTTGCTGCTGCTGTTTGGTACCATGCTGTCATCATGCCAGCTTCAAGAGACCTAGAAGCATTTATTGGCTGCTTCAAGAGAGAAAGAAATGCATGTTATTGATATCAGTCCTTACTGCAGATGACTAAAACACATCGCAAGATTGACTGAAAACTTCAAGAAGCCAGTGTACTGCTGACAGGAAAGTCCTCTGTTACTTCTACTACCAACCACACTTTTTGGTCATCCTGTTCTTTCAAAAGCTCCAAAATCTAAAGAAAAAAAAGGAGGATTTTCAGCAGAGAGAATTTTGATGACAGAAAACCAGCTTACAATGGATTATTATACCAGAGAAAGCTTTTCAGCTGCAGATATGGAGATACCAATGCCACATTGAAAAAGAGAAAGCTGTGGCAGCCTACATAATCAAATGAAAAAAGCATCAAGCTTGCAGGATTGTTCTCTTTTAATAACTACAAACAGAATTGAAGAACAAAGAGCATTCTAACAGCTGTTTGCTTTGCTTTCCTGGCACTGAGGTATTTCAATATTAAAANAAAAAAAAGGTAAACATGACAACCCATAAGTTCCAAGGAGCCATTCCCATTACAGGACTGCCTTGAACGCACATCTCCTGCAAATCTCTTAACACTCCCACTACAGCAAAGGCATTAAGATGTTTACTGAAATTTGTACTATGTATTTTCTCTTTCAGCAGGAAACTCTAAAGTACAGCATAGAGTATTGGTGGTGGAAATGCAGTACAGAAGGCTTAGGTTGGAAGTGACCTCAGAGATCCTCACCACCACAGGCAGGGCCCTCTCAACTAGACTCAGCTGCTCAAGGCCTCATCCAACCTGCCCTCCAACATCCCCTGGCAGAAGGCATCCACAACCTCCCTGGGCAGCCTATTTCGGAGTCCCAGCACCTGAAGAACTTCTTCCCAAGATCCAGTCCAACCCTGCTCTCCCTCAGCTTCAAACTGTTCCCCCTTGTCCTGTCTCTAGACACCCTGATGAAAAGTCCCTCTGCAGCCTTCCTGTAGGATCCCTTCAGGTATTAGAAGGCAGCTCTAAGGTCCCCTGGAGTCTTTTCCAGGCTGAACAACCCCAGCTCTCTCAGCCTGTCCTCAGAGCAGAGGTGTTCCAACCCTTGGATCATCTTTGTGGCCCTCCTGAAGACACACTCCAACAGCTCTGTGTCCTTATGCTGAGGACACCAGAACTGGATGCGGAATTAGAGGTGGGGTCTCAGGAGAGTAAGAATCTCCTCTTGTCCTTCTGGCCACACTCTTTATGGTGCAGTCTAGGACAATTTTCCTTCTGGGCTGCATGGCGGCACTGCTGGCTCATGATAAGCTGTTCATCAACCAACATTCCAAAGTCTCTTTCTTCAGAGCTACTGTCAACCCACTCTGCACCCAGCCTAGAATTGAGCCTAGAATTGGCCCAATCCAAATACAAGACCTTGCACTTTGATTTGTTGAATCTCAAGTAGTTGGCACTTGCATATCATCTGTTTGAAATAAGGCAGAGAAATGTTTTATTAGACCAGGATACTTATAAAATGTGGTCTGATGCAAGTTATTAGCTCTCCCCCTAAACCTTTTCTCTCTCATCACTATGATAGTTAAAAGAGCATTTAAACAAAAATTGAAAACCTCTTTCAATGAATTTACAAACTTTTATCTCCAGCTTTCCATGGCAATACTTAAGCCCTTTAAGACAGGCAGCAGAAACATGCAATTTGTGTAGTTTCAACTTCACCTCGAATGCTCTAAAAACTTGCTGTTCTCCTCAGTCCTAACAGAGACAAGCATTAAGCTGCACATCAAAGCAGGAGCCTTGGTAACAAAACAAGCTTTGACACCGGAGAGGGGGAGGCAGAAGCAATGTTGAGGTCCTGGTGCTGCAGTGTAACCTGTAAGGTCCACAGGGAAATCTAAATGGTGTATTTTTCTGTTTACCTTGGGATAACAACGTCCCAATGCTTCAACACATCACTGAACATCTGTTTCAAAAAATCCTGTCACTAAGAATAAAAATGGATGGATGAGTAATGGTCAGGCTGGACCTTCTGCATCTTGCCATCAGTACTGAGTAGAGATTTAAAAACATCTTGTAAGCAATATGCAGCCAATCTAGACCTGTATATTCAGCTCTAGAATCATCAACATTACAGATATATTAACTCACCTCTGAGTAGAGAGATCATTGCTGACATTTCTCACAGGAACCCAGTTCATTGACTGAAGTCAGGAAAGGAATTATTTGTTTCACATTCTTTTTTCCCACCTACGTTCACTGACAGCACTGAGGTGGTTTGTTTAGTTTGGTTTTGGTTTTTTTCCTTTTTAAAAACTTGCATTCTGGTTTCATTTTAAAAATATGAAGAAAACTTAATAGCAAATACATTTTAAGAGCTAAAGGAATGGGATTTCCCTTCTTTGTTTTCATTAACTGTCACTCCTTTCTACATCTTCCTATAAGATCAACTCCTCAATATTTTCATCAACTGAAAGCAAGGATAAATCAAAAAGATTAATCAGCTGCCTATAGTGGCGAGCCCATGATGAAAGGCAGAGCTTTACCTATCTTAAGCATACTGCTCTCCATGGTATATGAGTGGCTTCAGGGGGATTTGAGGGTAAGGATGCTCAACATTAGATGTCAATGTCCTGAATAGGAGACACCTTTTAAGATAAGGTACACCTGCAAACACTGTGCAGACAAGAACCCTTGTGGTGTTTGTCTACTATGCAATGTATTTGCACATCACCAATCACTTCTTATCTAAATAGGTATATTCAAATCACTGTTACTGCAGTGAAACTGCCCTCTGATGAGGCTCCCTGATCATTTTAATATGGCAGCAGCCATCCTTGGAAAGCATCCTGGTGCTAAAAATGCATGGTTCCTGTACAGTGTTTCTTTCACAAGAAAGACTTCCTTGAAAATTGTTTAACTACTTTTTTTTTTAAATTGAACTTTGTGCAACCCTTTCAGGTTGCTTTGAAGAAAAATGTTGAAAAAAATCCATAATCTAAAATGCCTTAGAAAGAAGAAAAATCCCAGCAGTAAATCACCGTAATTAAGAGGGGGTGTATCTAGCCCACAGGCTATTACCACATCTCAGCTTAGTATTTTTAAATATATGTGGAGCAGGAGGTAAGTAAGCTTTCCTCATTATTTCTCAAATGAAGCTGAATAGATCTAACCCAAATTACAGCAAGATAAGACAGACAACTTAAATGAGGAAAACTACTTTTTGCTCTGCTTTAGGGATGCTTCTGGCTCCTCTGTCCTCTGATCAAGGTGGGCCTGATAAAGTGAAAATTACACTGGGTGAGTGGATTGTACAAGATTATCTTTCCCCTGAGAAGTGATTTATTTCAGTAACTCTTGATGAATAAGAAACTTTCTCCTCCAACACACTGCTTTTCTTGTGTGGACGTGATTCCTTATTGCTTTGAGAGAACACAGGAAAGAAACAGAGAATACATCTTACATCATCTTTATGGTTCAAAGGCAAATCTGCATTATAAATACAAGAGACCTTCAGGGACCACAAGTTTCATTAAAAAGTGAGAACTGTTATTATTAGTTTGTAGGTTTAACTGCAAAAGTTACTGGCATATTTTCCACTTTTGGAGAAAAATCCGGTTTTGGTTTTGAGAGCTCTTGCTTTGTAGAATTTGAGGTTTCTTGGTCTTTGGACAACTCCAGGAGATATTGTATGTTACGTTTGAAAACAAGGCGAGGATCTGGTCCAGAAAGAGATGGGCAGTTGCAGCTCTCTCTTATTTTAAGAGCCTGTGAATACAAAGGAAAACAAAGCAAGCTCATTTAAACAAGAAAAGTAAAAAAAGGTTTCAGTCAGCAAGGAAGCTTCCCTGCAAGGACTGCATTTGCACATAAAGCCATGTGGGTACAACATTGCAACAGAAACCAAGAGTTCCTGAGCAGAAATGTGGTAGTACAGTTAAGATCGAAAAAAAAAAAACAAAGAGAGTCTCTCAAAGAATGGATACTTTAAAAGTATTGTGATCAACCTCCTACCTTTTAATTTACATTCACATGTACATTAAAATTACTGCACCAAGAAAACAAAGGGCTGTGAATAATGTATCTGGCCAGGTAAATTCTCGTGAGTAGATGCCTGACTTTAAAGAGGAGGGAATAATCTCCAGTAACATAACAGGCATTTAACTATTTGGCACAGAGATTCAGAAGGATCATCAGTATAGTTAAGAGCCAGTTACACAATGGCCTTGTCTCCAAGAATCAAGGACTGGAATACAAAACTTCCAAATATTCTGAGAAAATAATGTCTTTAGAATATATAAATTTATCTAGATAAAAAGATTAGCACTGACACCAAACTTTTAGTTACTGCTGCTGAGTTCCATTGTTTCCATTCCACAGATCAGAAAGTAGAATCATGGAACCACCAAAGAATTTCCCAGAGTATCAAAATCCACTAGCAGAAGCACTCCTGCCCTAGACCATGCTGTCCTGGGAACAATGTGAGAAACAAAAGATAATGGACCAATCACATGTCTCAAAGGCACCGTGGAGAAACTGATGCGAAACTGTATGAAGTCAGGTGTTAGCAAGGATGTTGAAGTTGGACATCATGTCAACAAAACTGATGTACCTTAATTAGTCCACACATTGGCAACTAATTCCAGAGCTCACAATGGATACTGTACAACTTCGCAAGTGGTTGTGTGTACCTACTAGTATCAAAGGACTCTCCTTACAAAATCCATTTAAACTAGTCTAAAAAAGCAAGATCCCATATAGCAAAATATTAGCTTTAGAATTTCAGAGGGTTCTACATCTATGCTGATAACTTTTTTTTTCTCAAGATCTGCAAAATGAAACACCAGGAAAGCACCAAGTCAAAAACCAGCCTGATGCTGAGCATTGATTAACGGTCATTGTGGTATAGTCACTTTTACACAACATCATCTGCATCTTGGCCTCAATCAGCAGCATAGAACTAAGGACAGATTAACATCCAGCTTTACTTTTCCCAACCTAGACCATTCTATGATTCTATGATTCTATGAAAAGATCAAAAATTAGTTCAAATATGTATTTTATTCTGCTTCATAGCCATGGATTCTGGAAATGTCATTGCCAGACCTGTCCTGAGTTGTAGCCAGGACAGGTCTGACCAATACTAAGAACTCTCAGCTGAAAGCCTTGGGTGATATATCTGTTCTAGATGGATTGAAGAAGAGGAAAAAACAGTACCCTTTACATAGCAGACCTAAGACACTTAAAAAGCAGAGCAGAGATTTTTAGCCTGCTTTATATACACCAAACTTGACTGAAATATCAAGTTCAATATTCTAGTACACCTATGCATGAAGATTCGCCCACTTTGAAACACTTTGGTTATCTTCCACAGGAGACACTGGAAACATCTTAATACAGCACACTCTAACATAGAAGAGCAGAGCTTCTTAACTCACTTCTTTGTGAAAGGAGGTAGCAAAACATTTTCCTTCTAACTTTACTCCAGTGAACTGATGAAAAGATTGCTGTAAATTACTGGAAACAAACATTTTAAATTTAACAACTGGTTTTGGAAAAAGACACATTCCAGGAACACAGCATGAGTTTACCCAGCTGTTTCTTGATGAAATGTAACACTCAAATTACTGGATACACAAGTCTGGATTAGGCATGCAAATATTCCTCCTCTGTCTTGACAAAAAAAAAAAAAAAAAAAAAAAAAAAAAGAAGCTTTCTGTATTTGTTTTTCTACTCTGTGATTGTCCATGTAGTCACCAAATGTAACTGTACTGCTGAACATTCTTCTGCTTCAGTGACCAATTAATTTCTAAACTGACATTTATGACAACCAAGAATTTCTCTTGTTCCTTTCCAGAACATAAGCTACTGCAAGACTGCATTAATGTCAAGCAGCGTTATTCAAGACAAATGAAAATATAAAGATTTAGGCTGTATTCTGGAAAGGGCAATGTAATCCTCTTTTAAACTTATTTAGCAGGTTTATATCTCTGGTTTTCATGGCTATATGGTGCCTGGCCTATTTCCACACTTTCACTTGTCTAAAATACTGAAGTGACAAAAGCAAGGGTAAAAACCAATACTTTAGAGTTAGGATTTTTACCTTGTTGATGTTGCTGAGCTCTTGTTAGCTGTAAAGCTGTCCAAGGGGGTAGAAGGCATCTATTCAACACCATCAACTCACATGCAGCTAAAGCAGCTACAGTCATGAGAATGGAAAGCTATGTTGACACCTCACCTCACTGCACAAGACAGTTATGACTACACACTCTGGTAAAAGTAGCCTTTGTATGTATGTTTGCAACTGCCATGCAAGATGCAACCCTAGTCAGAAAGTGGTCTCTCTCTAGCCCACTCTACTGCTGCCATTTTGTTCTGTGCCAGAACCTCTGTAACATCATTAAGATGCCAGGGACAGGCTGAGGAGCTTACCATGTCATTTGTCCTGAAAGAACAGCCCAATGTGGTCAGACTGTACCTCCAAAATCACTAGCATCTTCAAATCCACGCATTTAATATCACTCAAGTAAATTGTTTTTTGACAGTTTGGGTAAGAAAACAAGTAAAGGCATTAATGCAGCACATGCCAATTGACATTTTAACAACATGATTCATTGGCTGTTTTTACTGAACACTGTTCTCAATAAAGATGGACAGATCTGAGACAAGACACCTAGATTCACCTGGAAAGTGAGAGTACACTAATTCTGCTCTTTTCAGCTTTACCTCGAGCAGCAATATTTCTCTCTGAAGGTTAAAAGTCACCTGCATGCTTACTGCTTCAGAGCATCTCAAACACAATATCAAAACTCTTGTGTTTAAGTGAAGATTATCAATACAACTGCAATCACCACCTGCAACATGCTGGGACAGGGGGAAGAAGTAAGAATTTGGGAGATCTGCCTCATCCTGTTTTCATATGAAACCTACCAGCAGAGACAAATATGGTAACTAATTTGCAGCTCTCAGTATTAACCCTTCACCAATGTCACAGACAGCAGGCCAACTGCTACATCGCCACCACTTACAGTCCCTTTGAAGTGCACTCTACCTATTGGCTCTCAGACCTCTCAGTACAGAGACCACATCATGCTTCGGTCCTCAAACCAGGCCCAGGGTTGTAGTCTCTTGTGTATTAACTGTAATTACCTCAGCAGGCCTGACTGTCCAAATTGCAAGATCACAGCATTAAAGTAAGAAACGGCACAAGCATGGA
Organism: Psilopogon haemacephalus; assembly: GCA_013396835.1. Taxonomy (NCBI): domain Eukaryota; kingdom Metazoa; phylum Chordata; class Aves; order Piciformes; family Megalaimidae; genus Psilopogon; species Psilopogon haemacephalus. The sequence goes on from VWZI01005957.1 coordinate 705,513, forward strand.
AGGAACAAAAACCACCCAAGTGATTTAAACAGTAACAGAGAACTGCAAAATCAATTACAAAGATCAGGCATAGGGAAGCCAACAGGTTCTACAAATGAAGTAGTGGCCAAGAGGATGATTGAAAGAATGGAGAGATTTTGTTTGATGGAGAAGAAAAACAACTTTATATAATGGTAATACTTAAAATTTTATTCTGCTGGCACAAAAAAGAAAAATGGTGACAACGCATTGAAAAGCTTTATGGGAAGAATAAGTCAGTAATTTTTTATTTTCCTTGAAAGTTTCATGTTGCTAGGGCTTGATTAATATATTCTAGTATTAGAACTCTCTGAAGTAATCTTCAGATCATAAGCAAAGAGCAAATGTACCAACCTGGTTTTGAAAAGGAAGTGAAACAAATGTATGTTCAATACCCCAAAGACAGCAGACAGAAGAGTAAGTAAAAAAACATTTAAAAAACCCCAAAACCTCAATGTGGATTTGACAAGTATGGGTCCTGCTAAAGGAAATTAACTTTTTTGCACAAATTAATTGAGGTAGCAAACAAAAGAGAAGCACTACAAGTGAGATAATACAACTGTTACTCTTGTAAAGATCTAAACATGGCATTTCCAAAATGAATCAGAAATGGAATCTGAGTTAATGACATAATAACAAAAAAAGCAAATGTCACATCAAGATGAATTTTTGTGTTGCAGGCAAGGCTCAGTAGATAACCTTCTGCTTTATTCAGTAGAGATGAGGCTTCAGCTGATACAGTGCTCTACTGGAACAGCACACTAGGAGACAGGAAGACAGACTAGCCAGAGAACACTGAAATAAAAGGTTCAGAGAGGAACTAGAAGGTTTTATAGCTTCTCTGGCACTACACTTGTTCTGGTTTGAGGCTAACTGGAATATTTTAATGAGAGAAATTAGATCACTGGTTGTGAAAAGGATATAATGAGGATGCTTACATCATTCAATGGCTTGCTGAGAGGGATAAAAAGTTAAAACATAAACCATGCCCTCTCACTTTGTCCTGGGACCTTGCCCTGTTTATTTCTCTGTCTGGTCTGTATTGTTAGATCTAATGCCTTCTTTTTTAACCCCGACCTGCTCTGACATCTCACCTCTAATCTTGGCAGCAAACAACATAAGGTTTGTTGGCTGCTGCTGGTTTCTGCTTTGTTTATGTTTGTCTGACTGAGATGCAGGAGGGAGGAAAACAGAGAGGGAGTAGCGTTGAGCCCTTCTGGGCAGTTTCCTTTGTCCAGAAGAGAGTTTATATTTCTGTATTATTTCTAACTTGTATATAATTGTAAATACTTGTATATATTGTGTATATACGCTTGTAAATTTTGCCATGCTGTAAATATAGCTTTCTGTTACTTCCAAACTTTCTTGAGTTAGTCTGGGAAATTTCAAATAGTGGGCAGGAAAAGTTCCTATTCTACCACAATACTTCCACAGGTTTTCTCTCACCAGCACAATGCAAAGCATTCTTCCTGCTACTACAAAACTCTTAAGAATTGGTTTTCTGACAATAAATGGAGAGGCCTTCATTGAGATTATCACTACCCTCCACATAGGAATTCTAGGAGATTTCCATTTCTTATTTAGCAGTATATTCTGCTTTCCTAGTTTACAATCCAAATATCTCTGAGTCCAAGGAGGAACTGCTTTAAAGACATGGAAGATCTTTTTAATTTTCTTTATTTCCCTTCCAGGGCATCAGCACTTACAAGTCTCTTATTTACTAATTCCTCAGCTTGGCTAGAGCTTCCAACTCATTCACAAAGGCAGACGCAAGGTCTTTAAAACTCATTTTATTTTCTCCCTGGCTTTTAATTATGTGAAAAGAGAATCCCTATCATATTCCTGCTTTAATTTATATTTCCTGAGACTGTTAAGCCACCTCATTGAGACATGTGATTTCATTACCTGAAGACAAAACTCTTCCTTTGTGACCGCATCTTATTGCTTAGAAGTCTGTGAAAAAATATCAGCATGGCATGAGAAGTCCAAAAACTTGTCTTTATTTCTCCCAATCACAGGAGCTAGTCTAATAATAGATGTTGTATTGTCCCAAGCCATTTCAGCTTCAAAGCAACCAGCATATGACACATAACAATGCTCACAATGGGTCTGATACTGAGTCTTAAGAAGTACAGTTTCTACACAGACATAAAAAGGCCTTTCTTCAAATCTGGTGTGTCCCCCGGGCTCTAAGGATCTAATGGTCATTAATCTATGGTAAACATCCTGTTTTAAAAGACTCTAAGTATCTGAACAGTGAAAGAAAAAGGTGCTGCTATTGAACAACAAAGCCTTGGGATTCCCTTTAAATGCCTGAGATTCACCTTCAGGAAGGCAGCTCTCAGATGAAGGGGGTCAATGCTTCAGACAAAAAGCCTCCAACAACATCTCTGCATCCCTTCTTTCATTTTGATTCTTCTATAGTATTAACCTCATTTATATAGTGAACTGTTCAGAACAGAGAGCCTTCAGCTGCTGCTTTCTCATCCTACTCCAAAGAATGTTTAAGGTAAAAAAAAGCAAATAAAAATATCTCCTCCTCAATTATCTCTTTGGAAGATAAACTAGCCTCCGCTGCTGTTGGAAGTGAGACCGGCTGTAAAAAAGATGAAAGTTGCTCCACCTGCTAAATTAGAAGAACTAAGACAGAAATAACTTGGCTGCCAGTTCTACACAGTTCCTTAGCTATTTAACTCATTTGCTCAGTACTGGGGTAGAAGAAATAATTTATTTCATTACTGTTTCATAAGCCAGCCAATAACTGTAGAAAAATAAAAGATCCTGAATCTTTTATGTTCAATCTAACTAAAAACTGAGGCTCCACAACAAGTATTATTTTCCATTCAGCTGCTCTAATGCATTAGAAAAATCTATCAAAATAGTTTCACAACCTGTTTTTATGAAGTACAGAATTTGTGTATATTAAGATGTTCAAGTCTAGGCAGTCTCCAACCTCCTACCTCTAACACTGACTTGCCACACTGATTCTGATTTATGTTATCATCTAGAATACCGCATTAATTCTCATCAAAGGATTCATGCAAACCCTTCAAAATTTAGTACTTCCTCTGCCAATAAATCTTCATCTGTCTGTACAATTTGGAATTGAGAAAGACTTCAGCTAACTGAGAGTTAAAAAAAAAAAAAAAGAAATTTCCAGTTGGTTGTAAGAAAGGGAAATTCCAAACACAGTTTTGCTTGCTGAAAAACTGTGCTGTTAAGTGCTTTAACACTAAATTTTGGAAAGAAAAAAAGTAGGTGAGGAACAATCCACACTATTTTACTGTGGTTAAAATCTCTCCTGATTCAAGAAGCAGTAAACAAACAAAGATTAATAAACTTAGGACAGTTCTCTGTGCTTAAGCTACAGTTAATTAAGGTAATCTCCAAGTAGCTATTACCCACTTGGCATTTCTCTGACAAGAAATCTGAAAGAACAGGGCGAACATGGCAGATGGATGGGTAATTGTGTGGATTAGCTCAAGTTCCTTCGAGTGGGACAAAATTTGCTGTCTAATGTGATGGAAAAAAAAGCACAATGCAAAGTCTACAGACCTATCATAACCAGGGCTATTAAAGAGTCTTCTATTGAAGATCTGACATTCATCTGAGGCATGATTATTTGAGGTGTACTCAACCCCACATCAGTGAGAAACAGGGTATGATGGAAAATTGTCTATTTGACAGCCTAAGGCTGGCTACCAAATCAAGAGAAGCCAAGACAATTTAGGGATCAAGCTTAAAAAACATGGCTTCCAAAAGGGTAAGAAAGAAAAGAATAGATGAAACCTGTGACACTGTCACATCTATAGCAGGAAGGCCATGCAAAAGCAAGAATACTACACTTCAATCAGCAATCAGAAAACACCTCTAGAATATAATTGCATTTTACCTGTGGAATCTTGATATTCCTCATTTAATAAAACCTTTAAAGTGGAAAGCTTTGTAACAGAAAATTTCTGTACAGCTTAAGAGAAGATAAGCATGATGCTAAAAGACTGGGTTGTGAATCAATGCCAAAGCAGCTCATGAATCAATACCAAACTAGGCAACCCTCCTAACAGAAACAGACCCACTTCCTCCAACTCTGCTCACCTCTGGGATAAGCCGGTCTAAGTGCTCAGCTCTGTTTTCATGAGAGGGGTGTGTGGAGAGCCACTCTGGTAACCTGGGCTCCCCTTGAATGTTTCTGGCTAATTCCATCTGTTGCCAAAACACGCTGCTTGCACGTACATCCACACATGCCTGCAGACAGAAAGGAAACACAGATACCACTGTATTTTTTAAGTAATACAACACATTGTATAACAGATATTGAGTTACAAAAGACATCTTCAATTTCCACCTTCCAAAGCATGGTTAGATGGCTCTATTCAAATCTGGTAGGAAAAGGCTGCTTTAAGAGGAGCCTGAAGGGTGATCTCATTTATATTTATAAAGATATGAAGTGCAGAGTCAGAAGGATGGAACCAGGCTCTGCTCTGTGATGTCCAATGATGACAAGGGGCAATAGGTGCAAGCTAGAACAGAGGAGGTTCCATGTCAACAGAAGGAAAATCATTTTCACTCTGAGGGTGTCAGAGCCCTGGAACAGGCTGCCTAGAGAAGCTGTGGATTCTCTTTCTCTGGAGACATTCAAACCCACCTGGATACATTCCTGTGTGACCTGCCCTAGGTGATCCTGCTCTGGCAGAGGTGTTGGACTTGATCTTTTGAGATCCCTTCCAATGCCTAACATTCTGTGTAAACTGGATACTGGATTTGGCCCTTCAATGTCTCTGCAATTCCACTGATCTTAAAAAAATTATGCTTGAATTAAACAATTCAGGAGAAAACCAGATCTACAATTTCTGGCATTTCTTTAAAGACTCAGCTGCTCATTCTAAGTTCTATTTGCCAACCAGTGCAGCAGCAGAACAGATTAATTGTCTCCACATATTCAAGCAAATTTACAGGAAGAAATCTAGAGTCAGAAATACAAAGCGATAATAATTCAGATCCAAATATCTGTAAAAATGAACTGCAAAGGCTTTTCTGTGATTACTCTGCCTTTTTCAAGGCTGCTCTATGTAATCCATAATAGGTTAAAACAGTAATTCTTCAACTAGGACTTTCATATCTCTCTCTGTGCAAGTATATATTTAACCATAGCCAAGTCATATAAAAATGGCATTTATATATCACCAACAGACTCCTTTATATTTGCATTTAAGAGGAGAGGAAAAAAAGAAAGAAACAAGATTTCTTGTATTAATTTCCACTTGTTTAATAGAAAGAGACTAGTACTCAGAACGTAAGAAAATTACTTCTGTGTTTCTAGGGGAGGAAAAACAAGTGGTGGTTTAACCTTTGAATTTATTTCTTACCATTATCTTTATAAAAAGATTATGTGCAGAAGCTGAGAAACGTTGAGATGTCACTTTGCTTTTTTCTCTCTGGTATGACCCTATGTTTGAGTATTACAAAGCAGTGAGCACACACACAATGATTAATCTCTTTTTTTCCCACCATGGACTGTATTATACCCTTAAAGTACCTCGAAGTACAAATTCACTTTCCACTCCACAATCAGTTACTTTTAATAATTCTTAATGTTTTTTCAAGGAAGAGTTTTTAAGAGAATGATGATGAAATATTAACACTAGATGGTGCTGCTCTCATTGTAATCTAACACTTTTCTAGCTCTATTACACTTAGCCAGTAGTCAAAAAGTAGTCCACTGGGACTTAAAAAACAAATTACAAAGAAAAAAAAAAAGTGGTTTCTGACCAATTTTTGGCATGACTTTAGCAAAGCTGCATTATTTTTATTGCTGCATTTAGATGAAATCTTTAAACACTGAAAGAATATTGATATACATTGCAGTTATCAGCAATCAAACAAAATATAACCACAATAAGTAAGTTCTTCAGTTTTACTGAATTGTTGAGGATATTATAGATCACTACATTATAGGTGCACTACAATATAGAAAGAGCATTCCTCAAAACTTCTTACAGTGAAACGAAAGGATAACTTCTGTCTTCACATACAATTAAATATACTCTGCTTATGGATGCTTACTAATTGGCATCTTCCTCTTTAAAAAAAATATATATATCTTTTTCCTCTAATAGTAGTAAACTACACAGAAAGTACACTGCAATAAATGATGCACAAACTTCAATTTTACTAGATACAATTTGGCGAGACTTTGCAATTCTCTACGAACCGTTTTATTGCCCACTACTTCATCAGCCTATATATCTTAAACAATTTGGGAACCCTCCCACCCACCATCAGTGTGAAACTCCTCAATTTGAATGGAAACTGAAAAAGTCTGGTAAGTTTGTAATGAAACAAACCAATTGTAGCTACCTTTGCTGCAAGCTCAAGTCCCACTTTATCAGCTTCAGCCTCCAGTATTCTGCTGTATGGTCTGGCAAACACAAACTGCAAGAAAGCAAATCAAAGCTCTGTTTCTTGAGTTTCAAAGCTAGAGTACCGTAGCTACTTTTCTATCATAAGAAATCATTCACATTGCATGGAATCAGTACTAGTTTTCTTAATGTAACCTTTAATTCCATTATATGTAATTAATTGATCCTGTCTTCAGTGGAAATTTAATTCAAATTACATATATTTTCCTGGTCCCTCTCAGCAGCTATTCTCACAGCATTTTGTAGCAACCAAAGAATCAATGCCAATTTTAAACTAGAATTTATTCACACCGCTTTTATTCACTTAAATGATTTTTGTTGTAACAATAGACACAAACTTAAGACAACAGATGCAATTCCACATAGCAATTCTTATGCCAGATAATGCTTATAACCAAGCAGGGCTCCAGATTATTATGTTCTGATTGTTACCAATATTTAATTAACATACAAAAGACTTAAAGTGTCCCTCTGCCATGTTTAAGAATTCTGTGTTGTTTCTTCAGATCTAAAATTAAAACGTAATGTAGTCTGAATCTCTTGAAAAAACTTGTGCTCTCCTTCACAGTGTGCTTCTAGCCAACAAAGCCTCAGCAGTGGTCACACAAAAGGGTCTTGAGACATCTAACATACAACACTACTGTTCTGCTACTGAAAAATTAATTATTTAAAATAATATTTTGTGAATGTGGTGAAATGAAAAATTATATTTTTAAAATTCTGATCTAAAATCCTTGTCAGAAATTGGACATGACAAAGATGACAGATTTGATTTTTCAACTCAAATATCAGAGCTGCTTATCTATGTTAAAGAAAAGGAAATTCTAGAAAAACTAACCATCCAAAATCATCAATTTCCACATAAAATTTAAAAAGTTCATGGTGCAGTGTGGACAAGAGAGGAAATATTAAGCACTGGATCTAGTGTGTACTGATCTAGCACTGTAGGTAGACACATAATGAAACTCATTAGCCATGCTTTGTGCTATTCCAAGAACAAGGCTCTAGTTACCTTATAAAATAACTGCTGCTATAAAAGCAAAACTGATATGCTTAGTTCAGAAACACATGGGCAAAGAACAACCACAAAGGAGTCCCAGAAGAGAATTTAACAATTTCTTATGGCAAGCAAACCCACTAGCTCTGGAGGCAAAAAGCAGAACTGGTGCTAACATGCCAAAAGGCCTACAAAAGGTCACTGAAAACTCTTCATAATCAATTTTAAAACCCCAAAGTTAAGACATAAAAGAAAACAGAAAGATGAGCAAGAACTGCACTGTGGCTTACATAACTCTGATTTCAAAGAATGTAATGCTAAAATATTTTTTTTTAAAAGGACACATAGTTAGGGATTAAGAGGAAAAGAAACACCCTGAGAGAAGATGTGCAGAAAGATTCATTTTCATGAAAACACAATAGGCAAACACTGAACGGAGGGAAGAGACACCACTCCTGGGGAACTAAAATTTTCTCTGCAGCACCTTTTACACATGGATGAAAGGTTTGCCAGTATCAGCCACTTCTTTGTTCTGCATTGCATATGGATATATTTAATGCTACTGCGTTTAATCAGAGCTTCAAATTAGGACATTATTCTATGCTACCTCATATATGATCAATCCTTCCTACAGCAGATAGGATTATGAGCTTAAACCCAGACTGCATTTACAATCTACAGCACAACTCCAATCAATGATGCCAAAATAGCAGTTGCAGTAAGCCTAGAAGAGAAAAGACACTGACAGGGAGTTAAATCTTGCTGTCTAAATTATGAGCAGTCTCAGGATATATTCACACTTTGTTTTTTCCAAATTCAACTCTTCAAATTGCTGGCTAGTATTCATCAATGTATTGGTTTCTTAGCTACTTGTACAAATATCCAAGCTCTTTAGAGATAATTTATGTTAAAAATCCACACATTAGCATAAGAACTACCAAAACAGATTGCTTATGTTTAATTTCATGGTTTGGAGGAACCAGGGGAAATCTCAGGAAAAGCATCAAGAGAAGTCAAAGAAAGCAGAGTTCTTTCACTTAAATTCAGATTTCAGTTTTATGATGTAAGCAAATTTCTTTTTTTTTAAACTCCACTTGAAAAAAAAAAAAAGTAACTCTCAGGAGACAGTAAATTAGACTGATATAGAAACCTGGCTCAACAACGCCTCTCAATTTTACTTTAGTGGAATATAGGCTGTCTGAAAGAATTATCTAAGTTTTATTATAGCAATATTTATACTTTTAAAGTGTTTAAATTCCAAATTTAAATGGATCTTGGGAACCATTCTTACCACTAACTATGCAGTTGAAGAAGTCCACATATTTTATTTGGTTATGAAACAATTTAACAACTACTCAAAATAAAAACATGGCATTTCAACATGCACAACTTTAAAAGGTGAGCTACATTAAAAAAAAAATTAGCCTGCCTGTCAATTAAGCTAAATATCAGAGCTGCCCAGCTATATCCAGTCATTTAGTGAGATCTAAAGTTCTTCAAGATGGCAAATGAAAATCCAGATCAACTAAAGCAGATGCAGAATAATAAAAATATATTTATTTCTTCAAAAGCTTACTCAAATACTCGGTTTTGCTTACAATACTTATCCCTCTTGCCTTTTTCCCCATACATACTATTTAATAGTACTATCTCACAAAGAAAAACCATGTTTTTCCAGGGAACTCAGGAACACCACTCTTACCTCCTTCAGCTTGCTCTGAATCCACTGGCCAACAATTGCCAGACTATCACGAGGACAGATGGCCCAAATCAGAGTGAGAAAGATGAGTGACAGAAAATCCAAGAAGTGAACCAGACTGGCTTTTTCTGCCTGCAAACAAAAACAGTCCTGGTTTTATTTCCTATTGTTGGACATTTCTTTACAACATAATAGAATTTGGAAACACTTCACCAATCACTTCTTTGGTTGGGGTTTTCTTTGTTTGTTTGTGGTTTCTTTCTATGCAGTCATAGAAAAGGACAAGCACAACTTCTCTGCTTACACACAAAAAAAATCCAGTTGGCTTCAAGGTACTTTCAATCTGGAATCCACACCAACTGCATAAATACAGCTGGAACAAACACATTTTGGCTATCGAAAGATTGAAAGCTTGAGATAAGATAATAGCAGAATACAGACAGTTCTTTACTAAAAAGGCCATGAAACATCTCAGTTGGGATGAAAAAAGAGCTATAAGCCTGTTCTTTACATTAATTTGAGGAGCGCTAGGTATCATTTAGACAGGAATACTAATAGAATGATGGGACTTCAGGCATAATGTTTTGGGGATTTTTAAATTTTCTGTTGCACCCCTTTAATTCTAGGAACTAAGAGATCCTGAAGAAACAAACTGACATTCTCTTGCTTTTCAGACCTCTGTCTAACATGGAATAAATTCACCTGAGCAATTAGAAGCCAGATCATGCAATATGTTTCCCTATGCCAGCTAGGTGGCAGGTTTCACACAAAAATTACACGTTCTTCTATATCACAAGAAGTACTTTTTATTTTTGTTTAGAAGTTTAACAGATTAGTTGGCTCAACTGAGGCCAAGAAACCACAATGTGAACTGTTGCTCATCAAAATCATCTAACGTGCAGTAAAGCAACTCCCCTGTATTTCCACTGCCTTTAAAATGTATTTCCCATTGCCAGATGGGGTTTGCAATTGCAGTAGGACCTTTGTGTTTACAAGCTTCTCAAGCTGACGGATGGGTAACAAATTATTTTTTTTTTTAATTACTTGCCCAGAAAGAAGCCAATTTGGAGGCAAAAGAGCATTCATTGCCTCAATCCAAAACATTATAAGCCATATTTCTACAACATCCTTTATCATAATTGCACCTACAAAGCACAACAAAATTATTACATCCATTCTATTCCAAATGATGAAGAACTGCCAATCTCAACACATCCACGTCAGAATACAGAAAAATCAAGTTTGTAAACCTATACTCAAGCTCCAGGCATTCCAGAATTTGGCATTCTAAATCAGCTTACACTATAATAAAAATATTATGTATTTTATAATAATTTATTAAAGTATATCCATTCCTGTGGATATTAACAAGCGTAGGAACAGCCAACTGAGCTGCTGAGTGTCCCTAGTTTCTCTCCTGCAGACCACATTGTAAATGACTGTTAATAGTGAGCCAGAATCTGTCTGTACAGCCATGAAAAAAGCCCAGACAGATCTAACTAACACTGACTACTACAAGACTTCCAATAGTTATTACTACTATAGCAGAACACTCCCATTTCAAACTCAGTTTTTCTTTATGGTCACAACAAAACTTCAGTTGGTAGCAAGAGGAAAAATCTTCAAGTAATTACAATTAATTTAGAATTTTAGACAGCCTTTTTCAAATGCTTACTGCATGCTCCAGCACAGCATGAGCTATTTCATGTCCCAGAATGAAAGACAGCTGATGAACATCAGAAACCGCATCTAGCAATCCCGTGAAAACAAACACTTGACCATTCTAGAAACAAAGAGAGAGTAAAAATTAAGTGTATGACAAATAAAATGCTGCTTCAACATTACTAATAATTTTTGTATTGGGTTCAACTTACTGGTAGCACAAAAGCATTTATATCTGGTTCATCTACCACATGGATAACCCACTGGAGGGCTGAGATCCGTGGGATGTCCTTATTGCTATCAGATAAATGCCCCAAAACTGTTTCCACCACCTGATAGCGTGCATCTGTCTCAGGCAACATTTTACTTTGAAATTCCTCCATCCACTTAAAAACAAAAAACAACAAATAATTAAATACTGGTTGTCATGCAGAACAAACACAGTAAATTACTATCTGGTAAACTAATTTACTGGCTACACACAACTTAGTTAAGCCTAAGTTTTAATACATTTTTTTCATATAATGAAATCTAATATATTGGAATTCAGTTTTTCAAATCCACAAGTTAAGGATTAATATTGGAATTCAGTTTTTCAAATCCACAAGTTAAGGATTAACAAACTGAAATGGAAGTAAACTAACAACATATCAAAACTAAGGTGGCAGAAAATTGGTCCTGCAGCTCCCTGTATCTGGCATTTTCCTAACACACAGTTATGCCCTGGCATCACCATTTGGCAAATCTTTCCAATACCTTCCTGGATTCCCATCTGAATTTATTGCTTTTCTGTAGAGTTCTGTTGTAATTTGTAAGGTGGACAAATTCATACAAAAGATGTAATTTTAATATATCCTTGTACTACTTCTGATCTTATTCACCCATTCTCTGTCAGACATTTGGATATGGATTATGAAGTTTCACCAGCTTTAGAACAGAAAGTCACAGAACTCAGTTAAAGAAATTACTCCACTGGACAGTTTAAAAGGAAGCAATTAAAGAAAAATGAGCTGATCCAATGAGAAAAAAAGAAGCAGAATTGATTGCAAGTGGAGAATATTATCTTACAAACTGACAGTTTAAGAGCAAGAACCTTGAGCAAGTGCCAAAGAGTGCTCAAATCAGCACACGAGACAGATCTCAGCATTGTACCTGTTAGCTCCGCTTTTATTGCTTCTGCCAGATTTCTGTATTTCTTGTTATATTACAGTAACACAGTCAGAAACAGTGTGTGCTGTCCCTGAACAGTTTGCTGATGGAAAAGGAACTCTTGATAAGGATAAAGACAAGAGGATGGGGTAACTGATGGGGATGATCTGCAGGGTTTAGAGCATGAAGTACAAAACTTAGCAAGAGTATCACAAGGTGTGTTTGCCCATCTCATTAACTGGACTGAAAAAAAAAACAACAAAAAAACACAACCAAACAAAAAAAAATCCCCATACCCACAAACCCCAGCATATTAACAGCTTTATTTTGCTTTTGTACTTTAAACTCTTACCATATCATACTCCATCTGTGACAGTTCCCTAAAATGCTCTTTTCCAAACACCAACAGTCGAGGACGCCCAGTCATGGGTGTCTCCTCTAAGTGAGTAAAATAAAATATGACAAACAAAACTCCTAAGCTACTAACACCCAGGAGTATCTTCCACTTATTTTTTCTTGCACTTTGTTTTAAAAGTTCCCGTTTATTAGGAGGAAGTGCCTTCCACCAATTTCTTATGCTCCTGTAAGACACAAACAGTGTTAACTTAGGACATTCTCTATTACACTCTCCTCAGGAAAGAGCTTATGGAAAGGTACAGTGTAATTGGCTTCTACTCCATTTTTTCCCTCCCACAGGAGAATAAGGAATACCCTCTTAGTGTCTTCATTCATCTCTCTCTACCACTTGTAAATGAGAAGAAGATACACTTAACAACCCTGGAAAAGGAAACAACTTCTTGTTGAGAAAATCATAAATCAAGAACACTTCAAAATTTTGCACAGATATTGAAAGGACAACATCACAAAATACACCCACCATTCTCCACAAACTCACACACACACATCCTTGCATAATGAAGTCTTACACTCAGAGTAGATAATAGTGTTTTTACCTGCCAAGAATGATAGCAAGCAGTTTTTGAGCTGGCTTAATAATAATCCAGAAAAGAGGAACTGGTGCAGCCTGAAATGACGGTGATATGTGAAAACACCTGAAGATCTGAATGTTCCAAGCAGAAGGAGACTGTGAGTGTTGCCCTGCAGAACTGATCTTGAAGGATAGGGCCTTCTTCCACTGTGTCTGAGAAAAATGGAAGCAAAATCTTCCCAAACCATGGTGTGCATTCTTGTGTACTTCTGTATTTGAGGCATTCAAAAGACATCTCTGTCCTTTACTGATGAAGTTTTTATAGCAGTTAGAGCTCTCAGTAATAGCACAGTTTCTAGCACTTCCTCTCAAATCTGGCCTTTGATATGTATGTTGTGTAAAAGAGGCCCGAGTTTGGAAATATCCTGTGTAAGATCTGTGGAGACTACTGCACTTCCCCTGCTTGATCAAAGAAGCCAGATGAAAGAAAACACAGTTCCTGCATGGCAACCTCAGACCCCAGATGATGTTCATAACTTCTTTGGTTGGTCACCCTGAAACGATGGGGAAAAATACAGTATAGAAGTAGTAAGAAATCCACCTCGGGTGAGTGCAAAATTCCAAAACATTATCTGATGTGAACACGTATCAGGAGCTTGCTTGTCAACACTTGCATTGAACCCTGTTGTAGCATTAAGGTACCAATCTGTCTTCAAATGTGAAAAAGCCACTGTCCTTTATCATTGCGAACAACAAAAAAGGCGTGGGTTTTTTTTCATTTATTACCATCAGATGAGCCCAACTAAAGGCGTCCCTTTATGGGACGCCCTTTCATGCTGGGCTGCTTGCCACAAGTGTCATTCCTACACACTGAGGAAAACCAGAATACGTTGAGCAGTTCGCTTATCTTCTCTGCTGAACGTGTAACTGCTGCTTCCCGTCTAGAAACAAAACCCAACGCAGCGAAACACCGTTTCCCTGCCGATATCCTCTTACAGACGGGGCACACAAACGCCTTCCCGCCGGACAAGGCCCGGCACTCAGTCTCCCTCGCCTGAGGGGCCCCACAGCGGTCATCTGACCCTACTGTCGGCCTCCGCTTCTCCTCCTCCTTTACAAGCACAGCTGCCCTCTGAGACTAGGGGCACTCCAGTTTCCCTTCACCCTTCCTTTCTGGCAGTAGCCTGACGCACCGAGCCGCCCTTGCTGAACTCTGCTGCCGGCCCTCAGCGCCCGGCATCCCGCACACGACCAGACCCCCCACGCCCTAGGTGCTGACAAGACTATGTTGACAGAGGCAGGTATGAGGAAGTGGGGGGAAGAAGAAAGGGAAAAGATGTATCACTGAGGCTGGAGATGGCAACTGTGGTCGCCTTGTAATCCACTCCGGCAAAGGCCTCCTCCGCCGGGCTCCTCTACTCACCACCCCGGGAGACGGGGAAGAAGGGATCAGAGCAGACCGCCGCACCGCGATACGGGTCCGCGGCGAACACCTAGAAAGGCCCAGCGCAGCCGAAGCAGCAGCCCCGCTCCGCGCCCCTTGCCTCGGGCGGGAGCGGCTGCTCTCCCCCCGCCGCCCCTCCCGCCGCCGCGGCGCTCGCGCAGGCTCCGCCCCGCGCCCCACAGCCCGCGCGTGCCGTGAGGGGGCGGCTGGGTCGTCTGTGCCGCCATTTTGTTACTGCCGGGCGGTCGGCGCTGGGCTGTGGAGGGAAGGAGAGAGTTGTGCTGCTGCTCTCCTTTCTGCTATGGTGCCTTTCGCTTGACCTTACTAACTGTGTTGCTGTGAGGCATGTGCACTGTTCTGCTGCACCTCGTGGCTGACGTTATTAACGGCCTGGATGAAGGGACGGAATGGGTCCTCAGCCAATTTGCTGATGATGAACAGCTAGACGTGGCTGACGCGCTGCCAGCCACCATTTAAGCAGGCCTGGGCAGGCTGGAAACCTGAGTGGAGGTGAACCTCATAAAGTTCAGTAAGGACAAGTGTAGAATCCTGCACCTGGAGAGAAGTAATCCCCTGCACCAATAGAGGTGAGGGGCTGACAGCAGTCAGCGGGGGAAAGCAGCAGTCTGGAGAAAGACCTGGGAGCGCTAGTGGAAAACAAAGTTCACCATGAGCCAGCAGTGTGGTTTTGTTTCCAAGAAGTCCAATGATCTCTTGCAGTACATTAAGAACAGAGTGAGCAGCAGGTTGAAGGAGGTTCTCCTCTCCCTTTATTCTGCCCTGGTGAGGCCGTATCTGAAGTGTTGTGTCCGGTTCTGGGCTCCCCAGTTCAAGAGATGAGGAGCCGCTGGAGAGATTCCAGCAGAACTTGCAAAGGTGCAGAGGTGACTGGAGCATCTCTGAGAAGGAGGGGCTGAGAGATCTGGGCCTATTTAGCCTGGAGAAGAGAAAACTAAGAGAGGATTTTATACTGATCAGTATCTTGTGTGACCTGCTCTAGGTAATCCTGCGGCAAGAGGGTTGGACTGAATGATCTTTCAAGGTCACTTTCAACCCCCTGTGTGGTTCACATAAGCAATGTCAAATCCAGTAAAAGTGCAGAAAAATGTTTAACGGTAAATAGAAATAAACAGCTTTACATTCAGGCTGAAACAATTTGGTATTAAAAGTCTCCTTGATAGTGATTTTGAACATCACAATTTAAAAAGTCAGTAGTTAAGATGTACAGTTTTCAGCTTAAAATGAAAAAAGCTTACTATAAAATAGTAAAATGTTGGGATTTTATATAAATTAAGAAAAATTAATAGGTTTGTCAAAGTTTCGGTGCGACTCATTTCAGCTCTAGGGATAAAATCTTGGCAGAATTAGACATTTGCAAGTCAGAAACTGAATTAAAGCCCTTTATCCTGTTTGGCCAGTTGAAATCTTAGGAATTAAAAGACTAGAAAATACTTTCCACAAATACCAAGATTTTTCAGAATATTTTTCACTAAAACACCCAGTCTTGATCCACTGAGGGTATTGTACTGTGTGCCAGTTTGTTCTTTGCCCCATTGACATACCAGTCAGCAATTAGTTTCTGAAGTGCTATCTACTGAGTACTCCTGCTTGTTATCTATGTTGTACCTTGTGTTGGTTTGAGCTAATTGGAGAATTTGAGTGAGAAATTAGACTATTGACTGAGAGAGAGATAAACCTACAGTGTCATTTCACCGAGTTTCACTAAGACAGAGAAAAAAAAATTGTTTTGGGAATGTTCCCAAAACATCAGATAGCCAGTCTGCTTGCAGAGGGCCAATCTGGCTTGGGTCTTGCTGGCTCTGGCAGCTCTTTCCTTTGTCTCTCTGCTTTTGAACTAATTCAGAGTTAAATCACTAAAACGACTAATTTCTTCTCCTATCATTAATCTCCCTGATCTTCAGCTTATCTGCAGCATCATCAAGTGGTGAGATAAACCTGGGGGAAGGGGGGAAAGGTGGTAGGGGGGTTTGATCATCCTCTCTTGGGGATTTTGGTCTCCAGGAGGGGTGTGGTATGTATTACCCTTTTTACTGTATATTTCTGTAAATATCTGTTATATCTTGTAAATATTTGCTTGTATATTTGCATTGCTGTAAATATAAAGCTTCATTTATTAACTTCCAGTGTGTTTTTCTGAGTTTTAGCTGGGGTTTCAAAAGGTGGGGGGGCAGGTCACTGCAAACCCACTACATACCTATATAAAAAAAAAGTAGATTCAGTATCCCAAAGATGAAGTTACTCAACCAAACACAAGTTTAGTGCAAAACTGATCGTGTAAAAGTTGTTATAAAATTCAAGACACTAATTTATTTCCAAAATGTGTCTGAGGAGGTTGTAAGGAAGGAGTGGTCTTTTCTTTGCTTGTTTTTTTTTTTTTACAGTATTTTAATGAAAGACTCTTGGATCTCTTCCTATTGAGATTTGGATACTCTGGATGACCCCCTTGTTAGTGCCATGTATTCGGTATGGGCATACCTAGGAATCGTTTAGTGCTGCCAGTCTTAACATGGACTGCCACTAGTGTTGAGCAGCTTGCTGGCCCAGGGTGCTAGTCAATCCAGAGTTAAGTGCCTTAGCTATTCTCCTTGTCTGGGGTTAGGTAAATATATACAAGATACTGAGAGTTAAGGAACCAAATTTTCAAACTAAATGCTTTTCTTGAGCTTCTGATTTTGAAGGCCTTAATAAAGAAAGTGAACTCCAGCATTACCTATTGCTTTCAGCTTGCCAGAACTGACAACCTCTTGGATGCTTAATAGTTGCAAAACCATCTGAAATTCTGAGAAGCTACCAAGTAATGATCTTTATGCTCATGGCTTCTAATTATTGCATGTAATTTGTAAAGCAGGTGACCTACATTAAAGCATCACAGAAATTATTTGAAGTGTGTTCAGAGCTGACACTCTGGACGAATCCTAAGTTATAAACAAGAAATAGGAACTTTTGGGACTTTTTTGTTAGACAGTAAATACAATAGAGGATTGGGCATAGAAGAAAAATATTAGATAAGTCTATATAGTGTCATTAGTTTGCTGGAGTAGTATATAATCTGTTGCGTAAACCTTTCTTCTCTCTGCTGCTTTCTGCCTCCTCGTCTTCTTATCCCCGTGGTGGCTTATCTTGCATGGCTACAGTAACCTTAGTTGAGTAGATAACAGGGGGCCTGCTTTTCTGTCTGAGGGGAGAAGGTGGTGGCCATTCTGTGTTTGTCCAGGGGCAGGAGATCTCTCTGTTTTTTCTAAATGGTACATAATTGTAAATACATGTAAATATATTTTGTACAAATGCATTGTATTATATACTTTTACATTTTAGCTTGCTGTAAAAATATATATCTTACTTCCAAACCTTCTGAGCTAGTTTGGTGATTTTATTTTGAGGAGGTGGTTTTTACCCTACTACAGAATGACTGAAAAAATTGGAGCATTCACTAACTTCCTACACTCAAGAGATTTTGCTTAAGTCCTTCAGCAGAATTGAGACAATTATAAAGCTATCTTTTTTTCTAACAACAAAGAAGAGCACTGAAGATAGGTGAAAAAAGGAGCTTAAAATGAGCGTGTCTGTGCTGCACAGTGTAGTGGTCAGGGCATAGCCACATCCAATTACTATATAGTTCCACTTAGCTTTTCTGGGTGCAACCAGGTTAGCAAGTGCCTAGATGTCTCATTTCAAGTCTTCTAAGGACAGGTGTTTATTATAAAAAAAAAAAAAAAGATTGGGTGCATCTGCCAGCAAGACTGTTGGGCCTACATGTTAAAATCTGAGTGGAAAATTCCAATTGCATTCTCGTTCTGTCTTTCATTTGGATAATACAAAGTCTCGCTAATTGTTTTTGTGGTGCTTGATTTGTGCTGGAGTAGGACTGTGAGAGTGTTATCCCTCAGGGCACAGGGATACTCATGAAAATGAGATGTGAATCTTTCCTGGTGTGTATGAATTTTTAACTAGATAAATCCTGGTATAAGGAATTTTGTTAGAACTGCTGAAGAATAATTGCAAAAGTTCTGGAAGTTGATTTTTCTTGCTCTGAGAGTAATCGTAATGACTTAAGATTAATTTTAGCCTTAAAAAAGGAGGTAATTGCAATACTTAAAACCCTGAGGCAAATCAGCTGAAATGCTTTGGAAAGGATAATTACACCTGCATAACTGTCTGTTTAATAGCATTAACTGGTCCAATTAAGGAGAAGTGGAAGAAAGGCCAATTTGTTACTTCTGTAACTATTCTCTGAAAAAATGGGTTTGATCTGCAAGCAATAGAAAGTGATTTGTTTTTTCTAAGGTGATTCCCCAAGGAATCACCCCCCAAAGGACTACTTGGGGGGAACTTGTCTAGTTGTCATTAAGTGCTTAACATCGCTGAGATGATAGTGTTTTACCAGCTAAACAAGAAGAGAGTGTGTGTAGACACAGAATTTTAACCTAATCTGGCCATAATCTCAGTCTAAACAGCCATAAAGAGATTATTCTTACCTTTAGGACAAGAAGATTCTTTGTTGTTCCAAAACAGCAGTAGGTTTGGGCTATTTTGCCACTGATAAGAGCTTCAGCTGGCTGGTTGAATGCAGTGTAGGATCTGTTGCCACAAAGCTTTCCCTAGAGCTTGCCTCTTCTAACGTTTAAATGGTGATGTATCTTTAACTATCGGTGGGGAGATGGATGTGTGCACACACCCCACTCGTTTATAACTATTGCAGGGGTATGAGGGGCAATGAGTTTGAGAACATATACTTGCATCTACAAGTGGGCATAGATTCAAGGGGAATAGGGAGACCAGAGTGTGAATCTTAATCCTTAATTTCCTTGCTGTAGGGCTGGCATTGCTTCTGGCACTGTCCTCAGATCTTGAGTGGTTAAAATAAGTTTTAACTAGAAGTGAAAAGTAAAGCTCAAAATGTGATTGGTAGAGTCACATAAAGGCAGTAGCACTGTATGGAAAGGGCAGCACTATTCTCTTCAGAGATGTAACACAGCAACAGGATTCTTTTTCTCTGCCAGTGGTCATTTTGACTTTCTAAGTCCGTCCTCCACCAGTTGGAACTGCAGAACAGAACTTGGGCATCAGACACCTCTACCTTTCTTAAAGCAAGCATGCCCCCTATTACACAATCCAGGTAAGTAACAACACCAAGGCATCCTTTTGTATCAGCTACGGGTTTATTTCAGTATCTACCAACAAGTAGATGCATAAATCTGTATTTAAACCAACAGAGTATTAGAACAATGTTCCAAAACAAAACAGTCCCCTGAAAACCTGAGCGAATCCCCCAGAAAATGATACATGATTGATATTAATCACCTTATTCAGGGCAGTGCTTGAGAACTGTCACCAAATGCCAACTGGAACATAAATCCATCATGGCTTTCACCATGCTGGCTGCACCCACAGAACCCACTGCATCGGGTAGAGAGCCTAACAACTTCCATACAACAAACATTAAAAAAGGATGATGTAAGCAGGAAAACGGTAAATGGATGCTTCAGAGACAAAAATTTCTAAGTTAGAGTAATAAAAACCATTTTACTTTTGCTAAATGTAAAGCCTATTACTTTTCTCCTTTTCCGTAAGGACATCAGTGGATGCAAATAAGCTGTGCTTATTTGCTACTTGATCTACCATGTGCAAAAAAGATATCAATATATAGTAATAGCCTGACAGGTGGTATGACGGGAGCAGCAGGAGAGAAATTTAGTATTTAGCAGGAGCAATGTGTATGTTTGGTTCATTAAAGTTCAGATCCCACAGAAGCTTTACATAGCTTTATTCAAGCAGAAAGATCTAGTCCAAAGAGAGGCTCTCTGATCTCTGCTCTGCAATTAACATTCTTTTGATTAATTGTAGACATATACCTTATTAAATTACCCTAGTGCATTTCCAGTCCCCTAGCAGCATGCAGTCTACTGGTGCTTGATGACTAGCAAGGAAGTAACTGACCAAAACACGTGATTTTCATGGAGCAGTCCTTTAACAATTAATAAAAACATGAATAGCACCACAACAGCCTCTCTTCTCAGTTTTGAAAAAGAAAAGCAGGAGCTCCACAAAGATGCAGAAAGTATCCCCTGTTAAGTAAATAATCATTGAAAACATCTTTTGCCTCACCCCATCAAAATTATGCCCACATGTTTATACTCTATTTTAATATGAAATCTGATAATTCTTCTAGAATATAATTTTTTTTTCTTAGGAATGAGACAAGTGCAGTGATTTTGAAAGAATGGTGAATCCCCTGATAGATACCCAGAAATAATTTTATATTTCATGATCTTTCATAGAAGGACAGCACCTGTCTATCAGATACGCAGCTTGTATCAGCTTTGCATAAGGTCAGGAAGTGGTTAAGCAATGTACTTGGAAGAAATTTATTTTCATTCTACATTTCTTCACCTCTGAAGGCTGTTTAGCTCATTGTGCTGGTTTGAACCAGTTGGAGGATTTTAATAAGAAATTAGACTATAGACTGAGAAAGGAAAACATTATAGTGTCTCCTTCACTCTTTTGTTTACTGAAATGGTGTAAAGTTAGAATCAAAACAAAGATAAGACAGACCGTTTTGGACTATGCTGGCTGCTACATCTCTCTCCCTTCTTAGCTGGATCTGTGTAGCTTCACTAACTACTTTCCTGCTGCTAACCCCCTGGCCAATCTACCTTTGCTTATTTAGCACATAAGACAGATAGTAGGATAAGATTAGGAAGTGGGGGGGAAGGTGGTAGGGTGGTTGGAAACTGTGATCTCTGGGAGGGGTGTGGTGTTTTCACTGTATAGATCTATAAATATCTGTTATATATTGTAAATATCTGCTTGTATGTTGTGCATAGCCACAAATATAAAGCTTCATTTCCTTAAGTTCTTGCCCTCTGGGCAATTTCACAGTCTGGTGGGGTGGGGAACTCCCAAACCACCACACTCATGGTTTTAAATTTAATCAATTTTATAGAAGCCTAATAGAAAAAAATAGCGTGCAGTCAGGCTACTTTTTGAATTTTCCTATGACTTGGGAAAATTCAGCCTAGGTACTAAAGTCTTACTTCATCTTCTATTAGTACTAATGTAGATACTCGACTGAAAACCATCTTGGATACATGTTGCCATAAGGCACACAATAAATTATAGACCGTGCTCCAAACCTTTATATTAGTACTGTTGATGCAATTGTATAAAAAATTTATCTTGGGGGCAACATGATGCAGCTGCCCCATTCTATTTATCTAAAGCCTGAATTTTTCCAGCAGTGAACGAGGTTCAATGGAAACAGTGCAGGTGGATCAAAAAAACACTTGAACAACCCCTCCCAGCCCCCAAACAGCAGATCTTTTCCTTATTTTATATAAGCAAAGGCAGAAACGGAATCCAAGCATCTTCCCTGTTTCTTGGCATGGTTTTCACTCAGAAGAAGCAGAGATGCATGTTTATCAGTTCGCCTTAGAAATAGCAAGTTGCTGATAGTTCCTAGAATTACAAACTGGTATCAGTGAATTTAATCTCAGAATTTAAAGAGTTGACCCTGCTGCAGGTGCTTGGGTGCAGCAGCCTCGTTCTGAACCTAAGCAGATTAGACTGATGGGACTTCAGCCATCCACATGCATTACAGAGAATGCAACTGACAATGTTTCAACATTCAGCAACTAGTGTTACTTTCTTCAAAATGCCTTACTTGGTGGATAGAACCTCCCAAAGGAACACAGCAGATAAGGAGGTAGAAAAGAAGTCCAATTGTAGTGTCTTGACCCAGTTTCAACCACTACTTACTCTCTGCTCTTCAATTCCCCCTGCAGCTCTGCTACAATAAAGTTTTTTTTCAGCTTGTCCTAAAGCATTGTGTAGTGTTTTTGTGAAGCTGTACACCACTGAAAATTTAGGTAGGCAGAAAGCTATTACCATAGTTTGAATTTGGGCAGAGAACCAAGGTTAACAGACTTGGAGTGGAATCAAGGGATCTTTCATGACTAGGAGTGTCAGACCCTTGTTAAAGAGCACTAGCAGGCGCAGCTCACTGTGGTGCCTGAATACAAACTCAGAAACCTGGGAGCTCCACAACCTGGAAGTGATTGCATAAGTATTTCCTGGAAAATTACTCTGTATGAAACCCTCCGGTGCTGCAGAGCATCTTATCACAACTTACTCAGTTGTTTGGAAATATTTCTGAAATTATTTGGTGATTTTAAAATGTTCCAGGAATGTTAAATAGAATAACCCACATGGACAAAAGTCTTTACCAAAAGAAAAGCAGAAAACATGCCAAGTACTTGGATGTCAAGAACCAGGAGAACTTAAGCAGGCTGAACTAGTGTTATGCTAACAGACTGCTGTAAGTTTTCTTAGCTTCTGTTTGGGAAACTGAACCCCAAATTATTTTACACCCAACCTCAAAAAAGTCATTCTTACTAAGGTAGAATAATTTAGAACAATCACTGTACAGATTACTGTAGAAGGGATAAAAAACCTCTCCAAGTCCATCCATATACTCTGTGTTGTTGGCTTTCTCTTTTCAGGTTAGAGCAGTGGAAATCTTGATGCACTGATTTCATCCATTTTCTCAGTCTCAATTTTCTCGTCTTTCCTTCTCTGCAGCCACTTCAGTAGCAGCAGCACAGCAATGCCAAAACCAGCAGTGTCACCGCTGTCCCTGCAGCACAAATGCCAGCACCCTGAAGAACTCCTGCAGCTTTACAGCAACATGGTAAATCCGTAGTTTTTCACTATCCAGAGCATCTCCATTGACAGAGACAGTGAATGCACAGCCAGAATTAAACATGAAGTCATCTTTTACAGCCTTCGTCAGCAAGCACTTTGCTGTCAGCGTTGAACAGCCTAGCACACAATTTAAACATCCCAGAATGCACGTGCAGTTCCTGGGTGTGTTCTGGGTACACACTGTCCAGTGTTGGTCACACAGGTGCAGCTACCACCAAGAGCAAACCCACAGAGGCTCCATTCTGCGGGTGAAAAGTGTGAAGTCCTGAGCAATGGCAGGCAGTACCTGAAGCTTTAATTCATTTGAGTTTACCCTTTTCTACAGGCTGGCCTTTATGAAGAGCCAAGTCAGGCCCACCAAACAGCTGCACTTTGATCTTTTACTTAACAGGGAGTGGAACCGGATGCCTGCCTCCTCTCAACTTGATGAGGAACTCCTACCTTAGCTTTACCTTGAGATTGAAGCACAGCAGCTTGAGATTGTTCAGTTCAGGGAACAGAAGGCTCCAGGGAGGCCTTAGAGCAGCCTTCCAGTATTTGAAGAGGCCTTCAGGACAGTTGGAGAGGGACTTTTGATGAAGGTACGTAGTGACAAGATGAGGGGTGATGGCTTCTGACTGTAAGCAGCTGAATTTAGACATGAAGAAGAAATTCTTCACCATGAGGACCGTGAGAAACTGGCACAAGTTGCCCAGAGAAATTTTATTCCCAGAGATGCTTTATTCCTAGAAGCATTCAAAGCCAGGTTGGATGGAGCCTTGCGGAGCCTGGTCTAGTAGAAGGTGTCCTTGCCAGTGGCACGGGGATGGAACTAGATGATCTGTAAGGTCACTTCCAACCCATTGTGTGATTCTGAGTCTTATCAGTGATGGACATCTTCCTTTCTGCTTTCATACTCTGGTAACATAAAGCCTTTTGGAGGTGTATGTAGGGTGCCTGAAGCAGCTACCAGATCAGGAGGAACGATGTCATCATTTTGATGGCTGCTCTCCTACTTGGAGAGCACAGAAAGCTTCTCCTCCCCCTTTCCTTTGGCACACACTTATCCCAAAGCAGCACTAAGAATGATGATTTTCATGCTTGCACTACCTTTACCAAGTTGTTAGCTGCTTCTGAAGAGAATTTTCAATCTCAGCTTTTGAGTAATGCCCTTTGCAGGGCACTCCAGTAGCTCCCCAGTGTCCCAGTGATCTACAAAGCACGGATATTTCCATGTGTTTTGGAAGCTTCTAAAAGATATTTTGCAGTTTGCATGCAGCAAATTCCATTAATCTGATTTGTCAAACACTTCATAGATTGCTATTTTGGAACCTGTAAGGACCACAGAACAGTGTGTATGCCATTCTCCCAGCCACACAACCTGCAAACAGCCTCGCAATCAGCACTTACCTGTGCTGTGCTTTCCTGAGGGCCTCCCTGTTTCAGATCAGCATGAGCTCAATGACTTGTAGTGATGGCTCATGCCTGCATGAGCAATGGGAAGTTACCCCAGATGCCAGTCTGTATTTGTAACAGTGTATAGGACTGAATGAGAGCTTCAGGTATAAATACCCACTACCAGTAGGGAAGGGCACAGGCTGGAGTTGAACTTTGCAGCCAGATCTATTTCTAAATAAGCCACAGAAACACAAACTACTTGAGAGGACAAAGATGAGACAATGACTGCTCTACAGCATAGTACCACACCTTTAAATTTCCCAGTCTTTCAGGTAAAGTAACAGTATAGAATCATACAATAGTTTGGCTTGGAAGGCACTTTTACAGATCCAGTCCAGTCCTCTGCAGTGACCAGGGACATATTCAACTAGATCAGATTCCTCAGCGTCCTGTCCAACCTGACCTGGAATGTCATCAGTGGTAGGGATTGTACCACCTCTCTGGCCAGTCTGTGCCAGTGTTTCACCACCCTGAGTGTAAAAAATGTCTCACTTCTATCTAGTCTAAATCTTACTGAAAGAGCCCTCTAAGAAAGGCGAGGACAGTCTTTGTAGCAGGGTCTGTTTTGAGAGGACAAGATGTGACGGCTTTACACTAGAAGAGTTTGAGACTAGAGAGAAGGAAGAAACATTTTACAATGAGGATTATGAGACACCATCACTGGTTGCCCAGAGAGGTGGTAGAAGCTCCATCCCTGGAAACATTCCAGCTCAAGTTGTTGCAGATGTCCCTGCTGACTGCAGGAGGTTGGACTACATGACCATTAAAGCTCCCTTCCAATCCAACCCATTCTATGAGTCTATGATGTTTACAGCTCTTCATGCTTGGTCTCAGCCTGTTAGCATTTGAGTTACCTTTCTTGCAGATGCAGTTTGTCAAAGTAAGGAAGAAAAACCAGGGGAACTGAGTGAGATGGTCTGTTTTCCCTTCTGGTGGAAGACTCATTGCTGTTACCTTAATTAAAAACTGCATTCATTGTCTCTTCCCTCACGGGTGACCAGGAGCATGACGACAGTTTTATGACATACCCATCACCAAGCAGAAAGTGGAGAATACTGGCAAGAAAAGGGCAAAGGATTAATTGTGAGATTCCCTTTCAGCTGCATAAAGTGCCCAGATAAAACTGTGCTTTTCCACTGACTTTCTTATCCTGATGTTTTTTTCCCCCTCTGTAAATAAGAAGACAACAGACTTAAAGGCAAAAGTCGTTCCAAGTATTAATATAGATACACATGTCATGGCTCTGACACCAAAAAAATAAGCACTGTTATTTCCTTTAATCCACACTAAGCTGTAACAGCACTACAAGAGTTAATTACTTAGAACAGCAGGCTGTAAAAGGAATAATCCTGCAGGAAATGTGGAGTTGCATTATTTCTTCAGTGATCTCTGCTTCCATGGAAACAATTTCTCGGCACAATTCTAAATCTCATAAAAATAGGGCAGTAGGTCTATGTAAACCAGCAAGACATTTCCAATTAAACAGAGAGAATGCTTTTATCTAGGCCATTAAATACTTTGTTCAGTTTCAAATATTACAGTATTCACTGGGATATTAACCTGCTTCTTCCCCTGCACCAGCTCTGTGGGGCCAGATGAAGTCCCTGTGCACACATCCTGCCACCCGTCACTGCTCAGAGGGTTTCCGGCAGCAGGCTTCCTTCCCCTGCACTGCTCTGCCACACCAGGCCTTCCTCCTGAGGTGTGCTTTACACCTCCCTGCTGCTTGCTTTCCACCATGACACCTTTTCCCCCATCACATTGCCATGGCCTCCTAGCTCAGTCATGCCCAGCAGACCAAGTGTTCTGCTAGCACAGCAGGAAGGAGTTCTTCTGGCTCCTGCTGCTGCCAGAACTAGAGCTAGAACCAACACACTTGAATGAAATTTGGATGATAAATATAGCTGCTTGAAAGGCAATCTGATGATCACCTTAAGAATTCACTGGAGCTGCCCATGAAAACAAATACATTACACTACTTCAGTGATCCTATAGCCAGGATTCTCCTTGTGAAAGTAGCGTGGAAAATACCTATCTGCCATCCTTGCTGCAAAGTACCACTGGATAATTTTCTGAAGAACACTAAAGCAGTGGATTTCTAAAAGTATGAAGGAAACAAATCTTTACCAAGGTAGGTGGTTGCTGCCTATAAAATTTAATCACTAGCCAGAAGTTTACACAGTGACAAGAACAGTTTTACTCTTCCTGCAAATCCTTCTGTGCATCAGCTGTGGCAACACTCCCTCTAGCGGTATCAAACCTCCTGGAGCCCCTTGGTATAGGCAGGGACCTGGATAAAACGCTCGATCTGCGCTAATGAGACACGGTGCTCTTGCAAACATGAACACATCTTTCAGGATACTGCATGTACAGTCTTTATTAGTAGATTCGTGTACACCATCAATCAGAAGTATCAAAGCAGCAAGCAAAAGGAAGAAAGTACTTGACAGCGATAGCAGCAACCTTCACTTTTTTGTTTGGCTGGGTTGGTTTGGTTTGCTTCTTCTTGTCAGCTGAACTGCTGTTGGAAAATTATTTATTTAAAAAAAACCACCTGAGCATTCCCTTCCCCTGGGACTCATGGTGTGCATTGCTGTGAAGAAGCATGGCTGGTAGCTGGGATGGCAAAACTTGACTCAGCCAGCAAATACCGTAAAAGATATTTTCGAAAAGCTACATCTTATGGGGTTAGTTTTGTTTGTTTTTCAAACTGTTAACTCTTCCAGTTTAAGTTGTACCACTCTACTTGCTACTCAACCATTTCCCATCTCCTGAGCAACAACCTGGCAAGGCTGCTCTTATGTACTGCAACAGTGTAACAGTCCACAACAGGTACACTAAAACAAAGCTGGGATAAAAAGAATTGCTGGATGGAAAAAACCACCCTAAACAACAACCAAAGAAAGAGCTTTCAAATAAAACTATTTAGTGCCTTGTATGTGTTTGGCAGCAGAACTGGTAGTATCAGTAACAGAGACTTTTATCTCTTTAGAAACATGCAACTGCCAAGCTCCTACTATTGACCAGTCAAAACTGCTGAAAAGCAGATTAGTTAGTTAATAGTCTTACCATGGCTCCTGCCACCTAAATCATTACTGAGCGTCACAATGTCGTATGGTAACACTGGGTGAGGATGGTATTAGCAGTTCTATTTCCTCCCATACCACCCTGCTAATGGACTCTCAGAACATCTGGAGTCTCTGCAGACCAAAGGCTCAATACTGTACCATCTCCTCAAGAGGCAAACTGCTTCAAACAAGAATGTTCTACTCAGAACTTTTCTTATGTAACATCACTGTTAAACCCAGCAACTACAACCACATTACATTAACTCAATCACCTTACATGGAGCAGCAGCCAGCACATTGTTACCACTGCCTGGGTAAAACGAACATCCATCCTTTTCTGGCTGGAAATAGACAGCATATAGACAAGGAACATTGTCTATTTCATACTGCTGTTACACCAGAGGTTCAAAACTCTCTTCCTCCAAATCAGAACTAATTACAGCTGTTAGTACACAGAATTCTACTGTGGGATTGTTGTAGACAGTTACCTATGCAAGACTGGAAAAGAACAGCTCACACTGCAGAATGCTGCACAAGTGAGTAGGGAAGGAACGTGCTCTTACCAGGAGAGTGGAGTTTGAACTAGAAATAACAGAAGCCATGCAGTAGTTTTACATAGGAGATCCTAAAGATGACATGTTATAATACATGCAGACAAAGTCAGCATGCCTTACAGAGACAGATACACCATGTTTGTAAACCGCACAAAGTGGTGGGATCGAAAGCTGCACATCAGCAGATCTGAGCAGAGGAAAAGCACAGAACCTGAATTACATTTTTTTTCAGTCCATAGCTCTTGAATCTGCACTGGGAGAGCCACTGAGTGTCAAGGGCTTGCATGTTCGTATGATCAGGTTCTGCACCTTCCACTTAGCAACAGACAGAGACAAGTTTTTCACAAGGCATGATAAAAGCAATGTTAACTTCTGTACAGGAATTCCCTTCTTGGGATGCAACTCTACAATTTTAAAGCTTTTCAAAAATCTTTGTACAAATGAAAAGCTGAGTTAAAAACGTAAATATATAAAATCTTAAAGTTCCATTTCTGCTATGTAGAACTAGATGTATACACAAATATATAGAATTTTAAAATAAGAATTGAGTCTGTGGTCACCTCTCTAGATATAAATTCATGGTCTCACCTGCTTCACGTTTTCAAATACATTTTAGATATTTGAGAAACTTTCTCCAGGATAAATCTAAGCAAATAGCAATAAATGTACACAAGTCAAGTATCCTTATGATTCAGAAAGCAAAATTTAAAGCCCATTTTTTTCTGTTGAGATTCACAGTGATGCAGCTCATGAAACACTTCCAAGCTGCAATCAAGAAAATTCTCCACCAAGATCAATCTGTTTATGACTAAGTTATCTAATTGCATGAAATTTTAACTTTAGTACTGATACTAATCAGAATGTCTTCTTATTGAACTTCAGATCACAGAGAAGAATATAAAAGTTGGTGGGTTTTTTAAATTTTAAAAAGAGATACTTTTCTACTTGTTGCACTTAGTTCACCGTCAATCAAGAGCTCATTTCCACAGGAAACAGGAGCAGTTAGAAACAGACAAATCACAATGACCTGGCAGAAGAACATACTATCTCCCTGTAGAATGGAAGATCAGAAAGACTGCAACCTGTGAGAAGACAGGAGTTATCATTTCCACTGGAAACAAGCACAACCACTACTGAGAAGTCATGAAATCTTGCCAGCTTTTTCTCCCAAATATAGAAGCAAGATGGCAAAGAACATGCCAAAAAGCTACTTGACCTTAGAGATCAGGGGCGGGGGGAACAAACCAAAATATAAACCCCCTCAGACAACGCATTAAAATACAACTGAATACAACTCCAGACTGGAAACAAGGAAGTCTGAAATTAGCCAGCTGCAAAACTTTGAGTGAAGTTTTTCTTCTGCAGTTTCATTCAAATTTTCAATCTCTAAACTATTAATGGAACAAAGGCAATCTGAGTAGGCTGTGTACCTGCAGATAGAAAATAAGGAGAAAATTCCCAGACTGAAAGACTTGAGAGAGGACAAACTCTCCTTGGAGACTGAAGTGCGGTACTCTTGCCAGGCTGTCTTCCTCCCCCAGTGGTGGACTGATTGTCAATCAGTTCATTCTGTGGCATGTCACAAAGTGTTGGTATGAAGCATCTCTCAGGTAGTCTGATCACATAGATGAGAAGGTTTTCCAAGGATGTTTAAATCATACCAGTAAGATGACAGGGAATTGTTTAACAGTTACCATTAACACGGATAATAATTCTGAAAGAACTGGTATAATGGGGAGGAGGGGAAGAGAAGTGAAACAATAACCCCTAACTTCCATCACTTAGTTTTGTTAGAGCAATCACATTGGCAATTCCTTTGAAGAGTCATTCGTCCTCATTTTCTCCCACAACACTTTTTTTCTCACTTTTGTATGTGGACAGGAATAAGTTTTCTATCTGAGTCAAGAACTCTTCAGCAACGAAGCAGTTTGTTACCTTGCTCAAGGTCTTCCTCATGCACTCCAAAAGCTAGTCAAAAGAAAAGGGAGATTTTTTAAAACTAGATAACCTTTGGAGGTCCTTTCCAACCCAGACCATTCTGTGATTCTGTGTAAAAACTACCATTTTACACCAGTTTACTATTAACACCTTCTAGCTGGCAAGTATTCCAAAGAGATGTTTATTTATTTAGGATTACAGAAAGTGTTCAGTTGTACAGTACACATCTTAAGTCACACAGAAACAAAAGTGATTTAAACCCAGTTCTTTAAAACTAATTCCACAACAGCTAAATTCAAGAGAACCCTGCCAACTCAATTTTAGACGCCAGCTGTTTATAAGCAAAGTCAGGTTGAGAGGGGAAAAAAAAAAAAGAAATGACCTGCGTGTAATTATTGTGTCTGTGTTTGGGCAGACTTTGTATCTTCTCTGTGCCATTCGTGTTCCTGCTGTAGTTTTGTTGAGAACCTGACAGCAGGTTCCCTCACTGACAGGGAAATTAAAGTCCCCACTTATATTATGATAGACATGGCACAGCACTGCCTTGATGACTGAACAAAAGATTAGGAAGTCCAAACTGCTCTGGGAACACAAAACTCTCACCACATGCTGAGCAGAGACAGGATTAATTTGACATTCCTCTCTAAAGTGAGGTTAGAACTTGGTATATGCACCACACATTCATCCCTAGTGCTCAGACGAGCACCCTTACTTCCATTGTGCTTGTAAGGAAATACGCTGCACCACACGAGTCATGTCTAGAGCTTACATCTGATTTGTACAAATGTGACCTCAGGTGAATTCCAATGATACAAAACAGATTCGTGTTTAAAAAAGAAATAATTACAATTTTAAAAGCTCAAAGAAGAAAACTTACTTTCTGCAAACAAGTCAGGTCAGAATCTCTGTGAAAAATTTTATCCATGGGGACACTGCTGTTGAAAGAAAAACCAAGTGCTGTAGAAAGCAGAGGCATGGAGCATTAATAATTAACATGCACAAATGCTGACCTGGCTATTCTTGATACCAAGCAGACACATACCTGTGACAGAATCTGTATTTTTCAATGATCCATCTTGTTTTTTCAAATAGTAATTCCCACTGAGGTTCTTCCAACATCTGCTGCACTTCAAATTTGTAGGGCAGGCCTGTCATCAATTGAACAGAATTATTTGTTGTGTCCAGTACACTCAACTCTTTCTTGTCTTTCCCTTTTTCAGTTGTAGGTGCAATCCCTTCTCTCCCGAGAACTGTTTATAACTTATTAGAATCATAGAATGGCTTAGATTGGAAGGCACCTCAGAGATCATCTACTCTGACTGCCCCCACCATGGGCAGGGACACCTCTCAACTAGACTCAGCTGCTCAAGGCCTGGCCTTGAACAAACACAATCTGCTATTCGAGTACACCTCCAACGGGAAGTGTTCAGTATGGAACACATTTCAAGAGCAAGGATTAATCTATAGAAATTGCTCTGGCTCACAGGAATTACTAACTTGTGTTTATTTACACAGTACTTAGTGCTACAGCCAACTTCTCCAAAGAGCTAGAGGAGATCCTTTTTTCAAACAGCTGATTTTAAGAGATAAACATAAATGTGAAGCCCTCTCAGACAGAAAATATATGTGCAGAGTAAGTTGTTAACTATATTAGCTCCATACCAGAAAGGAGAGATGATGGGAGATGATGATAAAATTCCTGTACTATCAGCATGGTAAACAGGAACTGCCGCACAGATGTGGCCACCACTTCCTTTGCCCTAGGGCTATGAAGCAAATCTCCAAGCAGATGGTGTCCCTTGCTTTCTTCCACAGGAAAAAAAGGAGAGGGGGAAATGCCAGCTCACACTAGCCTCTGCCAGGAAAACTGGAAATCTTGAGTTTGGATGCAAAAATCAGGACTTGCACAATGGGAGGAAGGTGGAGAGAGAAGAGGCAGCTACCATAACCATAGACTGATATCATGGCAATTTACCTCAAATTAATGTCAAGAAAGGAGCAGAAAATTTGACCACCACTTAAAGCACATGAATTTTATGTGGTATGTTCTTAAGTCCTCAGGAAAAGTTGCATGAAGTGCCAACAACATCAACTTTGTTCTTTCAGGCTGGGATTTGTGTCAGCACACCAGTTCTTCTTTCCTATCTTGTGCTTTCCTGGACAGCTGGCAGGTTTGATCCTTTGACCTTCTGAAGACTAAGTTCCTGGCCACTCTAGTAGCCTACTCTTTGCTGTTATAATTCTGCCTCCTTCACCAGAGGATCTGTTTGGAATTTTGTTAACACAAAGTGTAAGGAACACAGAGGAGTTTCTCAGTTATTCATATGGATACTGAGATATAAATACTGGATATATTCATATGGCTGAAACCTGGGGCTGTTCAGCCTGGAGAAGAGCAGACTGAGAGGGGATCTGATCAATGCTATCAATATCTAAAGGATGAGAGGCAAGAGGACAGGGTCAAACATTTTTCAGTGGTGCCCAGTGACAAGACAAGAGGCACAGACTAGAATACAGGAAACTCTACCTGAACATGAGAAAGTTCTTTACTTTGACGGTGCCAGAGCACTGGAGCAGGCATCTCAGAAAGGTTGTGGAGGGATTCAAAACCTACTTGGAATTGTTCCTGTGCAACTGCAACCAGCAGTGGGTAACCCTGCTTTAGCATGGGGTTGGAATAGATGATCTCCAGAGGTCCCTTCCAACTCTCACCATTCCCTGATTCTGTGATACTCTATGGAATTAAGAGTGCCCCTTATTCCCAACCTTTTCAATTTCTTTCATGGATTGTGAGACATAGTAACATTGAAAACCAACTGTCTGTCCATTAACACCTGTATATTCTTGTCATGACATCATGGACTACTTTAGTTTAAGTGGAATTCCTGGTTTTGTAGAGCACGAATCACTATAGAAATACATACTTGTATCCTGAAGCTCAAGATCAGAAATGTTTTGTCCCTTAGTATCCAAAAGGAAAGAAAAATTAAGAGACGGGATAAAATATTGGTACTTACGGTAGGAACCATCTGAGCTGATCTCATCGCTAATTACAAGACACGTCATCTGAGAATATGGAAGGGGATTGTTTCGGTTGTAAGGACTTATAATCATTCCAATGAACATGGCACCACCTCTGGAGAAATAACTCTGAAAAGCACAAAAAGAAATCCACCCTTCTTCAGAACATTGCAAAATAAAACGAATACCATTTATGGTAATTCATGAATGAACTGATTTTAAAACGCATTAGAGCAATTATGTGAATTAACACTGTAAGTACCAGAGAAGGCTTTACAGTTGTCTGGGTTGGGTCTTTTTGCTCTTTGCTTATTTGTAGTGTGCAGAGCAGGAAGTACCTGGTATTTAGCCTGAGTGTCAATATCTCGTATGGACGGGTTGGGGTCGAAGGCTGGGTGGGAATGGTACCAGCCAACAATGCCAAACCCTCTGGCAGCCAGCGTTTCCGAGGCCTGTGTCTGGGACACTGGGTCCATCTCGCACTGCAGTCCCGTACTGAGGCTGTTGCATGGCTCTGCTGCACACACCTGTTAAAAAAGTCTCCAGATGGATAAATGCAAGAAATCTCCATCAGTTAAAGAAAATTTAAAGAACTGTAAGTCTCATATACCAGGTCTCCTCATGACAGAGCTGACAGGCAAACACTCGACAGGCACAACTCCAACATTTGAAGGCTATGATAATTAACTTCAATCTATTTACATAGTTTCCCTCCAGAAAGAGCACATACATCTATTCAAATTATAGAAACTATCAGAACAGTTTTTGTATTTTAGAGAGAATGTAAGACAAACACTTACTTCTACAATTTTATCAGCTTCAGAGTATCTTCCACCTAGCAGCCCTATTACTTCTGCCATAGACACATGAGAGTGCTAAAACGATATTAAACAATCATTAAAGTCCACGCTGTATCATCTCTCTGCACATTGGTAGATCATACATTGGCTTCACAGCCACAACACAGCAATTTCTCTATGACATATAGAAGGAAAACTTGGGACAGCTAAAGATTAAACACTCAGCATTTCCATTCCGAGCAAACAGAAAATACTGTGTTTCCTTACTACATAAACATAGTGCATTTGTATCTCATTTCCACACCTGAAGCAATGCCAGCTTCCAAAAACAATGCCCCTGCAACGCTGTGCAGTGCTGAACCAGTCCACCTGTTTTCATGTTGTAACTAAAAAATCCTACACCTTGCTTTATAAACACAAAATCAGTGCCCAGACTAGTAGAAAATGAACCCAGAAAGAATTCCAAATGGCAGTCTATTGTAGGAAGTAGGTTTACTCAAAAGCATGACAGAGAGAAGTAGTAACACTCCTGCTGTTTTTCTGGAAGGTATATGGTTGTACACTAAGCACAATATAAAAAACCCCACATTTTTAGTAGCTTTGTCTAACACCAGAATCTCACTAGCAGGTCCAAATGGAAAGAACTACTGCATTTCTCAATCTTCTTATGGTGCCCATTAAAAATACTGCATAGCTTTTCAAAAACATAAAACCTAATGCTCACCAAATCCATTATTAGAAGTGCTTCAGAAGACACTTTCACCTGGAAAGGTTCCTGAAAGGATAAATACAATAATGAGTCCAAGAAAAGCAACCCAAGTGAAAAAGTATTCGAGTGTTCGCTCACAGGTACATACCTGCTTCTCTGCAGTGAATACACAGCACGGTATCAGCTGAAAGGGATCAAAGGAACTATAAAATGAAAGAAAATTTCTCTAAAGATGTCAGACAGTCAGGAAACTTTTCAAGTTTCCCTCTGTCTCCTTGGCATAGGAGAAGCAACCACATTTTCTTTACTGGATTTTGACATCCTCACACTAGGATGACTTCCACTGAAATGCGTACAAATTATTTCTGACCATGATTTG
Source organism: Psilopogon haemacephalus (assembly GCA_013396835.1). NCBI lineage: Eukaryota > Metazoa > Chordata > Aves > Piciformes > Megalaimidae > Psilopogon > Psilopogon haemacephalus. Next base: position 740,456 of record VWZI01005957.1, read on the forward strand.
CAGCATTCCAGCCTGAAGCTATACAAGACATTTGTTTCACTTCTAGAAGACCTAGTTCTGAACATGATGTACATCAAATAATACCTTTTTATTTGTCTGGAACCTTTAGAAGATTTTGAAGGTTTCAGTCTTTCTTCCTCTCTTCTTCTTGCCAATTCTTCGGCAGATAGGTGCTAAAAAAACAATTTAAAAAATGCAATGTGTCTTCATGTCTGCAGTGCTCTCTCAGCAATGATTCCAAAACCAGCTTAGGATACATTCTTGACATCAGTGTCCTGTTGATATGCTGTCAATTTGTGTGGCTTTCAGGACCACTCAAGACAGAGGGCAACAGCCATGGCAGAATCAAGCAGCATGAGTGATGGCAGAGATATAGGCCATGAGGTGCCTAATGAGAGAATTCTGATCTTCTCTAAGCCCATCAAATTCGGGAAAATCAAGGCCCATATCACAAATTATGGCATCAATATAAGTGTGATAACTAAGGAGAGCAACTGCCATTACAACCCCTGGCCAGAATTCACCATGACACCTCCTGACGGATGAGAATTTTCAAAATTTATTTCCATCCAAACATGCATTTTGCACAGAGTGCTGTAATTATTAATCCCAATTAAAAAGTAGGCACAGCCTCATAATATTATGGGAGTGACTGTTACAGGTACTTCTTACTGAAGCTTGCAAATGGACAAATGGATATTTTCTTTCCAAATTCTCTATAAAATACTTATATTTGTATGGATGTCTCTAAGCACTTCATAAAGCACAGTATTTCTGGAAATGTTGCTAGTAGCAGAGTTCTTATTAGGAAGTCACATCACCTGCATTGTAAGCACAGAGGCCATATGTGACAGGAAAAAAAAATAGCATTTAAATCTCATTCTCCTATCCCCTACTGTTAGCTTTAGGAAGGCAGTTAACAGAAAACAAAGGGTTATGAAATCTTCTGCAAGACAAAACAAAGAGCTTTATAGGCATAGAACAATATAGGGAACACATGCTCACAACAGGAACACCTCTGTAAGCACCAAAGCACAGTTGTATTTATCAGCTGCATAAAGACCTAACAGCTGTTACATTACTGTGGAATTATTGCTTCCACCAAGAGAGGTTAAGTACCTGCTACAGTGTTACACAATTGCTTCCCTTGTCTAGCTGATGCAACACCACCTGCTTGCAATTAGTGAGGATTCATTCTGTAAGGGAAGTTTGAATAAAGAAGGGTTACCTCAAAAGTCTGCCCTTCCAAATCCTTTGCATCACACCAGTTTCCCCAAGGGTCTCGCACTCGCCGTCGTCTCGTACGCTGCAGCAAGCAAATCAACACAAGTCAAAGATCTTACTCCTGAAAAGGCTGCATTTGCTTCATCTCATCAGCCACAGGAAGAAACACCATCCAAAAAGGTCACTGCCACATGAACGTTACTAACACTGTTCCCAGAAAAGAAAGAATATCCTGGGGTTGCGTAAAATTCAGTAGTTCACAGACTGTTGTGACTCAGCAGTGACATTTTCAGATTTTCAGGCTGGCAAACAGGACACCTGGCTGCTGTCCCATGGATCATCAACATCTCCAACAACAACACTGCATCCTCATCCAGCTCCAGATAATGCAAAAAGCTGTAAATCCAGTGTCTTTACACCTTGTGGAGGCTACACTTCTTTACATTTGTATCTGGTTTTTTTTTAGTGGAATTGATTTAGTTTTCCTCTCCTCAACTGATTTATTTTGGTGTGAAGTACTTAAAAATTGCTACATTAAATGTGGAAACAAAAGTTACATCTGGCAAGCCTTGGTAATTTTTTATAATCTTATCAATGAGTTACTACTGTCTTTAAATGTGTGGATAAGGCTCTTAGTAAGCCAAATCACAGAGCTACTATAAGCAACATTTAAAATGCAAGCACTTAATTATGCACTCCCAATACTGTCCACCATTTTTTTTTCCAATGTGATGCCCATCCACAAAAAGGGCCAGAAGGAGGAACTGGGAAATTACAGATCTGTCAGCCTGACCTCAGTGCCAGGCAAGGTTATGGAACAGGTCATCTTGAGTGCAATCACACAGCACCTACAGGATGGCCAAGGGATCAGGCCCAGCCAGCATGGGTTTAGGAAGGGCAGGTCCTGTCTGACCAACCTGATCACCTTTTATGATCACATTGCCTGCCTGGTGACTGCAGGGAAGGCTGTGGATGTAGTCTACCTGGACTTCAGCGAAGCCTTTGACACTATCTGCCTGTGGCGGGGCAGGGCACTGCCCCACCAGAGGTTTAAATGAGGTGTGAACTGTGACAGGAAACGCCCAGTCCACTGCCCCACCAGAGGTATGAATGGGCCAGGAAACGGTCTTCCTCCCTCCCCACCTCTGTCACCGCAGGCTTAGTACAATAGGTGTGAAGTGCCTTCTCCCACCCTCCGTGGGCTTGAACAGGGAGGCAACAAATCACCTCAGTATATATATGGCAGCTGGACAGATTGGAGCAGGACTTGCAAGGACTTGCTCGGACCTTCACTGGGACCTGCATGGACCTGAACACGGACCTGGAGACATGAACCTCGCATGGACTTTGAGACAGTCTCCCATTTGTAAGTAGGGCAAAGCTGTTTCATGCCCAAACCTTTCAATTTTTCCTGATTTTTTCTGAATTACAAGAAAAGGCATCCTTCTGAAGACTTTTCCCAACCAAATTAGAACCCAAACTTAAACTAATCTACACACAGATTGTGGGTGGGACTTTGGAAATTATAAAAGCTACATAACTTATAATTTCAGCTTCTTCAATCGCCCCCAATCAATACACTGCCACAACAAGCTTCTGGCAAAACTGGCAGCTCATGGCTTGGACAGATCCACTCTGAAATGGGTCAAGAACTGACTGGAGGGCCAAGCCCTCCAGGCATCCAGGTGAATGGAGTCACATCCAGTTGGCAACCAGTCACTAGTGGTGTGCCTCAGGGACCAGTGCTGGGCCAAATCCTGTTCAATATCTTTACTGATGATCTGGACAAGGCAACTGAGTCAATCATCAGTAAGTTTGCAGATGACACCAAGTTAGGAGCAGGTGTCCATCTGTTGGAGGATAGGAGGGCCCTGCAGAGGGACCTGGACAGGCTGAATGGGTGGACAGAGGCCAATGGGATGGGACTGATCAAGGCTAAGTGCAGGGTTCTACACTTTGGCCACAACAACCCCAGGCAGCACTAGAGGCTGGGGACAGAGTGGCTGGAGAGCATCCAGGCAGAGAGGGGGCTGGAAGGTAGTAGGCTGAACATGAGCCAGCAGTGTGCCCAGGTGGCCAGGAGAGCCAATGGCATCCTAGTCCGTATCAAGATTAGTGTGGCCAGCAGGACAACAGAAGTCATTGTGCCGCCGTACTTGGCACTGGTCAGGCCACACCTTGAGTACTGTGTCCAGTTCTGGTCCCCTCAATTTAAGAGAGTTATTGAGGTACTGGAACGTGTCCAAAGAAAGGCAACAAAGCTGGTGAGGGGCCTGGAGCACAAGCCATATGAAAAGAGGCAGAGGGAGCTGGGGTTGTTCAGCCTGGAAAGTAGGAGGCTTAGGGGTGACCTCATTGCTGTCTACAACTACCTGAAAGGAGGCTGTAGCCAGGTGGGAGTTGGTCTCTTCTCCCAGGCAACAAGGAACAGAACAAGGGGACCCAGTCTCAAGTTGTGCCAGAGGAGGTATAGGCTGGATATTAGGAAGAAGTTCTTCACAGACAGAGTGATTTGCCATTGGAATGGGGTGCCTGGGGAGGTGGTGGAGTTGCCATCCATAAAGGTGTTCAAGAAAAGACTGGATGGAGCACTTAGTGCTGTTGGATAAGGCTGGGTGATAGGTTGGACTGGATGGATGATCTTGGAGGTCTCTTCCAACCTGGGCTATTCTATTTTATTGTATTTTCTGGCTAATAAATTATGGAAAGGTAAGCAGGGGTTGGGCTCTCATGAAAAAGCCTGAACCATAGTTGTAGTTAAGTCGTTGAACAGAAATCAAAAGAAGTTATGGCAGACACCTATCAGAGAGCAGAACTTGTACTCAAATAGACACTGAAATTATGAGGCAACCTCATGAAACCACAAACTGAATAGAGGAGAAGTTCCCTCAGATGCCCCAGCCTGAAAATTGAAAATACCTTCTCCACACTGAATGGTTTTGCTGCTTGCAGGCCCCTCCCCAGCACATACCATGGACTGCAGGCGCTGAGCAAGCTGGTAGGCTTCCACAGTGTCTTTGCCTTCCTTGGACCTTGCCTTGTCAGCTGGCTGGGGGCGGTTATAGACAGCCTGTTCTATAGGTACAGGAGAGAGACACTGCACTTCAGTAAGCTACAAAGCCAACCACTGCTACGACAGAGCCAAGAATGACACATGTAAGTGGTAATGACAAATGCCATAAAGAAAGAAAGCAACAACAAAACCCACAGTGAAAAGATATCTCTTAATGGCCATACTACTGACAGCACTCTCCCACTACTGTGGCATTTTTAAGACACGTCTTTACTGTTAATTTTTTATAACCTTTACTTCAAACAAAAGTGTATTTGCAGCACAGTCCTCAGTGACTGTCATTCAGCTTTGGATCAAAATCAATCCAAGACTCTAAACTAATGTTGAGCTATAGCTGTCCTTTTAACATGTCAGCTAATATTAACGTTTGAATCTTGTGAAAATTAGCCCTGAGGATGAAGACATTGTTTTTTATTTAGGAAACAGTTGCAACTATGGGAAAAGAAATGTCAGGTTGAATTCTGTCTCATGCAGACGGAGGGCAATGTTTCAGATGGAGTAGATATCAGGAAAAAAATAAATCCAATGCGTAACACTCAGAAAAGCACAAAAGGAAACACTCCACCAGCTGGTATGGGTAAGCATGAGAGAGGGAGATTAAAAAAAAAAGGGAGGAAAAAAGCAAAGGTCTTGTGTAAAACGAAAAATCCATAATCCCATAAGCAGGTTAGAAACTCCTCTAGATTTTCAAAGGTCATGAGAGAGAATCTGCTCAGAAGGTCCTTCCTAGTGAGGATTAAGGTGTATCCTTCTGTGGAAGCTCTATACCCTGGCATTACACAGTCCTTCAGCATGAATACCAAAAGAGGCTACAGCCATATAGACTGCAACATAGCTATACTAAACACAGCCCAGAGATTCCTCTTCTACAGAACTTAAATGTAACAACAGTTACTGTTTAAGACATTAAGAACATGGAGATGTTGGAAGATTATCCATGTGGGTGCTTGATTCTGATTAAGTTCAGTCATCCATACTCGAATGAAATCAGTTTATGACTTTTCTTTTAAAGACACATCTACTACTTTATGTTTAGCCTTCAGATGAAAATATTAATCTGAACAGAAAAAGCAGACAAACAACAACAGAAGTGTTCAGCAAGAACCAGTTACAATTCTAAACTGATGCCAATAAAAGTATCTTTACCACAGCCAAAGTTAATCGCTCCTATCAATTCCAAGTATGTGTGGATCCGCCCGATGCAGTTAACATCACCACAGTTCTTAAGGCCTGGACGTACTGAAGTCTTATTCAGGTACTTGGGTTTACATCTCTCCCTAAAATACAGGACAGCGCATTGTCAAAGAGTAAAATGAGTTCTGGGGGGAGGAAGGAATTGTGTGACTTGAGCTGAGGTTAAGATGAGCCACTGAAGTGGTGGTTCCCCCTCCATGTTGCACACACTGCACACCACTGTGCAGGGCAATTGCAGCAAAAGGAGGAACATCACAAAACACATACTATTCATTTTAGGGTTATTCATACCTAGGCAGAGTGAAATTTAGGTTCAACATGATTGTTGCCAGGAAGCAATGAAATTACTTAGAAGTAGCGAAACTGTTAAACTGATACAAGAAAGTCTGTGGTAGATTAGGCTACTCCTATAACCAAAGGGCTCCCTTGAGGTAACTCTCTCTGCCCTTATTACTTCCTTTTAAACGGCTAATGAATTGTTTCAGTTCCAAACTGATACTGAATTGTTTCAGTTCAGCACTTACAGAGTTTCTAGGATAAGCTGTCAATGCACAAAACAAATGAGAGAACAGTTAAACATAGCAATTCCTTCTACTAACCAACACATCAACCAACAAAACAAAGCTGTGAACAAACTCTGTATGAAGCCTGCTACCAGTGAAGCGGATTAAAAAAAAAAATTAAATATTCACATGTACAAGCATTCTGAGTTTGAAATAATTTTTTTGGCCAACATTATTTGCTCTAGCACAGAGCATGTTTTCTACCTGTCCTTCTACAAAGGCTGTATGATGATACAACAGACCTCTGAATGTGATCAGCTATTTTGAGAAACCATTTATTAAAACTGCTCTTAAATACAGCATGACAAAAATGAGAAGAAAATGTAAACAAAATGGATGCTGCTTGTCTGGATACAGGACACTTATTTTCATAATGCTTCTCAGCTTCCAGAATGCCAGAAAAAAACCTGGGAAGATGTGAAAGAAGCATTAATAATCATTGCTATTCACTGGCAATCTTTATATTGCTACCATAAAATTAATTCTACTCTTTTTAGGAGTAAGCTATTGGTACTAAGTAGCATTTTAACTACAACAATGCAGGACATGAATCATCTCAGTCTCTCATTTTGGTAGATTGAATTAACGCATCTTACCACTGATCCAAAATATAGTTCCTGATTTTCAGATAGCGCTCTGGAGTTTTGGCCTGGCGCCCTTCAAAAAATTCAGGAATAGCTTGCTTTTCTTCTTCCAGAATGACACTTCTGTCAACCTCCACTTCTTGATCAGGAGGCTTCAGCTCCTCTGCTTCTTCCTGATGATCTTCATCCGCTTGGCAGGGAGAAGGAAAAAGCAACCCGTTATCAGCTGTGTCTCTCTGTTCCGCACTACGTTCCCGATCAGCTACTTGTGTGGTACCAGGAAATGTTACCAGTCTGCCTTGTTCAGCCTTCTCAGTACAATTATTGCATGGTTGGTAATCTAAGTTCACAGATTTCTCACCATTCAGGTGCTGAGAACATACTGCTGCAACTCCTGGAAATACCAATGCATCCACTGTATCTCGCTTGCTGTGCTGAGGATCTTCTTTAGTTAAAGAAACTGTGGAACTGTGTCCAGCAGATGACAAACTGTGTTCTGTTCCTCTCAATTCTTCAACTGGACTTTGTGAAGGAACAGATAATCCAGATTTCCCAGTTTCCTGGTGGAAGGCAGGAGAAAGCAATTCATCCATGTCATCAGTTATGTCTACTTCTTCATCATCTGACAGCTTTTCTATTTTCACCGCATTCAGATTGGGGTCTGCACGGCCTCTCAAGTTCCCAGACAGCCACTCTTCTACCTTTATCCCATCTTCAACAGGAAGAGTGCTCCCATGATGACTTTGATCTTCTTTCTCAGAAGCACCATTTTTTGCCTCAAGAAAACATAAGACACTTTCAGGAAGGACAACCAAAACAATCCCCTCTGCTTCTCAAAAGGTCAGAACTATTTTACTTTAGCAGCAGATATTCTGAAGTTTCTTCCTCATTTTACCTTTTAAAACCATTTTAATCCACTCTAGTTCATTGCAATTGACTTTTACACAGTACTACAAGTACACTTCTAGCCCTAGTGTAAATGAATGTGTATTTCCATTCAAAACCCCTTAAAGTAATTTTAAAACAGCAAAAATTAATTTCTAGTTTTTAATTACTACTTAGAGCAGTCATTTCTACTTAAATGCCTCTCAAGTCTCAAGTGAGGGTAAAATTAAACTACAACACATGGCTGAAACAGCTGCATAGTGGGAAACAATTATTTTCAGACTAACAGAGTAAGAGATTATCATAATACCATATTTATTATTTAGTTACACCAGCAATAAAAATACTGAACTCATTCTAAGACAATCCATGGGCTGGAACACCTCTGCCATGAGAGTAGGTTGTGGGAGCTGGGGTTGTTCATCTTAGAGAAGACTCTGGGGGGACCACAGAATCACAGAATGTCAGAGGCTGGAAGGGACCTCGAAAGATCATCTAGTCCAACCTCCTGCCAGAGCAGGATCACCTACAGCTGAAGAGATCCTACAGGAAGGCTGCAGAGGGACTTTTCATGAAAGTGTCTAGAGACAGGACATGGGGAAGTGGTTTGAAGCTGATGGAGAGTAGGTTTAGACTGGATCTTCGGAAGAAGTTCTTCAGTATGAGCATGGTGAGACTCTGGAACAGGCTACCCAGGGAGGTTGTGGATGCCTCCTCCCTGGGGGTGTTCAAGACCAGGCTGGATGAGGCCTGGAGCAGCCAAGTCTAGTTGAGAGGCATCTGTGCCTATAGCAAGCAGGTTGGAGTAGATGATCATTGAGATCACTTCCAACCTAAGCTATTCTAGGATTCTGTGATTGTTAGAATTCAAAATCAGGTCTAAATTCATATTTACATCTGTGTGTATTCCACTTTTCTGAACAAAAGAATAAACAGAATATGTACTTTAATGACAGTACCCTGAAAAGACAGACTAAAATCAGGCTGTGTGCACAACAGCATGCTCATCAAACAGCCTTTTTGTGACCTACAGAGACACTCTGTTTACCTTGTTCTTAAAGTACTGCCGAGCATAGCTCTTGACTTGTAGAACTGTACGGCTTCCAATCAGCTTGGCAATTTTAGTCCACCGGCGGCCAAACTTCACCTAGGACAATGAAGCACATTTATATTAGCCAAACTCTGACATTCCAAGCATTGCACTTTGTGTCCCAGCACAATTTAAAAATCTCAAGCATTCATATGAATGCACAAACAGTGAAGCAAACTCATGGCAAAGAAGTTTGATACTCATTCTACTAAGAAGAAAACTGCATCCAAGAGTAAGAACTATTGCTCTTCTTAATTAGAGCATCTTCTTCCACTCAATCCAGGCAATTCTGCTGCCTGCTAACACCAGGAATTTATACTTGGTGAGGCAAACCACATTATATCCAGCACTATACAACCATATAATCCCTAAAGAACCTACAACAATAGCTGAAGGATTTAACTTAATTAGCTGATCTGCCTTAAGGATTTGCTACATTTCCTGTAGTTAACTATGGCATTTTGATGGTGCAATTTCTCAGGTTGTGTATTAGAGATATTGTGTGACTTCAAACTGCCATCAGCCTCGTGTGAACAAAATTTGGTAAACAAAATAATTTTAAGGGATTCAACAGAATAGAATCATAGAATGGTTTGGGTTGGAAGATCACCAGTTCTAACCCTGCTGCCTGGTCACAGCAGACCAGGCTGCTCAAGGCCCCATACAACCTGGCCTCCAGTTTCAGGGAAGGGGCATCCACAGCCTCGCTGGGCAACCTATGCCAGTGTCTCACCACCCTTACTAGAAAGAATGTCTTCCTAATGCCCAGTCTAAATCTGTCCTCTTCCAGCTTCCATCCATTGCCCCTTATCCTATCACTACAATCCCTTGTAAAAAGCCCCACTCCAGCTTTCTTGTAGGCCTCTTTGGAAACCAAATACTAAATAAATCTACCGTGTCATTATGCCCTTAGCAGGTGGCAATCATTTTTAACACACAAGAAGTATAGAAGCAGGTATATAGAACATGCTTATTTATATTAATTACTATTTTGTTATTTAAGATAAACTAATGGCTCCCATTTCAAATATTACATAAACTTACCAGTCCTTGTTCAAACAGTTCCTTTTCTTCTGAAGTCCATTTTACCGAGCAGCTAGCTGGTTTGGTAGGTGATCGCACCCTAGCAAAAGAGGGAACAGAAGTCAGTGTTTTTTAAACAATATATATTGTTAAGTCCCAGTAATGAAGGCAGCTTCTGAGGGGAAGACTACTCCCTGTCTTCAGTAAAATTCAAGGTATTGTTTTAAACACGAACACAACTTTTTAATAAACTGTTGAGTATCATATTATGAAACACTGGAACAGGCTCCCCAATGAGACAGTTCAATCCCCATCCCTAATTGTCTTTTAAAAGGTGCAGACATGTGGTCCTGAGTGCCATGGTTTAGCACCAGATTTGGCAGAGCTAGAGAGTGGTTGGACTTAATGACCCTAAAGGTCTTCTCCAAACAAAATGATTCTATGTCAGCTTCTCCATCATAAAGGAATATTGAAGACACATGATACTCACCAATAACCAGTTGTACAGAAATACAAAGAAGCCAACAGAAAATTGCAGGCAGGAAAGCCAACTGGAGTCAACAGGGTCTTTCTTTCATAAAGACCACTGTGCTTCAAGAAACCTTAGTTTACTATGGTCTTATTATTACACAGAACAACATTTCTTTGTGTTGAAAAATCTATTAAATAAATTTGTTCAGCCGAACAGAAAGGACTAAGTTACTGTAACTTTTTTTAATTTATTTTTAGCGTCTGCTAACAAAACAAAAATCAGACACCAAACTTCAAATTACAATTCAATCATTAAAATGTACGTACATGACTTTCCCAGCTTTCTTATGCGGGCTGGAAACAAAAAACAAAATGAAAATAAAAATTAATAATTATGATGCTGTTGTAGATTTCATCAAATCACCTTCTTTTTAGAAGATTTCTCATTTCTTCTCATTTAACTGTGAATTTCTCCCAGAACACAGCTTACCTTTTCATAGATCTTTTCTCTGCTTCCTTCTGATTGAGCCATATTTTTTCAGAGAGTGATTTATTAGATAAATAGTATCTGACGTTGTTACTAAGTAAGTTTTCAAAGCATCAGAGATATTTGTATGTTTGGGAATTCTAATAATCATCTAAATCGCACATACAATTACATTCAGCTGTAGAAGCAAGCAATGCACTGCTTTCAATACTGAAGTAAAAACATCATACACTCCAACCAATTTAACACGTAAGGAAGTGACATTTGAGTTCTGAAGGTCCATGTTCTCTCTACTTGCAGCACACTAAGTATCCTAGGTCTACAAAAGCTTTTTTTTTTTCTTTTTTACTTAGAAACCACACTAAAATAATTTTCATTACTGGTTATTTTCAAATTAAGCCTCAATAATTCATTCTGCTATGAAAATTTTAATTGATTTACATTCTTGTTCTTCTATTACTGTAAATTACTAGACTTAATCACAAAAAGAAGATTCAAATAAAATCTCCCTGTGATTATTACTGCTATAACCTAGTCTGTGACAGGTCCACTTATGCCAGAAACACTACTACCAGTAAGACTATTTAAGCCAATACTGCTTTTAAATAAAAGCATTTTTAAAAAGAGGCAGTAAAAAAGCAGCAGCTGCTCCCTCCCATTCTCATCTTTCATGCTGGTAGAAGTATGAATGTAGGCAGATGAAGATCAGACAGTAAGCCAGTCCAAATAAAGAAGAATTCACCAAAAAGAACTAGCTATTCTTAGCCAGATAAGCTGTTCAGGTTCACCATAAAGCCACACAAACAGCTACATCAGCACAACGCCGGAGGTGGCACTCAACAAGCAGCTGAAGTGAGGACAAATACTGCTATTTTTGGTGTCAAAGCCAGCTTAAATCCAACAAGCTTTGGAGGCATTTTCTGAAGAATCAGAAGCAACAGAGGAAGCTGCAGGCAGCCTCATGGGGTCCTCCTTGATTTCTGCAAATAACCTGCAAGATTACAGTGTTTCAGTCACCCTAACAGGAAAAGATTTGTCCAGTTCCTTTGGAAACAGGAAAGTTTTCTACTAAAAACAGAAGCAAATCAGTAAAAGGATACTCTTCTTCCAGCAACATTTTCTCAATCACAGCCCTGTTTTCTTCACTAATGCTGCTGTCCAATGTCCATGGCTGCAAACAATAAAAATATATTTTAATATATGAATTCTACCATGCTGTTATTTTAGTGTAAAGAAAACAATAATTTCTAAAAGTAAACAAAAAGTATTTGCTATAACTCTAAAAGAACACATGCACAGAGGGAAGAGAACGGAGGAAGGTTCTGATAACCTTGCTAGGATCACAAAATAACAGAACCTTAGAGGTTGGAAGGGATCTCCAGAGACCACACAGTCCAAGCCCCCTGCCAAGCAGAATCACCCAGGGTAGTTCACAGAGGAATGCATCCAGGCAGGTTTTGAAAGTTTCCAGAGAAGGAGATGTCACAACTCTCTGGGTAGTCTGCTTCAGGATTGTGTCACCCTCACTGCAAAGAAGTTTCTCATGTTGAGGTGAAACCTTCTGTGTTCCAGTTTGCAGCTGTTCCTCATCATATTGCTGCTGACCACTGAAAAGAGACTGGCCCCAGCCACTTGACACCCACTCCTCAGATATTTATTGACGTTGACCAGATCTCCTCTCAGTCTTCTCCAGACTAAACAGCCCCAGGGTGTGGCAGGGCATACCCAAGTCCCTGCCCCACCAGAGGTTTGAATGGGGCACAAAACCGTTTACCTCTCTCCCCACCTCTGGCAGCAGGGGGTTGGAATGTGGAAAGAAGTAGGTGCAAAGTTCCGACCCCCACCCCCAGCAGGCTTAAACAGGGAAGGAACAAATCGCCCCAGCATATATATATGGCAACTGGACACACTGTCTAGATCTTGAGGAGCATCTGGAAGAACGGTGACAAGAAAGCACACGGTCCCAGCTTTTGGACTGCCACATCCTGACTTCCTGCTGCAGGAACCTGTCTCTGCCATAAACCACCACTAAGTGTGAGAACACCATTGAGCAACCCGGCTCTTCCCTGCTTTGCCCCACGATCTTGGCCTGTGGTAGCTGTGTCTACAGTCATTTTGGACTTTGGCAGGTTTACTCGTATTGGACTCTGTGCCGTGCTGATCCACTACTGCATTGTAAGCTGCAGTTCCAGACACTGACGCAAAGGAGCCAAGGGACCATTTTGAATTTCCTACTCCACCATCACGAGTAACACAGACGTTCCCTAAGGGTCCAGGCTGCCTTTTATTTGGAAGTGGGGCAAAGCTGTTTTGTGGCTAAACTTTTTCCAATTTTCTGATTTTCCTAAATTACTAAATTGCCTATAAGCATTCTTGTGAAGATTTTCCTGACCAAATTAGAACTCAAATTTAACTAGCTTGTATACCATTTGTGGGCGGGGCTTTTTGGAAATAAAATAACTACATATTTATAATTCCTGCCTCGTTAATTGCTCACAACCAACTCACAGGGCTCTCAGTCTCTCTTCATAGATGCTGAAGTCCAAATCATTCTTGTGGCTCTCTGGTGGACTCTTTCCAGCAGGTCCCTTTCTCTCGTGAACTGGGAAGCCCAGCTCACCCCTTTTTTTTTTTTTTTGCTATTACTTTGCTCATTCCTTTTGCTGCTACCCCACCTCTGATGGGCAAAGCTTATCGATCTTCAAGCAAAGCTAATTCATGTCTTGGTACCACTGCTGTCAGCTGGAGTGATGCAGGTTAGTAAACACCACAAAGCTATACTGGAGGGAGGGTGGAAGTATCATTAATTTAAAAAAATACTTACAAGATTGTTGTCAGTTCTCCAAGAAGAATCGAGATAGTGATCCTGCAGCAAGGTTGAAGCTTTGTTTTCATGACCTCTGAAAGAGTCCAGTGTTCAAAATAACGCAAACACATTCCAACAAAACAAATGCTGCCACAGTTAAAATAATATACAGACAGGACACAATATAACTCCTGATGCTTTTGAAACACATAAGGTGTGGGATAACTGCCTAGCTTACCATGAGACATGAAGGCAAGTTAATTTAGTAGCCTTAGGATTAAGGTCATTTACAATCACGCAGTGTTTGCGGTAAATGAAGATCCGTGAATACGACCTGCCAAAGAGCTGAAGGACGGAGCATTATGAAGATAACGCAGCTCTGTTCTGGATAAAACTGGTGAAGCAAGGCTAAAATAACAAAACACCCAGCTTCAGAACAGATTTTGAGGGCCATGGTGCCCAAGCGCCTTTGCCTAATTAATCACAATTTCATAGTCAAGTTAACATCATTTGCTACGCTAATAAGCAAAACTGAGTACATGCTCAACTCTCCTCCCAAATCGTACTAAATGTCACCTAGAAGGCAGTGACAGCAACCCACAAGAACAACATCTCTCAGTGTGCAGGTGCACAGCACCAGCACCAGTAGCAGTGGTATCAATGCCAGCTGCAGCAGCTGGCAAGGATAAACAGAGACAAGGATGGCGAACAGGCTGTGCTCCTTTGCCTCCACTCATGACTGCAACATCGATTTTGGTGATAATAGCACCATCAACATAAGGCTTACCTTTTGGTGGCATTTCTATTGTATATTACAGCTACTGCAAAGGTTCGCATCTCTGACTGTGTCAGGTATTTCCCAAGATTTATCAACCTGAGACCATCTTGCAGTCAGTGCATTCATCACTGGCAATCCCAAAACTGTTGTATCAGTTGCTTTAATAAATTATACCATCTGATTGTTTCAACTTTCTGATTTTGTCTCGGAAAAAGTCCTTCTTAAGGCACTTGAAAGAGACACAAACCAAGTAGAAACGGCCAAATAGTTCCTGTAAGAGTCCCAGGTCCTGGGTCTGGCTGACATTGGGATCTAACTCATAATGACATCAAGAGATGGGTCAGATCAGTAGTCCCCATTGTCCAGTATTCTGTGTCCAACAATGACAGGTGCTCCTCTAGGACAGCATGTGAGTCAGGCAACTGCCGCTGACACAACCCAGAATCTGCATCTAGTAAATCTGTTGTTCTAGAATTGCTGCCCCCTCACTGCAGCACGTTTACAGATCCCTTACCGGTAAGTGTGTTGAATCAGCCTTTTGAGCCTCCCTGCGTCGTTTTCCAAGCTTATCTGCCTCATCAAGTTCACTACCAGGGTGCAACACGGCACCCTCTTCCTATTCATTCTAAAGGAGTGAACCAACAGCCTCACCGCCAAGTGTCCCTAGTTTCCATCCCGCTAGATCCGATGACAGCAGTTTCGCGGTAACCTCGCTTTAATGATTTCACAGGCCCCGTTCTCAGTGCCAGGCCCGATGATGCTCAGCTCTGGTGCTTCCCTCCCACTCCACAGGCCCTCGACGAGACTCCAAGGTCTCTCCCCTGAAGCACCATGAAGCACTCACAAGCCCCGCCCATCGCGGGGCGAAGGGGCACGGTCTCCGGCACTCACAGAGCCGCCAGTCTGCAGCGCGACTCTCACTCACCCTGACGTCGCCTCTCCGGGCCCCGTCGCGGGGTCCCCTTCGATATCCACTTCCAGGTCCAGCTCCTCCACCGCCGCCATGACAGCGGCTCCGCCGATCTCGCGGGAAGAGGCGGGAGCAGCGCGTGCGACTGGGCCTGCGCGAGGACTGCAGGACGGCCCCAGCGAACCTGCGCCCTGAGGAGAAGTCGGGGCGGAGGCGGAGAGATGGCGCTGGGGTAGGCGGGGCGCGCAAGGGCAGCTGAGGTCGCGCCGGGCTCCGGAGAGAGAGTTGCAGGGCGCGAGGAGAGAGGAAGGCGAAGGCGGGGAGTGGCAGGCAGGGATGGGAGAGCGCGGGGGCTGAGGGGGAAGCGGAGGCGGTTGTAGCGGAGGGAGGCTGGAGCTCGCCCAGGCCGCGCTTCCCGGTTCCCGCAGCTTCGCGCTGCCCCGCTTCGCTGTGAGGTGGGAGCGCCCCGAGGGGGAAGCTGACCCTAAGGGTGGTGATTCGCTTTCCCTCTTTTGTGCCTGTTGGGGTAGCGGTGGACTGCGAGCTGCCCGGGCTGAGAGCAATGGGCTGGCCGAAGAGTGACGCGTTTCGGTGCGTTGTGCTGCGGATAGCTGGTTTGCTGGCCTTGGTGCGCTTCCAAACAGGCAATCGCGTCTTTTTATTCCTTTAGACAATGACAGCCGCTGGGTGGTTCAGCGGGTCAAGTTAAAGTGTTCCAATATGTTATAAAAGTCACAGGTTTAGGTCCATCTATTCTTAAACCTGTGTTTCATTTCACAAGAAGTGTTTGGCCCTTTGTGCTACTTGAGCGTTTAATCCCATACTGAAGGGAAATGTGAAGAGCCGCGGGGAATGGTTATCATTATATAGAAAATTACCTCGGAAAACTGTCCATAAACTCAAGGAAGTGTTTCTTTGTTAAGAGGTGACTCGAAATATTTTGAACCAATAAATTCTGTTGCAACCTTTTTATTCTGAACATTTCCTCTTTATACTGGAATTAATTTTAAAGTGGCATTGATAAACAGCAAGTATGATTCATTATCACTATTTTAAAATGCAACACTTAAGCAAATGGTATGATGAAGGATGGAAGAAAAATCATTGATATAGTTTCAGTATCTGCCAATGTCATGCCATGGAGCATAGTATCGAAAGTCTAAAGAGGATCCACCTCAATAATGAATGTCAGTGTGGCATATAGTAGCATGTAATAGTGTCCTGAAAACAACATAATTGTTGGGCATCCACTACTTTTCTGGTTGGTTTAGACCACATTGGATTTATTAGCTTGGGGGATGAGTCCAGTAAATTTGCCTATTAATCTCCAGTTAGCTCAAAGAGCAATGCTGTAATCAGTATCAACCAAACTAATACTACATTACCCTCAGGAGAGCCGGTGCTATTCAGCCCTTTGCTAGCAAGTCTCTCCCCTTTGTTCAGTTAGAGCTGTGGAACAAGTTGGATCAGTTCACGAATACAACCTAGAGTAGAAATGCATGGCTGGACTGAAAGGGAGGGCAAAATGTGTTTGTTTTGGCAGCCCTCTTGTAATTAGGTCTGCCTAAGCTAAACAAAACTAAAATCTCTATGCTCTGTATCCTTGGGGATACAGATGTCTCATTCATAATAAACGGCTTTTTTAATATATGATTTTACTAAACAGCGCTTAACTAAGCTGTCCATGCAAGCTAATACAGAGAGATGAAAGATTATTTTCTTTGTTTTTTTAAAGTCTTGATTTATCCTACAGGAGGTCACATAGAATGTTTGAAGATTAGCATTTTTAAAATAGATTCCAATTAATGAGATTTGTGAGAGAAGTGAGAGTAATCAATACTTAGAAGTTTAGCAGTGTCTTTAAGATACATTTTTCCATGGCCACCTTTGGTTGCTGACTTGATTTTGCCTGCCCTGACAATTCTTAATCACACTGGGCAACAGCACTATCCAGATGACATTAAAAAAATTCTGTGGTTGAATTCAGAAGTTTTTCCTTCTCATCTTCATTTCATTAGCAACATTTTCTTCTTCAAAAGTGCTACAATTTGAGCCTGGTTTTCTGTTTTATTAAACTCTGCTACTTGTAATGGGGTCTTTTTGACACTATTGGCAGCTAGTAAATTTGCCTTTTCTCCTTGTGCCCAGTTTATGAGGGAATTCACAGCATTGAAGTGGCCAGCCTTGCATGCACAGTGCAGTGGAGTGTCCTTGCTATTGTCCAAGGCATTGATGGCTGCCCCGTGGCTCAGTAGCAGATTTATCAAGTCACTGTGTCCATGTTCTGCTGCAATATGCAGTGCAGTCTTTCTCCAGATATTTCTGTCATCAATATTTGTATATCTCCCTGATGTCAGAAGAGTTTGGACGACCTCTGTATTTCCTTTGGTTGCTGCATAGTGCATTGGAGTGCATCCATCCATGTCCTTAGCTCCATATCTTCCTTTTTTAGCTAAAAGAAGTTTCATGACACTGAGATGTCCCTTCACAGCTGCAGTGTGTAGAGGAGTCTTTTTCTCTTTGTCTTGTGCGTTGGGGTCAGCATTAGCCTTCAGAAGCATCTCCACTATTGTTTTGTCTCCCCTTTCAGCAGCAAGATGTAAAGGTGATTTTAACTGCTTGTCCTTAGCATTAACATGGGCTTTGTGGTGCAACAGCTGCTGGGCAACATCGGTGTTACCTCTTTGACTTGCAATATGCAGGGGAGTAACAGACTCTTTAGTGACAGCGTTAATTTTGGCTCCAGCATTAACTAAAAGGCCAACTAAAGCTCCTTTGTTATGAAGAGCAGCAACATGGAGTGGAGTTTCCTCAGCTTGGTTCACAAGATTAATTTCCATCCCTTTGTGCAAAAGCAGACTGGCAATGGAAGCAGCCCCAGCTTGAACTGCCAGGTGCAAAGCTGTGTCTGAAGCAGGAGTTGTTATTGCAAAGTCTGCTCCCTTTTCAATGAGGACTTCTGCTGATTCAGCTTGGCCTGTTTCACATGCCAGGAGTAAAGGAGTGTACTGCACTTCATTGCAAGCATTTACATTTGTACCTCTGTCAATTAGAGCTGCCACAACACCATGCAGATTTTTCTGTACAGCTCTAAAAAGAGCTGACTCCATTATGGTAGAAGTCAAATCTTTAGAATATTCTAGTAATGTTTTGATGATGGACGGGTGATTGCTGTTGAAGGCTCTTTCAGCCATGTTGGAATCAACACTGGCTCCAGCTTCTAACAGGACTTTTGCAGTGTTTTCAGACCCCTCAGAAATGGCGTAACCAAGAGCAGTCCATCCTCTTTCATCTCTTCCATCAACACATGCACCAGCCCTTAAAAGCGTTTTTGCCAGTCTGCTTTCATCTTTAAGAGCTGCCAGGTGCAAAAAGTTGTGCTGGTTCCTATAGCTTCTTGCCTCTTCTTTCAGCAGCATCTTCAGGATGTGACTGTGGTCACTCTGTGCAGCCAAATGAAGTGGTGTCTTGCCCTTCATATCCACATTGTACATGTAAGCACCACTTTGGAGAAGTGCTTTTACTGCATCTCCATGGCCTTTCTCAGCAGCCCTGTGCAGTGCAGTTCTTCCTTTCTTGTCCTTCATGTCTATCTTTGCACCTTTGCTGATCAGATATTCCAGTATCTTTAGATGTCCATTAGCAGCTGCAACATGCAGAAGAGTTTCACATGAAGAGTTTAGTGCATTGATATCAATGTCTTCAAGTGTTTTCTCTAACTCAGAAAGATGGCCTTTAGCAACTGTGTCAAAGATGCCAACATCAGTGTGATCTTTGCTAGGCTTTGCTGCCCTTGAAAGTTGAGTTTGTTTTCCTTTCCTCTTAATAACCCGTTCTTGCCTTTTTCTTCTAGGACTGACTTGTATTTCCTGGTACCCTTCTCTGCTATGTTCAAACCAAACCTTGTCTTTTTCAAGTAAATATCCTACCAGCTGTCTTCTAGCATCTCGAATGCTTTCGTTTACTTCACTGACATATTTCCTCATCTTGCTATAAAGTTTTGGCTGCACTTGCTTCAAGCATGGATAAAAGAAGAGCCTGCAGGCACGTTCGCCTTGAGAAATCAGTATGTCTAAAACTCGGGAGTTCTTTTCTGTTCGTGTCCTGTAGAAACTCATGACCATCTTTTTTTCCAGAGTAAAAATGCCATGGTCTATCAGCCAGTTCAGGAGATGGTCTGGGTCTTTTATGCCTTCTATTAGCTCTTCTTTTTTAGTCCTTAGGACTTCAATTGCGTAGGGGTTTGTGAACAGGCTGGTTGAGTGCATGATCACGTTGCTGTTCAAAAACTGAACTGAGCTATTGTTTGATGTTTGAAATTTAATCTGAAATACCAAAGCAGGTTCACATTATTTCACACATTCTTTTTGTAGAACTACAAACCAACAACCATTATAGTTCAGTGATAAAACTTCTAAAAATGAGAAAGAAATCAAAGCTCACTCACCTTTGGTTTTCTAATTGTTAGAAGCCCTTTCATCTTCTTTGTTCTTTCTTAGCAACAAGTTTAATAACAAAACAAAAGTCTGTGATATGGAAAGATATTCCATTTGGAAGACTTCTCCTAGACTTTTTACACACAATTAGGGAGGAAAAAAAAGCTTTTGTGAATATGATGCTTGGATAGAAGATAGTTGTTTATGGAGTTCCTCTTTTCCTCTGGCCTTGCTGGTTTTTGTAGGTGCCTAAATGACCAGTCTATTAAATATGACAAAAGAAAATGCACAGCATAGTTACTGTTGCCATGATTACATACCTTCTGTGATCTTAAATGAAAGAGTACACATTGCCAGCTACGTAGGTGAAAGCTCTGTAATGTAATGAAATGAAAACATAAAGACCTAGATAAAAATAAACTCTATGTGTGGCTAGTTAGGAAAAGTGATGCAGCCTTTCTAATGAGTTACAACTGCAGTCTGTCAGCTATAGTTAACCATAGCATGTCATTCCTGCTGTAGCCTGGAGTCTGTCTGGAACTTAGGAGGTGGATCAAGGTGTGTGATTCAGGATCAATGTTTAAGGTATAATTAAATAGAGTTTTAAATTTGTGAATCTGTATAGTCTTTAGTATGAGTGTAGGACCTTTGAATCTAGCTGTAATTAAGTTACTGGTGTTAAAGGAAACTGAATTTCAATCATCTATACATTTTGACACCAGGTGAGAGAGAAATGGAGAATACAGAGTTCTGTAAGAGCTGGAAATGAGCTGAATAACTGAAAGCTTGACTTTATTTGAGCAAATGGGAAATTTTGCCATCTATTTCTTAGTCCAATGCCCTTTCTGTTGGGTCCTGCTGCCTTGGGCATATTCTCTTTACTAGACTGTACAATGTGACTGATAAGTTTTATATTTTTTTCCTGTTGACTTTATAAGTTACATTGCAAAGCTCATTCTATGAAAAAAAAAATTAAAAAGAGAAAGATTTATTGAGAAATAGCTGGGAAAGGCAAGACTTTTAATAAGTCTTTTGAAAGCCAGCCAGTTACCAAGGCAGCAAATCTGACAGCCAGTCAAATTGGGGTTCCTAGAGCCCAATAATTCCTCTGAAATGCAGAAAAGGGCACTACATGAAGAATAGCAAAACCTTTGTCATTTAATGATTGTCAACACATAAGGTGGAAAACTAGTCCGTTGGAGTGAGACAGGTCTGAATCCGTTGTCCCCAACTCTGCTAATGACTTGGTCTGTGATCTGCTAATTATTTAGTCTTTAGATTGGACTTAACTGTGTTTTCTGTAAATTAGTAGTCCTTACTTAAAGCTTGGTGAAATGGGATCTTAATATCTTCATTAGTATTGTTCCCATGCGAAACAGAGTTAGCAATACTTGATTACACTCACAGGAAAGTTTTGAGCTCTGGGAGTGGAAAATGTTGGGTGAGTGTTGGCCAGTATCATTAATACAGACAGCACAAGGATTTTTGGAACTCCAGAAAAATTTAAAAGCAGAAATGGTGATATTGTATCAGAGTCTACAGTACAGCAGGAACCTCCTGGCGTTCTGTATACAGATTTTACTAGTAAACAGCACAACTGGGAGGTGCAGTACTCCTAACTAGCCTTGAGGAGGAACATTTGAACAGTATATGCAGGCAGCAGCTCTTTGAGACTGGGACTCTGTTTTGGAAAAATAATATGCAGTCAATTACTTGTTACTAGTACAAATCATAGACTTCAAAATATAATTATGCATTAATTTAAAAAATCTTCATTATTGGTATGCTACTTCTGAGCAAAGTCTGTCTTAAAACAAGAATCACATTTGACAAGAAAATTTTGGAAGCTTGTTGTATGGATTCATTTTTACAAATTCTGTTTTAAAAGCCTTTTAAATTAGTGTTTTAACTACTGTTTCAATTAGTGTTTTAACTACTTTTAGAATTAAGCCTTTGTCCCAACAATGACTTCACAAAAAGATTAAAACCCCAAACAACTGAGAAGAGATTCAGATCTGGCCACTTGAAGCATTCTTTTTCTTTATATCTTTTAATATCTGTGCTTATTTGACATATAAATGTTTTAAGGAAGTGAACAAGCTAAGGTTCCACACCTCTTCTCCTTTAATTAAGTGCATGAGACCACAAACTCATGGGATCACCAGGAAGCTCTTCATTAAAAACAAGAACAGCAAAATTTAGTATCTAAGAAAAGAAGTAAGTTGGAGAGAGTAAGAGGCAAACCTTTGGCCTTTATTATCTTTTACATTTATTTGTTGTTTAAGGGCATAAAATGATTTGGTTTCATTCTTGCTGAATACTTGACAGGCCACTTTTAGTTCTGCTGGCTTCTTTAGCTCCAGGTATCCAAGGACTGTTTCTTATTCAGTTATTTTGAAAAGAAAATGATGGAGTTTGCTCCTGTCTTCTTTGTCAGACATCACTTAAGGATATTTGTGTTTAGCAGAACGGGTATATGTCCAGGCTATATAGCAGATCAGCTGTATGTACGTTAAATATTACTCTAGAAGGATGCAGTGAAACATTCTAGTTGGTACTGGAGTGCTGTCAGTGTGTTGTTAAGAAGCCTGCAGTGAGTAGATTATCATGACACAGAAACACTGAAGATCTTCACACAGACCACATAAGCTCTAAAGTCATTGTTAAATGCAGAAGACTTGCTGTATATGTAAGGTTACCTTAATTCAGGTAGATCTAGGTACACTCAGCACTGACTTTGTGGGAGGATATTCAGCTGAAAGCAACCTGGTGAAGTTTAGAGCAAGCTTTTGAAAAGGCAGGTGATGCTATTGATAGGAAAGATCTCTGTTTTGGCTTTTGCTGAGTAAGTGTCCATATGGGGAACTGTTTTAACCTAGCTGTGGCTGGGAGTCTTGAGCCAGTTATTTCTGACATGCAGCCTCAGCTTTGCTACTAATTTGCATCCTTGGGCAAATCGCTTAATCTCTGTGCCCTGTTTACACAAGCATTTAAAAAAGGAAATTTTTTTTCTACCTCACGGACATATCCTAAGTCCTTATTAATGTTGGTGCAGGGCTTTGAAGTTATAGAGTGCTTTGAAGTTTTGGTCCTTTGAAGTATTGTTTTCTGACTTCTCAAAGATGAACGTTTATTTCTTAAATTAACATGTGCCCATGTTCTCTATCTTATGTTGCTATGTCATCGTCAAATCTACATTTAATTTTCCCTATTTTAATTCCTCATAGATGAAAGCCAGCCAAACTACACCTTGCATGCTGGTAAATGACGATGTGAGGTGCTGTGGCCCTTGGAGTGAGGAACCTGCAGAGGTCACCATTTCTCCATCGAGGCGTTGCCACTCCCGCCAGGAGCTCTGGTAACTGCCTTCTGCTTCACAAATTGCATGTAATGCAGCTGAGTACCTTCCTGTAATTCCCGGTGTTCTCCAGGGCATTTTCTTGATAAAACTGATAGAAAGCCAAACATTAATAACACAGTTTCACTCACCGTGATATTTTTGTTTCCCAATGTGTGCTTTAATTTAATTGAAGACAGTTGTTTGCAATCATGCCAACTGTTTCTTGGGAACATATCTGGCTGTAAAATAACTGGTCTGTGAGAGATAGTAAAGCCAACATCATTACCTAAACATCATGAAGGATGGAGAATTATATCTGCAAAACATTTCATTAATAAACATGGCTCATGAATAAAGCTTTGGTTTGGATAACCAGAAATCCCAGCTGGTTGAACTATATTTAGATGTAGCTAGATTGAGAAACAGCAGTGTTAGAAATGTTCATGATGATGATTAGAGTGTGCTTGACTTATAACACTGGAAGAGAAGGTGAATAGTCTGAATGTCTGCGAGAGAAACAAAATTTAGTGCTGAGTTTTCCCTAAAAATTAACTGCAGTAAATTAGGGAAGTCAAAAGTGGAGCTTTGGCACCAAGTGATGGTGTTCGTGTTAGTCATGTTTCTGTAGAGTGTAGGCTTGGGGCCTTCCTGGTGCTGAGCAGTCTCTACCCTGAATAATATTTAAATATAAGGAGTTCCGTAGTCTAGCGCCATTCTCTGACCATGTGTATCATCAGGGGCCTGAGCAGGATCCTGCTGGAGCAAGGGGAAGGCTGATCCACTCAGTCTCATGTCTTGTGTCTCAGACTTGCACATTGGGCTCCCATCTTACCCTCTCTGTATTGACAGGGCATTGATAGGGCATAGCCACTCCTGCAGAGTCCTATGCCAGGTCCTGTAATTGAAAGAGTTGCTGTGCAGAAGGCATAGCTTCACAGCTTAGTCCATTGTTCACGGGTGCTTTCAAAATATGAGGTCATGACACAACAGCTTGACTAAACCTGGAGACTGATACTGATTTTGCTAATGAGGAAACACCATATTCCTATTAATTGACTTAAAGTTGTATCAATATCATGATTTTTGTCTTAGAATTTAAAAAATTTAAATGTATCCTTTCAGACCAACACCAACAGAAAGCAGATACAGCAAAATGCTGGTCACTGTATCATTAGCATAAAATGTAAACGATGGAAAAGTATTAAGTTACTAAATGCTGAGGCAGCTTCAAGGATCAGCAAAACCAACCAGACAGAGTCCAAGTTTTTCTCCAAAATGAGCAGATTTTTTTTTTTCTTCATTTTAAACCAAACAAGCCCTTGTGGTTTTGAGTCAGGAACATACACTTTGTCAGTGAAATCCTACAGAAGGAAATAATTTCTAGAAGTTCTTTAACTGTTAAAGACCAAGATCCTCCTCATACCCGCTAGACTCCTTGGGCTAACCTTACTAGCAGCATGACTCCCAGAAGGCAGATATAGCAGTGCCATGAGATCTCCCACAGAAGCCTTTTGGCCAAGTTTGCTTTGTGGATGTAATCAGTGAAAAACTATTCTGAGTTATAAGCACTGCACAAGCAGAATTTTGTTCTTAGTAATTATAAGATGCTGTACACGTGACTAGAGACTAAGGTGACTTTGGAAGGGAATAATGTTTTGCCACTTCATAAACCAGTCTTAATTGCTATTAAGTTATTACAGTTCATGTCAAGCATCAGGCATAGTACAGACATTTACCTAAACAATGCCTTGCTAATGAAGTCTTCACACACACACTTTGAAATGTTGCCCTCTCTGAGGACTCCATTTACAGTAAAATGAATATAAATTATATTTATTATGTCAGGAGAATTTTCAAATCCATTTATTCCACAGCTGTTTTTTCCCCAAAGTTGATGGAATCTAAAACTCACTTTTATTTAGTATGGAAAACAGTATTATTTTTTTAAACTTTGGTAAGAAGAATTATAGTAACTGTGTAAAAAATACAGTATGCCCAGTGGTGGTAGGCTTCATTTTCTAGTAACACCACCAGCAGCAAAAAGGTTCTGCAGTCTTATAAGGGAAAGAGCAGATAACAACAGTAAATGAGAGCTCAGTTAATTCCCTTCTTAGAGGGCAGCTGAAACAGCTGGGTCTGGCTGAGTCTATTTGGTCTTCCTAATAGACTTCTTGTAATACATCAAACAAGATTCCCTGAATCTGTTGCCTTCTCCGCAGATGTAATTTCAGGCCTCCATAAGCTTTTTTCTTTTTTCTTTATATTCTAGCTTTGTTTCTTGTTTCTTTTTTTACCTAAAAAATGGTTCCTGTGCTCTCCGCTCTCTGAGCTAGGGACTATTACATTGTCAGTCCCTTAAGATTTTCTTATTGCCATAGTTTTACAGAAATATTAAATAGGACCTTTTATTTTTTTTTTTAAAGCTTATTCGTGACCCTTGGATGCCTGTAATTCCTACATTCTTTGTTTCTCAGTAGCATTGTTCACTGCTATATGGAAAACAAGGTAACTCATGATTAAGGATGATTCCCTGACAGTGTTGTTCAGTTTGTCTTTATTTCTTGGTCTAGAATTCTATATTTAGAGAAGAAGTAAGTTGATTTTGAAAGGCATGGAAGCAATTACTTATTTTTAAATGATCATTAATTTATTTTTTTCTGATTACCTTTTTTACCACTTGGTTGCAGTCCACCCTCACCAACTCATTAAAATCTTGGATTTTTAAATGCCTTCAGTTTATATTTGTTGTACAGCAAAATGAACTTCAAACTTTCCTGGTATAACAATGGTAGAATATCACAGGCATGTAATTGTTTCCTTCCTATTAGCGTTTGATTTTGTGCAAAATTCTGTAGTTTGGTGAAAATCTTTTGTTGAGTGTCACAGTATTTCTCATTGCTGGATGATTTCTGAGGCATACAGAGTTTGATCTTTCCCAATGTTATCATCTCTTTCCAGTTCTGACAGCCTCCCCCGTCTTCTGTTTGAGTTCCCTGGCTTTGACTCTTTTGGTTCCCCCAGCATGTTTATGTCTTCTTATATGTCAGGATCTGGATTCCTGCATCTCAGATTAGATCCCATTCAAAGTGTATAATCACACATTGAACTATAGAGAGTGGAGTGTAAGTTTGACTCCCACAAACTTAAGATGACATTAGTACCTCCTTTTTCTGAATTCAGCTTTAACATGAAGGAATTTATTAACTAGAGCACTGAGTGAGGACCTCAGATATTCTCCTGTCTGTTTGACTCTGTGAGAAGTGCCCTTGTTGATTTGGATAGCTCCCTAAATCACAAAGTCCTGACAATTCCTCTAGATTCATGGTGTTTGCTTTCCTTGGCATATCCCAAAACATCCTTCTCTGTTCAACTGCACCTGTGATATTCCAGCAGCTCTCTTTGTTCCCAAGCCTTTATATCTTCCTACTCAAATTTCCATTCAAAGAGTGATTCATGCAGCAGGGGAAAGGCATGACCTAGCTGCCCCCTCAATTTCCATCGCTTTGCAAATCATGTGAAGTCTCATCTAAACTGAAGCTTTCATTTTGGATTTCTCTATTCCCATTTCTGGAACTAATTATTTTATTCCTTTCTCCTATATTCTGCACTGTGAGCAGAGGCATGAAGAGGCTTTTTTTTTTTTTTTTTTTNATTTTCTTTCCCCTGGGAATGCCATTTGTCACCATATGTAGTTGTTACCTGTGCCATAGCTACTCTGTGGACAAAGCACAAGCTTGACTCATTATATCAGCATCTCTTTTTTTTTTTTTTTTTTTAATAATAGCTTTCATACTCTGAATGTTTGTTTCTGATGTCCAGCTGGAGAGAATTGCACCAGCAATCTTTAAATGAGCTACATGCTCTTCAGTCATTCTTTCTAATGCTTGTCCCCTGTACTATCCTTTTCAGCCTTTGATTATTATTACTAGCTTATGTCTTTTTGACTCTCTTCTTCCACTATTATTTCTCTATCATCAAACCCACTCATTAAGTTCCATTTCCTTTACTGTACAGTAGAAGAATCCCCTATTTGAGAAAGATTTTAAGGTTTGAAGGTTTTCTATTTGATTTGGTTTTTACCCCTTGCCAAAATAGCACTTCCAGGTTTAGAAGACTTTCAGAGTTAAATTGTATTTTCTGAGACTTCTGGAACTCCTGCCAGGTGATGTGATAGATGCTGAAGAGGCACCTAGACCTATTGTAGGCTTCCTGTTTCTACTGTTATGATTCCCAGGGAAGCAAACTCTTTGGCTTAATATAGATAGTGTGATAGTGCACAGAATAGTAATAAACCTGCTAGGAGTTTTAGAAGAGCCAGAATAAGGGAAGAATGGTGATTTCTTAACAAATACTGGTGTGGTGAATTAGGTACAGCAAGTAAAGAGATGAGCTAGAGAATCAACTTTCTTTTTTTCTTGTGTCACAAGACATATGGAAAGCTTAGTTTCATCTAAAAATTGTTACAGCATCATGAAAATGGGATCAACATGACAGTAAGAAATTAAAGGAGGGATATTGTAGTGACAGCTCAACCTATATTAGTAACTTCATGTTTAATTCAACTGATCTGAAGCAGCCAGAGCTTGCAATGGAGTTTAGAGCAGACATACTAGAAAGTGAACTCCAGCATGGAATGTTAATTAAGAATAATGGCAAATTTAACTTAATTGTAGCAGATTACATCTCCTGTTTGCACTTTCCACACTGTTTGGGTTTGATTGTACCAGATTACATCTACTATTTGCATTTTCCACACTGTTTTAGTTTGCTACCTCTGTTAGTTTCATTTTGAATCCTGAAAATAACAAAAAAAGCTCCCAACTATTAACCAGTTTTTTTTTTCACTCTGTAAGCTTGCTTTTTATTAGCTCATTTTACAGTAGGTTGCATTAATGTTCTCTAGATGTGACTTTCAGTTTTTAATGGATTGACACCAAAAGCACCAGGATAGTCATTTGTTCCCCTTTCCCCCTCTTTTACTCACTGGCATAATTTCCATCCAACAAAGCTTTTCAAAAATAAGGAAGGAAATGGCCTTCCTGTACAAGCTTCCTGTGAATCCCATCCAGATATAAAGGACTTGTGTAAAAGCTTGGCAGGCAATCCCAGCATATGCCACTCAGTGACTTCCTTATTTCATGGTATCATTCCATGTAGAGCAAACGAATCTGAAAATCAGAGTAATTTCCATTCATTTTTTACTAAGAAATTTGAAATGGTAGATTTCCTAGCTGTGTATAACGCCCACAATTCAAATCAAAAGTTTTGAATGCTGACAGCATTAGTCATAGGAAATCCTGTATGAACATCCAGCACTTAAGTTGGACCGTCCCTTAGATCATGCCATAGAAGGAGCTTACAGGAAAACATTCTGTTACTCTCAAATGCTGCACTGATTTTTAACCCTTTATATGCTGTTGCCTCTAGTATTACAGTGTTTTGTTTCCAGAGCCTGCTTCCCATGTCATAGAAAAACAATACCTGAATGCTGTTTTTTCCTGCACTTTAATAATACGCTAATAGCATTCTGTAGGTACTCATGCACATATCCATCCTTCCCAGTGAACACCAATAGTCTTCAGTGCATGCTACTCATAAGAAAATTAATTTGAATAAAAATAATTGTTTTGGAATATTATATTTGATACAAAGGAACCAAGTGCTTCTAATAGCAGGATGTAAAATTTTATTATAGTTGCATATTTATGGTTAATTGTCATAATATTTTGTGTAAAATATTAATATATAAATTAATAATATTAAATCAGACAAACAAACAACAACAAAACCCCCAAACAAAACTAAAAACCAAACACCAAAAATAACCCCAACAACATAAAAGTGTGGACATGGCACTTAGAGGCATGGTTTAATGACTATGGTGGTGCTAGTTTGATGGTTGGACTTGATCATAAAAATCCTTTCCAACTAAAACAATTATATGATCCTGTTAATCTATATACATTATGAATATTTAAAAATACTTGGTGAAGAAAAACCCCACAAGACATGAATGTTGACAGAAGCACACTAAGAGCTTTGATCTGTTGCCTTTGCTGTCTGCAGTTAGGTTGGGTAGCTCTTTCCCACCCATCTGCTCCTACTGCTCCCAGAGATGGGACACAGACTGGGATAGGGCACAAGGCACTGCTACCAGCAGTGACCTTATGGAGGGGATAGTAGGGAGCTGTCACCCACCTTCTTCTGTAGCTGTCCTTAAAAAGGTGGCCATCGCTGTCAAGCAACCTAACAAGCAGTTGTCAGAGGTGAAATTGTAAGCTAAGTGTATCAGCTTCATCCTCTGCCCTCACACATACTGTCTGGGGTTAAAGTGAGGCAAAAGAGGCAGTTACCACAGCAATTCACATGGACCTCAGATGTTGTGGCACTAGTCTGTGAATGGCAGTGGGACTACAACTGCTCAGAGGAGGATTAACTGGACTTCAGCTTCAGTGTCAGCAGTATGTTACTGCCTTAAAGAACAGACTCATGCCACAATGCCGAGAGGGCAAATATGTTAATACTCACATGGTAATCACCAGCTTCCAACAAACTGTATAGCTCAGGACAAAGAGTAAGCTAAAAAAGTCAACCTGACTTGGTAAATTAAACTCTAACATGGTCCTAATGTGGTCAAGGCATGACAGTAACATAGCTGTGTTGTACAGGATCATTTTCACATCACATGGCTGAACCAGTTTTGTTAGTTTCTTTGTCTGTATTTAAAAAGAGCTGTCCCACAAGGGACATTATAATTTTTTTTTCTTAAGAGATTCCCAGTTACAGTTTTCATTTACTAGGAAAATCCCACACATGTAGAGTTACTGTGGAACAGCTGGCTTAAATTAAGGCTTCAAACTTAAGGAAGAAGTCCTAGAGCATAAAGTATCAAATAATAGCTAAATTCAAGATTAAGATGAGGCTTGTGATGTTAGGCATGGCAAGCAATATTAAGCAAATAAATGTAAGGACTCATAGGGGTTTAGAATGCTGTGAATCATACTAGTCTAATTTTAGATTAATAGATATCAGTGTTTAAATATAGGTAAATATAATTCAATAACTGAATCAAAGTCTGTTTTAACATAGCATTGTTCATAGGTGAGAGGCTTTTAGATAATGCAAATGTTGATAGATGACAATAAAAGAAATATAAAACCATTACGGTTAATCAGTATTTGAGAGCTCTGAGCTTACTTTGCATCTTCTTATGACTTCCAAGAGCTTTTCCTGTATATTTGGAACTTAATTATAAATAATTATTTTTAGTTGCAGAGGCAAAAGTGGTAATTTTCACTGGCTAGATGGGGAGTTTTTGTTTGCTTTCAACCTATACTTTTAAAACTTCTCTTTTGTATCTCATAGACTCATGGAGTTATAGAATAATTTAAATCAGTGTGTAGATCTCCATGAAGTGAACTTTATTCTGAGGATCCAAACCAAAGGAAGGATTTAGGCCAAGAATTAGCCTTTGGTTTGCTTTTTTGGTTTTGTTTTTCAAGCCAAGACCTGGACTGCCTGGAAAAAGGAGAATTAAATCAGTACTTCTGTCTTGTAGATCTTCCTTATGCTTCATAAACCTAGCAGTTATGGAAAGTCATGTGTGGGCCTATGAAGTAGCTCCTCCTGTAAAGCTGTTGGTGGAATTTGAACTCAATATCATTATTGTTGTCCGGTATCAGGAGAGAATATTGTAAGAAAGGCTACAGAAAAATCAGGCAGCACTGTTTACCTAAGGAGTTGCTAGTGTAATTTGCAGCAAATTTGGGAATTGAGATGTTTCTACAGAAAAAATAGTAACTGTGTAAGATCTTTCCTTCTCTGTGCCCATTATTTTGTTGCTTTTGTCACCATACTTCATTATTGTTACCTTCAGAGTTTGAGTGGAGATGTTAACTGCTTTTCCTAGTAGAATAAAGATGTTAATGAGTAACTGTGAGAGCATTTTGTTAACCAAGTTGCCACATGCAATCAAAAGGCATATATCCATGGAAGCAACCACAGCTAAGATGAAGTTAAACCCCAAGTCTTTCTTGCATTGCCAGTGTGGCACTTCCTGTCCAGTGAAAAACACAGAAGAAATTTTTGCAGATAAGAGTGATAACATAGTCAACAAAGAAGGTCAAGGAAATAGCTTGGAACTAATTTTGGGTGTGCTGGTGTGTTTTGTAAGTAAATTCGAACCAGACATGGAAGCCAATATCAGGAACATGTGCAAGAAATTCCGTTTATAAGACTTTGAATACTAACCTCACTGCCCTCTTAAATAATTTGATATATATATGCATAAAGTTAGTCATCTAACAAAAACAGTTTCATAGGCAGGTAGAGCAAGGACTCACCTTCTCATTTGAGTTAAGGGGTGCAGGGAAAATGTTCACTGTGAAAGTTAAACCATGTTTATAGGTTTGTCCATATGAGAAGTTGTGCTTGTTTAACCAAAAGTGTGAGTTCAAATTAGGTTAGTAAAACTGATGCAAAATCTGCCTGGGCATTTTGGTAGTGTAATTGAAAGTGGGAAGGATGGATTTAAGAGTCGTGAGTCAGTTTATAGCAGTTTGAAGATTGTTGGTGAGCATTTCTTTCAGGAGATGCTACATCTTAACTGTTTGTACCTGTGTTGATGTTCTGCCTTCCTTATTGCCTCCCATCATTACAAGTGTTTGTAAAGCTATGTGGTTAACTGAATTAGGGAAGCAATGCACATTAGAGTAAGTGTTGTGCAATATTCCCAAAGCCCTAGCAGCACAGGTGAGGGAGTGCAAAAGAAGAGGCAAAGGAGGAGGAGAAAAGTGACTGCTCAGGCTGGGCTGGCACCAATGTGAGGGAAAAAAAAAAAAAAAAAAGTATACATACATCAAAGCTGAGCTCTCTAAGGCCAAGAGGTGGATTTGTCAGTGCTTGTCTGGCAGCAGCAGCCCTTGTAGCAGTGGTGGCCAACTGTTCAGTTACTGCAGTCCACACATTGGCATGTAAACCTAAACTGCTTTTTTAGCAGCTTCTTCAAACACCACACCTAAAACTACCTGAGGTCATAGGATCATAGAATTATTTTGGTTGGAAAAGACCTTTAATATCATCAAGTCCAACCAAAGTCAAACTTTGCCAAGCCCGGTACTAAACCGTGTCCCATATCACCACACCTTTGTGTCTTTTAAACTTCTGCATGAACAGGGATTGAATTACCTTGTTGTTGAGATACTGGAACATGTCCAGAGAAGAGTGACAAAGCTGGTGAGGGGCCTGGAGCACAAGCCACATGAGGAGAGGCTGAGGGAGCTGGGGTTGTTTAGCCTGGAGAGGAGGAGGCTCAGGGGTGGCCTCATTGCTGTCTACAACTATCTGAAGGGAGGTTGTAGCCAGGTGGGGGTTCGTCTCTTCTCCCAGGCAACCAGCAACAGAAAAAGGAGGCACAGTCTCAAGCTGTGCTGGGGGAGGTATAGAGTGGATACTAGGAAGAAGTTCTTCACAGATAGAGTGATTTGCCATTGGAATGGGGTGCCTGGGGAGGTGGTGGAGTTGCCATCCAGAGATGTTCAAGAAAAGACTGGATGGAGCACTTAGTGCTGTTGGATAGGGCTGGGTGATAGGTTGGACTGGATGGATGATCTTGGAGGTCTCTTCTATTGGCCTATTTTATTGTATTTTCTGGCTAATAAATTATGGAAAGGTAAGCAGGGGTTGGGCTCTCATGAAAAAGCCCGAACCACAGTTGTAGTTAAGTCGTTGAACAGAAATCAAATGTGTAAAACACAAGAAAATAGGGCAGAGACCTATCAGAGAGCAGAACTTGTACCTAAGTGGACACTGGAATTACAGGTCAAACTGAACAGAGGAGAAGTTCCCTGAGATATTCCAGCCTGAAAATTAAATTCTATTCTATTCTATTCTATTCTATTCTATTCTATTCTATTCTATTCTATTCTATTCTATTCTATTCTATTCTATTCTATTCTATTCTATTCTATTCTGTTGTACCCCATGCAGCAAGGCCCCAGGATATACCAGTCAGTCGAGAAAGACTCTGAAATACTTGTGAACCAGGTCAAGACAATCAATTTTTAAAAGCTAGAGCTTTCTTAAGAAAAGTCTGGTCTGAGGTTAAGCAAATTCCTGATAAGAAAAAAAAAAAAAACAGTCTTTTGGGAAAAAATGTTTTGCCCTTGCTCATTATCGTTTGTTCTTTCGTTCTGCTCTGGGAATTCTGATATCTTTATTTCCCTACCTAAGATACTATGATTTTAAAACATGTTTTCTTTCCAGTAGTTATCAGTGGCCTGTTTTCCAGATGTGGTATTTTCACCATCTTTAGGACTTATGCTGCTTTTTGGTAACTGGCAATAAGTATTTTGAGAAAGAATCAAATTGGTCAATTTTATTGTTTCACAAAAATTACACGGAAGGAAAAGCTGTCAGTAGCTGTGAAACTCACTCAGGGGCACTTCCCTAAATATGCTGCATTTAGGAGGTTTGGAAAATGCAGAAGTGGGAAATAAAATTCAGAAGTCTCTAACTAAGCTCATATATTAAAAACATAGATTCATGTGTAGAGGGAGAAGCAGCCTGCCTTTTCACAGCTCACAGCCCTGAAAATTGACAAAGGTGCTGCTGTCTGCAGTGCTGCACTAGAAACATATTGGTAGAAATCTCAACTTCAATGAGAAGGAACTTGTGCAAACACCACAAAATTCCAATATTTCCATCATTTGAAGAAGATTTTGCTGCTAACTTTTAAAGGGCTAGCTCTGGGCAGTAATCTTGCTGTATATCAACTGTAAATGCTTGTTCTGTCAGTTCTGATGTCAGCTATACCTACTGCATGGCTTCAGATAGTTTTAATGTGATCTTGCTTGTAAAAGCGCCTTGTTAGAAATACTTCATCTGGTTCAGTTAGGAAACAGGGAGAATGGACAGTCTGTATGAGGCCAAAACCAAACAAGAAAACCAGAAATTGATTTTGCCGTGAGAATTTCTTTTTTTCTCTCCCCTTCAGGTATTCGGGTCAGACACTTGGTGATTATTTGGCACAATAAGGATTGTATCTTGACTGAGGCCCTGAGACATCACTGGAGGGTTGACACTTAAGTCTTGTTTTTAGTGATGTCTTGTAAAGAGTTTTGACAGTGTATGTTTGGGGATGCTGTAGTGTTTCTCTAGGGAAAAAGAGCCTACATTGTATATATGATGCAGGAGAGTAAAACTTTGCATATTGAAATTTGTTCTTCACTAACATGTAGTGGATATTTGCAGACCTTCTCTGCTCAGTAAAAATAAGTGTCTCTTGATTCTAATCAGGATAACCATTATGCTCTAGTTTAGTCCTAGAGGCTCCTGGGTTAAAATAAGGAGATTGCTGAGACCTAGACACTTCCAGTTAGCAAATACCAAATTACTTTGATGAGGCCTGCGCTTTTCTGTTAACTGCAAGGAGAAGCTGTGGTGCCTCCTAATCTAGATAAACTAGAGTTAGGTATCAAAAGTTTAACTGAATACATTTTGAGCTGTATGTCTAAAGTGTTATGGCTTCATTTAAAAAGAAAGCTTTTGTCTTCCACTTCTCAAGGCAAAATTAAATCAACCAGAGCTTGCAAGGTGCAGGAGCTCACAGGTTTTACTGCTGATAAAAGTTCTGAAACTACCTTTGAACACAAATGAACTTTTTGTATTTACCAAGGTGTTTTGATTTGTGGTCACATCGAGGTCAGCAGTTTGAGAATAATACCACTTGAAATAGGTAGGCTGCAATCTTGGTAGTGTTAGGCCATGCCTTTAGACTGACAATCCATTCAGTGGAGATCTAGAACTTCTTAAGTTCTCTCTTTTCAGTGTGGGTGCTATGAATTCAAGTAGCAATATTCACTGGAGTATGTCTGCATGCTGCATATTTTCATGACTTGTTATCTGGGTCATAAAAAGCACAATGACAGCAGGCATCTTAGAGTTATGCCCACTAATCTCCATTGTGGATGAGAACTCAGATTAGCCATGGACACATAGACACTCAAACTCTTAGTGTCTTCTGAATTGTAGTTATTCCATGATTAAAATGATCTCCCTACTTGTTGCAGTGATTACTTTAAAACTTCAGGGAAGCTGTTTGTGTATATATATATACATATATATTTTTTTTTTAAGTACATTTGCATGATAGCAGATTTTATCATCAGCCTTTCCTGGCTACTACACCATGTAAAGAGAGGCTCCTGTTGCAGGCATCGGTGCAGGTCTTTCCAGGTCTGTTTGCTTTTGAGCTCCATCTGCTGGAATTGTGTCCTATGACCCTCGTCTTTGGTGTTACTATACTGTCAGGTTTCATAGGAATTGGCTTTAATTTGAAAGAGAATACAGAACAAAGTTCACAGTTCTAAGAAATTTTTAGCAAGTTGCCTGTCCTTTTGTTTAAGCAATCAGCGTAAAGATTGCTTGCTCTCAAAACACAATGTAATTGTGAGACTGAGGAAAACAAGTTAGAGTCCTTTCTTCACTTTTATTTACAGAGTCAGTTTCTAGGTATTTTATAGAGATTTGGATTAGTCAAGTCAAGTTCTGTATGAAATTTCAAAAAGAGTACTCACTGTGCTCATTTTCTGAATTGGGTTTTTGTTTTGTTTCCCATGATGTCTGTTGTTACTCTAAAACTAAGACAATTAGCAGTGCTTTCAGTATTTTACTAACTTTTTTAAAAAGCTATTCTTCCTCGATATAACTGTGTTTATAATATTTTTAAATATTTAAGGACAGAAGGGACTGTGATGAACATCTAATTTGATTTTTGTAATTCCATTGTTCCCTAACAGAAATGTACTGCAAAGAATAATGTGCAGAATTGGAGAAGAGGCTCCCACTGTGCTAAACTCTAAAAGTGTTTAAGTAGTCAGAGGATTTTGTGGTACATTATATGATGACTTTCTGCAAGTTTTCTTTGTAAGAAGCTCCATTCTCTGCTCAGAGGATGTATCAAAATGTTCATGTCAACAATAAGGTATACATGTAGAATTAGGCTTGCCCCTAGCCCTTGGGTGCAGGCACTGGTGTTGATACTGTATGTAAGTCTAGAGAACAAGCTCTCCTCTGGAAGAATTGCCTTCTCAAAAGCAAACCACCTACATTTTGAATTTGCTTTAGTTGGAAGGTTAATACTGGCTTCCTACTCCCTGTCCCTGAAGCTAGGTGTTACCAAGGCATATTCTGTTTCATTAATGAGTTGGTGCATATAGTAATTTCAGTATTCCTTCCATGCTGTCCAGCTGCCTGTTAGCAATACTTTGTGTTTCCTTACGATTCTTGCACCTTTCTTTTTTTTTTTTTTTTTCCTGCACAGCAAACTTTGCCTGAACTGGTTTTAGTTTCTTGATGTGGGTAACTATACCTAAGTCTTGGGAGTAGGGGTAGGGAGGAGGAGATGGAGAACAGAGAAAGGACGGGTCTTGATATTAAAGATAAAAATTCTTTTTTTCCCCCCACTTCTGCCTTGTACTTCTCATTGTCATAGTACACCACACTCCATGGTGTGCTCTACAGGTGCCCAAGCTTGTTGCAGCCTCAACTGGTCCATCTGCCTCCGAAGTCTATTCAGTAACACTGCCCTAGCTCATAACCCTGGAGTATCAGTCAGGATTGCTCAGGCAGGACACTGCTGCTCCAGCTGGACAACTCCCAGTTTTGCCAGTGGATCAGACTCACACTCTGTGCAGTGTCTCTATGTGCTGTATGGTACTAGGTATCACAGACAGCATCAAAGAATCGTTTGGGCTGAAAAAGACCTTTTGCAGTACCGAGTGCCTGCAAGTTAGATTCTTTGCTTCCTGCAGAGTTGTGGGGGTAAGGTCATTAATGTGTACGCAGCAATGTACTTCACTGAAAAGCCTATTTACTTTGTCTGAAGGTAATAATTATCATTGATTTCTTAAGCTTCTGCATAGGACAGAACTGACAGGTATTTTTCACGTAGGTTTGAAGGGATGTTGTCTGTATTGCTTGACAGTTTCCTATAAAATACAAAGGTAGCTGTGGTGTCTCTTGGTCAGTAGATTTAAGTGGGTATGTTCTGCCTTATGCTGATATTAAAGTGTTACATC
The DNA here is from genome assembly GCA_013396835.1 of Psilopogon haemacephalus. Classification (NCBI taxonomy): domain Eukaryota; kingdom Metazoa; phylum Chordata; class Aves; order Piciformes; family Megalaimidae; genus Psilopogon; species Psilopogon haemacephalus. The sequence continues at coordinate 777,398 of VWZI01005957.1, forward strand.
TCATAGTCACTGATTTTTACACCTACAGAAATGGAAGGATTCAGACTCTTAATAACTGCTACTGGGTGCTGAGATTGAAACTGGCTGCTATGTAACTGCCACTGCAGAGTAAGTTAGATTGCTAGTGTTATTTCTGTAATGACAAGCACTCAAGATTTGAAATTGATCAGTGAGTAATCATGGTGAAACCCCCTGTAGCTTTTTTCTCTTCATGGGATAGAAGTGTGAGTATTTGTTGGTTTTAGTATAGACCCAAATTCTAATTAATATTCCCGTGTCCCAAACATGTTGTTCTGATTAGAGGCTGCCTAGGCATTTCTGTGTAGCCTGCCCTGTTTGAAACCCTGCCTTTTTATGACTTCACTTCCTGAATCCGTTGACAACACTCACAGCCAAACAAAATACATGTTCACAATGCTGTTATTTGCAAAATATTCCCTTGTGAGTACAGCTGGGGCAACAAAAAGAGAGTTTCTCTCTGGATTTGAAAGAGAATTGACTATTCCTTACAGACACGAGGCACATAGAACATGAGGCAATTTCAATCTTGGCAGTTAAGTAAGTGTTAAAACCTTGGCTTTCACCGCATACAAATGCAGGCACAGCTTTCATTACAGTTGTGCTTATTGATCACCCAGTCATATACCAAGAGTGTTGAATTTTAATCTGTGCTGAAGTGAACCAGATAGCAACAGGCTCATAGCCCACCACACTGTTTACAAAACATATGGAGATGGAGGGAATATAACCTCACTTTGCCCTCTCTTAGTCCTAATCCTCAAACAAGATGTGGGACTAAAGAAAGGGTTCATCTAGATAACTTATCTCCTTGTGAAACTACGTAACTGGCACTAAAATCCACCTTGCCTGGCAATAGATTCTCTGTCTGGACACCAGTTCTTCCTGAGCTGGACTAAGGCAAATGACTCATGTCACAGAAACCAACCCATCAGATGATGTCCACTTTAATGAGCAGTGCCAGTACTCAGTAACTTTTCTACCTGTGCTACAGAACATGGTATTTGAGAAAGCAAACACACAACTGCCATGCTAAGTGTCTCTGTGTGTGTATGAGGATAGGGTGGAGCAGACTGTCACTCAGCTGTATTTAATTAACGTAGTATTTTATATAATGTATTTATTTTTTACGTAATTAGGTGATTAAGCAAAATGCTCGCTTGTAACATCTATTCCATAACCCACTGCTGCTGAAAATTAAACATGCACCTTTACAGGTAATTAATCTCCTTGCCCTGCTTATTTTGCTAGTTGGCACTTGCTAAATCCCTGTAAAACCACACCCAGCAGTGCTGTGCATTATCCCTCTGCTGTCTACTCCTACATATGGTCAAAATCAACTTACCTTCCGGGTTGCTGACATCAGCAAAATGTACTCTTGGCAAACTCCAGTATACTCCTAGTAACCCTTTGTTTGGTTGGTGTTGCTACAGTTGTATTCCTGTGACAGCAGCAAACACCGTCTGAAGAGTACCCACCTGGACACTTGGATTGTGATGCGGAAGGAGATTACCATATTATCATATTTTAAACATTACTACAACCCCTTGTGATCAAATCCATATAGTAAGAAAATGGGGTGGGGGAAGCTGGAGGAAAGATCCTATGATTCCTGTAAGGAACTTATATTAGTTTCAAGTTTCAGAGTCTCATTTTGGTAACAGTAAAGGTGTGTGTGTATATATATTTAATTAATTAATTAATTAATTACCTAGTCAGTTTATGAAGTGACCTTACACAAGACTGTCACATCAGTTAAAATTATGATTATTCCTATTTTAAGGAAAAAAGGACAGATTTAAGACTGTCTGCTCTAAAAAGTTAGCATTCACTAATAGTGAATTTCTACTATTTTCTGTCTGCCTTTTGATAGCGTCTCTTAGCTGTTTGGCTCTAAAGAGAAAGGAAGAGGAGATCTGCTCTCCCTTCAGGTAGATGCTTATTAAACTAAGTGAATTTGATACAGTGCTGAAAATCAAGGTATACTAGTAGTTTCCCCACCCTAAGGTATATATTTTTATTGACAGTGGACTAAACCCCAAGATTATTTTTTAAAACTTAAATGGGAAATGCCAGAGTTGTTTTTTTTTCAGCAAGTTACTGAAAAGAAGCAATATATGAGTTGCTGTTTTTAAGCAAATTGTGCTTTTCACATAATGCTAGATTTTTTTCTCCAGCTTTTCTATTCCTGAGAAGTTCAGAACCCATAGCAACCCCCACAGGGGACAGGACTTCAAGATGGGGAGGAAGGTTATAAAACTATTTTACTGTTGATAGCAGTATTGTCATAAATACAAACAAACAAGGGCCACCTCCTGACTAGGAAGGAACATAGAAATAAAGGCAAACATTTCTATTTTGAAGTCTACAGCATGTTTTGTTTTTTAAAATACATCCCCCTGCCTTAATCTTCTTGAAGGCATGAATTTAATAAAAAGCATGTCAGATCAAGCAGCCAGTTACTCCAATTATGGAGCAATTTCACACACTGGCTTTCTACCCCTCTACCTGTTTAAGTGTCTGAATTAGGTCACCAGAATACAGCAGACAAGCTAGGTAGGTTCCAACTAGGAGCTAGAACTTCACAACTCCAAAAGTGGTACTAATTTAGCCACTGGGATCTAACTTCCCCCTCTCCTCCTCACATGCTCTCCAGCATGTCTGTAGCTACAGAGGAAGTTTAACACAATCTCTACCCCTTAAAACTCAGCATAAAAGACATTCTCCCAACTCAGGTACTATTAAAAAAAAAAATGTAAGGGGGAAATACATTTTAATTATTTTATTTTTCTTAAATATAATAGAACCTTCTAGAACTTTTCCAGAAACAGAGACATTAAAAAAATTATACTTTATTACAAATGGTAAACTCAGAGTGCTAAAAAAAAAACAAACAAAACAAAATCAACCTCTTATTTACATACAATACTGGGCAGTACCCAAACAAACAACATAAAAATAACTTACAAAGTCATGAAGTAGTTTATTGACATTAATCAACTTTCATAAAATAAAATAAAAAAAAAGATATGTACATACACAATTTACTTGGAAGGCAGGCAGAATAGTTCTGGTTTGTTTACCAGCCTCCCACAAACTTCCCTCCCACCTTTTTTTTTTTCCTTAAGTAATACTACATAAAGCAATCTACAATTTCTATTGCAGTTTAACCTTTAATACTGAATGATCATCGAATGTTAGGTCCATGCAGGTCTTGGTCAATATTAAACGAAGATCTGACATCTCATCTGAGCAGGAACAGCACTTCTTAGAGCAGTGCTGGCTGCTTCACTAACTCAAGCTGAAGGCTTGCCAGTCTTTCCACACATGCGCTTTGCAGAGCACAGGCAGGACTCAGCCTTTCAGCTTTTACCATTAGCTTTATGCATCTGCCACTTCTGAGATTTTGTTTTAATTATACCACAACATCACAGTTCTTTCAAGACAGTCTCTTCAAAATGTTTGCAACTGTTGTGTTAGCATTAGCTGGCACCCGCTGTTGACATGGTTCATGACCTTCTGCTTAAGCTGTGCAACCTGTTCTCTAAGCATGTTGGCAGTGGATGCCAGCTCTGAGTTCTGAGCTTTTAAAGTTTTCACTTTTTCTTCCAACCTGGCAATCCTTTCCAACTTCCTTTTCCGGCATTTGGATGCCGCAATTCTGTTTCTCATGCGTTTTCTTTCGGCTTTGATTCTCTCCTGTGATTCCATGTCAATAGGGGACAGGGGAGGAGTTTCCCCTGGCATTTCAGGTACAGTCTGCGGCTCTTCTTTGAGAGCCTGAAGCCTGGGATGCTGCACTGGCATCTGAGGATTTATGTGGTGCTGGGCTGCGTAGCCCATATTGTTTGCGTTGTAGTTGGGTGCAGAGTTGAGCGCGTTGGGGTTGAAGTTGCTGAGATTGGCATACACCGGGGGTTCGCTGTGCAAATTCGCGTTGAAACTGCTGTTACCGGCCATAGAGGACACAGGTGCCATGCCGCTGTTAACAGGTTGTGCAGCGGAGGTCACACTGGGCATGGTGTTCTGATTGTGCAGTTCCGCCAGGGCTCTCACAAAGCCTTCCGCGAACCCCTCTTGCTCGTCGGTGACATTTTTGGGGCAGAGGAACTGCGTCGGGGTCGGTGTGGTGGTGATTAACCCATTGCTGGACTGGATGATGAGCCGCTCTAGCTCAGGTGAAGCCAGTTTCAGGAGTCCCACGTCGGGGGAGGTGAGGATGTCAGCGTTCTTGTTCCTCAGGTGCGGCTTCAGGTTGCTGGATGGGTCGGACAGGTTCAGCGTCATGTTCTGCTTTAGCACTTTGGCATTATTATATCCATACCCGCCGCTTTCCGGCGGCACGAAGCTGGCGTTCAGGGCATCCTCGTAGAAAGTAGGCTCCATCTTTGCAGTCATAGAACAGAGTCCGCGGAGTGGCGCCGGGAGCTGCGGCAGCGTGGAAAAGCTGCCCGGCCGCCGCTTGCGCCCCGCTCCGCACGGCTACCCCAACCCTCCCGGCTCCGCAGGGACGGGGGAAGGAGAACGCGGAGCCTTACTTCTCGCCGGGGCGCGGAAGGTCCTCCCGGCGCGGGCCGGGCCCGCGGTCCCTGCCGCCGCCGCGCTGAGAGTCCGCCTGGCCTGGCAGAGCTGCGCGGAGCTTTAACGGGACACCTTGCAGCTCGCCTCTTCTCCTTCTAGTACCGCTGCGGGGCCGGGACGCTGCTCTGCCGCCGCCACCACAAGTTGCCGCGAATACTTTTCCCCGCCTTTCTGCGCGCCCTCCCCAGCTCCGCGCTGCTGTACCGGCCGCGCTCTGCCCGCTCCGCTCGTCTCCACCCGGCGGCCGGAGACCGCGCTGCCGCCCGCCCCGCACTCTGAGCTCGCTCCCGGTGTGGAGCCCTTCACTTATCAGCGACCGGGAGCCCGCTAAAAATAGCCCATGATGTCACCCCGCGGGCTCCCCATTGGCTGCCACCGCCTCTCCCGGGGGAGGCGGGCCGCTGGCCCGGCCCGGTGCATATCAGCCGGTCGCCATGGTCACCCCGCCCCTAGAAGCTTCTCAGCGCCGGCGCAGGGCCTTGTGGGATGAGGTAATGCTGGCGGCGGCTCGGGGCATTGTGGGCTGACGTCTTGTTTTTGAATATCTGGTTACCGCGTCCAAAGCGCCACCGGGGTTGGCCGCCGCCGGCGCCTCCTTAACGGCCACGTACCAACCGCCCGATGGAGGGTGGGGGCGCCGCTGCCGCTGCAAACCGTCCCCTCTCCCTGCTTGGTTTTCGCGGTCTGTTGGTTGGTTGACGGCCGGCCCCCGCGGCGGGCCGGAGGCGAGGCGCGCTGTCTCCGCTCCCCCATTTCGGCCTGTTATGTGTCCCCCACACCCCCGCGCAGTGGTACGGTCCTTCAGGTGGCGCTTCAGGGGAGGCCTCACGTGATTTCCCCTCCACGCCGCCCGCCCCGCGNCACGCGCTCGCGGCGCTCCCCGGCGGGGACGCTCCCGCCCTGCCGAGAGGCCCCAGCGCCTCTCCGCCCCTCCCCGACAGCCTCCCCCGCCCTTCCAACTGGGGATGGTGGCTGTCTCGGGAGAGCCCCGTCGGGTGGGAAGTTTATCCCAGTTCGAGCACCGCCAACGCTGCCGGCCATGCAGAGGGCGCTCAGCCGCCCTGCGGCGGGGCCGAGGGCCCCGTGGAGCCCCCAGTGCAGCCCCGCGGGTGATGTGGGTTTCGGCCGATACCGCCCGATCGCTGTGGGGGTGTATGCAAGGGCGTGGCTTTGCTGTTGCGGTGATCGGGGCTGTCGCTTCCCGGCTTCCAAGACGTGCCAGGATAACAGCGCGGGGAAATAAAACCTGATAGGAAAAAGCCTGGTTCTAGATGGGTTTCTCTAAACTCGTCCTCCAAGGGGAGTGGACAGCGACGGCCTAATTTTAGAAAGAGTACCCTAGTATTACTGTGAAGTACAGGTTAGTCGGGAAGGAAAATAAAGCACCGCTGGAGTTGAGGGATCCTAGCCGAGGAGGAAATTCTGTGCTGGTGCCGTGTGCACCTCGGACCAACAGATGTGTGATCTTTGCCTGTCCGAAGTGCTTAAGCGCATCGGTGCGGTGCCTATCTCTGATAAAGGATGTGCCTGCTGCTTGCAATTATTTCTCTTACCTTACCCCTCCTCTCCTTCCCCGCACACACAGCCTTTGCTCCGAGAGGTGAGAATTTGTGAATGCTGACAGGCAGCTACCTCGAATAAAGTGCAGCAGCTATTTCAGGACAAGGGGTGACAATACGGGATAAGACAGGGACTCCTGTGTTGCCAACAAGTGCTCCTTAGGCTTGCGACGCAGAGCCGTTACCTGCCGCTGAAGGGTGGTCCTGCTTTTTATGTCAGCAAAGAACTCGGTCTGTCGGGCTCAATTGCTTCTTACAAATAGGTGAAGCTCATTAACTCATGTCCAGGTTTGAAGATGCACTTTCAAATTCTCCAGTGTGTTTGGGGTTTTTTTTTTTGTTTTTTTTTTTCCTAGACATAATGACATAATTACCAGTTACAGTGTAGGGAACAACAATGAAGCAAACAGAAACACAAACAGCTGTGAAAGAAAAGTGAAGACCTAACTCCCCTCTGTGAAGTTGATTTATTTTCCTTCTTCGTCTTCCCGTGGTGTTCCCACCTGACTTCGTTTGACCTCATGGTGGGCTCTCGTGTTACTTTGTGTGCTGGCTGGATTTAAACACAAAGTACTTGCGCTTCTTCGTAGGTTTGTGTGAGCAGCCTGTGAGTCGAAATACAAAGTTTTGGTTGGGAAACGAGGGCTCACAGTATGCTGCTGGTATGCACACATTAAGGTAGGCAGCATCTCTCTGTCTTGCAGGTACCTCGGACTACTTCACTGCCATTCTACCGTCAGCTGCAAATAGTTCAGCCAAACAGCAAGATTTTGCATATGCATAGGAAAATCTCTGAAATTCATTAAAGCAGTGAATGCTGGAAGGAGTTGTTTAACTCCCTTTTTGCATACAAGATAACTGGAGGACAGTGAATGAGTCTCCTGGCACAAGAGCCAAGGGGCATCAAAGGGAACTGGCAGGTTCAGAATAAACCAGAGAAATGTCTTCACAGAACTGTAGTTAAGCCGTGGAGCTCCTTGGCTAGAGTGTTGTGTGGAGGGATTTTTAAGTTATTAGTTGAATTCACACCAGAAAAATCATATAAGGGCTCTTGAATGCAGTGCATCACTTGGCTCTGGAGATCCCAGAACTGCAAATGTCTTGCACCTGGGAGAGCATCCAGAGACAGAACTGCTGTGTGAATGCCCTGCTTTTGTGTGCCTCTCCAGGTACCTGCTGTCCACTCCTGTCAGAGGTGGGGTGTCTGCTCTGACTTGATGGTGACAATCTTTGCTCCCCATATGGTCCATAATGCTCCCAGATGGTCCATAAATGATGTGTTTCTGTTGTGTCAGCCTGCAGTAAAGGGCTTGTCTATTCAAGGAAGATACTATGGAGAAATTAAATATGTGATTTTCAAGAAGTTTGCTGTGTAGATGTTTTTATTGTGAAATAATAAATATTTTTAAGCTAAATAGTTGTGGATTTTTTTTGGCTTTCTGTTACATAGGAAGCCATAGAAGTAATCTGCTTTAGTCAGTCTTCTCTATAGACAAATAATGCTAATTAAGTTTGCTCTCATTAGTTGTTGACATGTTTGTTAGAGTTTTGTTGGTTTGTTTTATCTGTGGGTGGGGGGTGTTCTGCATGTTTCTTTTGTCCTAGATAGTCAAGTTCTGACTACAGGGAACATGGTCAGTGTAGCTTTAACCACTCTCTTTAATATATATTTGTTTAACCTAGAAAACTTTCTTTATGGTCCATCCAGTTCAGCCCCACTGTTACCAGTACAAGTTTTCCATTAGCTTCAGTGAGTGCTGGATTGAGCTGGAGGGATTCATTTAATGTAGTTTAATTTTTTTTTTTTTTAATCCTCCACCCATTTTAGTTTTCTACTTCCTTCCTTTTACAGAGGTGGAGTTTCAGGACTAAACATTCCAGTTTGCTGGTGACGTGTTGCTGCTGAGGCCTGTAGCCATGGGGGACACCCAGCAGTCCACTCATTACATTAATTGCTACTCACTTACAGGTTATTTGGTCCAGGCTGGCAATAGACAGTCAAGCTGGTCATAAGGCCTGTGTGTAGCAGGAGAGCTCTGAAATCAAAGGCAAATGCTCTTAGATACTCTCAGGAGATTCTCTGCCTAATTCAGGCCCAACTAGTGAGTGTGCCCTTATGGAGGGTCTGAGCCCTAAGCTCACCACCAAAGATTTGGTATGCTGCAGATCAGAAGCGAGCCCTGGAATAGAAACGCAGTGATCCTTCACAGTAGTTAGTCAAGGAGCTGGGAAGTTTAGTGGGTATACCCTGATTTATTAAGCAGCTACTACTTTAGGGATTTTTGCCTCCTTTCCTGGTGCCCTTAAGTAATGATTCCTTTAGCAGACGAAGGAACACTTGCCAACCTGTTTATAAACCATATCCATTTGCATGTCTCCATAAACTATCTTGTGGGTTGAACTGGGAACAAACTACCTACCTCTGCTGCTGTGAGAGCAGCAGTAAGTAATGCAGATTTTGATGTATCAAGTTCTCTATTCAATCAATACAAGACTGACTGAAGTAGTTAGATAATCTGAATAAATAAATGGCTTTTCAGACACAAATTATAATTTTTTATACATACCACATCTGTCTAAATTATATTTGGTGTCCAGGAATAAATGGGTTCATTGCTTTGTTTCACTTCAGTATCACTAGTGCTTTTGGCTTATTTATAGAGAATCTGCCCAAAAAAACCCAAACAAATAAAAAACCCAAAAAATACCACCAACCCAACAACAAAAAAACCCACAACCCCAAAAAAGAAAGAAAGAAAAAACGCAGCTTCTGCTCTTTTCCATTGGAAACAGTCCTGACAGAAAGAAAATGCTGGATTCCAAACAGTTTTTCTTTAAACTTAGCAATGCTGCACCATCTCTAGAGTTTCTAGAAACTTTCAAGAGCTGCCTGGATGTGTTCCTGTGTGACCTGCCCTAAGTGATCCTGTTTTGGCAGTGGAGGTTGGACTCAATGATCTCTGGAGGTCTCTTCCAGCCACTACCAAAGTATGATTCTGTGATTTTACTCTCCCCCTCATCAGAGATATTGCCACAATATTTTTGTTATATAGGCAGTTATTTTTGGTGTGTAGATTTTTTTTTTGTTTGTTTTCACTTCATGCTTTCAGATGTTGTATCTTGCTTCACTTCTGTGTGAAAAGTGGGAATTACTGGATCTTGCTTTTCACTTAAGGAATTACTATGAAGCAGGTTTCTTCAACTAAGGGAGACATAAGTCAGAGGGAGCAAATATTTTTCTTTACCATATCTGAGCATAGTAAAAAAAGCTGGGAGAGAGGGCACAGAGTTTCCTTAGGCTAAGTGGAAGTAAAATAATTCACAGATGTTCCTGCACCCAGTTCCTCATGGTATGTTTCCATAGCCAGTTGAAGTCCACTCAAGTCTGCAGTGCAGCAGAGGTGTGGCAAAGAGATGCCACCTCATCCACCCCCAGCTTTTGTGGCCTCTCCTTTTGCTCTTTGCTCCCAGTAGTGCACATGTGGCCAGGTAGAGATCCAAGAATAAAATCTGTCTGAAAGCTGAGCTGAAATTAAAAGGAAAAAAAAAAAAAAAAGAAGACATAAGGGAGGTATGAGAGTCCAGAGGCTGGGGGAAGAGTGGGACTCACAGCTTGAAGTGAAGGACCCTGGAAGCAGATCTGCACCACAAGACCAAAAGAAAGCTCATCTTGAGCTCGTCTTCAGTTTGCACATGAAAAATGCTCCTCAGAACTACAGACACTTGTAAATGAATATCGTGTCCATCTCCTCCACCCTCAGTTAGTCATCGCATAACCAAGCCATATGCATTTAGTCCTTTTCATCTTTATTCTTGTCAAGCCCTTTAGCCTGTCCCCCTCACCTACTCATCCCACCAATCATTTTAATTAATCTCTGAATTTCTTTGAAATTAATGGTTTGCGGAATGGAGGAAAATGAGTGGGTTAGAGAGACAAGATTGTGAATGATGGAGGTGGGGCAAAGTTAGAAGACTTTGCAAGACCTGTTGGGTTACCTCTGGGACAGGACAGCAATACTGTAAACACCAAGAAACACTGCAGAAGTAAGGGAGGAACCACTAAAAAACATTTTCCATTTTCTTAAGAATGCTGTCTGAGCAATTCAAACCCTGTATGTTTATGTGTAGCAGCATATGAATGACAGACTTGATATGATTGTTTCTGAACTGCAAAGGGCCATCTTCTCTTCACCCAGTAGCTGGGTTTCTTACTTTTATTTTCACTAAATTTCTCACTATTATTTTTAACATTCTCAGCCAGCTTTATAGAGGATTTCAGTCATCACTGCAAGTACTCAGAAATGTATTTTCAAATAAATAATGACCTCTATATTTTTAATTTAAAAATCTGCTGTATTTTATGATTTTTTTTATAAAGGATCTGACCAAATAGATGTTACCTGCTTTGTCTAGAGATGAGTCTGAAAGGAACCCAGGGGCCCTGCCTTGCCCTTCTTGCTTTTCAGGATGTTACAAATCTAAATGTCAGCCCTCTAATGTGTCTCTTCATTATTTCTATACCATAGCATGGCCAGTGCTCAGATAAACAGAGAACTGGGCGAAGTTCCCATCCTGTGGAGCTTACAGTTGGAAAAAGTCTTCTCCACACAAAAAGGCTGGCAGAATAGCCGTTGATCCACAGTGGGAGCCCAGAGCGTGAAGGTAAGCAGTAGAAGAAGCACTGGAGGACGTGTGGCATATGGAAAGCAGACGGCTGCACTCAGTGTTGTGATCTGGCAGCGTGGAAGAATTTACCTTACAAATGAAAACAAAGTAATGGTGAATGGGGAGGAGGCAGGTGAACACTTCTAAAGGAGATTTATTGTGTTTGGGGGCACAGATCCTGCTGGAAGCCTGCATTTGTTCATACATTACTGAGGTGTGCTCTCACTGTGGAGAACTGAAGTTAGCTTTCTGGCATTTTGATGTAAGCACATTTTGAAGTAAGTAGTGGCAACAGAATGCATTGATTGATCGTTGCCAATTGTGACCAAAAGCCTCAGAACAAGTGGATTTAACCATTCACAGGACTTGCTAAAATACCTCTGTTTTGATCATCAGGGGCTCAGGATGGATACAAAATGCTTGTATTTGTAATTAATAAACAATCTGGCATCCTGTCAAAGCTGACACCTCACTCTATCTTAGCAGCTGTTGGAACAGTAGGCTCCTGGCAACCTGGGATAAAACAGTGTGTGCAACAGGAGAAGGAAAGGAAGCAAGACCAAAAATGCCTTGTGTAAAGCACCATGGAGCCCAGGGATTTCCAGTGAGCAATCCAGCTTTCCTTCTCTGTGCTGTGGGTTCAGGTGTGGACAGAGAGGTTCAGTTACTGGAAGTCACCAGGGGGTAGTGGCTAACAGATATGAGGACACCTGTCTGGATTCAAGTAATGTCTCTGACTGTAGTAGCAATAAACAGAGAAAGCATTCAACAGTGAAAGTGGGTCCTGCAGGTTGCTCCTTCCAAGAGATTATAATGGTGGAGCCTGTGGGGAAGTTTACAGAGTGCCTGCTCATATAATTCATCTGGGAACATTCACTCTGGATGACAGTCACTTGTATTGGAGTCATGCTGTGGGAGCAGCTAGGATTGCCAAATAGCCAAGGAAGGCATTGAAGGGAGGAAAGGGTATGGCCTGAGTAGAACACATACCCAAAAGCACAAGCAGAGATAAGTTTTGGAGAAGATGCTAGTAAGCTGCTACTCTTCCTTAGTCCCATCCTGATCTCTGAACGCAGCTGACACATCACACAGTGATGGCCTAGCTGTTCCTCACTGAACTGGGCAGCCCTGTCTCCTCATGTGATGGAAGTGTCCCTGAGTTATCCACAGCAGCCCCTTAGGACTTCTATTGGAGAATAACCAGAGTACTCAAAACCTTCAAAGTAGCGGTTCTTTCCACTTTCCTCTGGTGAAAATTGTATGCTGTTCTCACCACAGCAATATCTCTGTGTTTCCTTGTTTCACAAGGAAAATTTAGTCCAGAATCAGTATTGATCCCTACTGGAGATCTTGTTGATCAGGAGCACTGTTCACATATGTCGAAGGAAGTAGTGCATGAACAGCCAGCAGTGTGTCTGGCAAACACGTTGGTCAGCTCTTGGGACTGTTGACACAGTCTGTGAGAACGTGGGAAACATAAAAAGCCTTAATGTTTGAATGTAACAGAAACAAAGTCCATGAGGAAAATTTTGAGGATAGAAGGACAGTACTAAAGCAAAGGCCTAACAGCTGTGATGGCAGCTAATTGAAAGTCAGATTTCTTTTGATTTTTACTTCTATTTTTAATTGTTTGTTTTGTTGTTTTCAGAGAGAACAACTAGAAAGCCATTCCAAAATTTGCTGTATGGTATTTAGAGCTCTGGGTACCAGCAGTGGTGTGCACATACATGCAGAGGCTTCTGTTCAGCTAAGAATGGGGCTGTGAACTCCGGTAAGTGGTGTGAGAGAGGGCAAAGAGGTGTGTTGTAAGAGCTAATGAGACAACGTAGCCTTCTTCTATATAAGCATGTTTTGTGCTGATGTTTTCCAGTTCTTGCATTCCTTACACTCAGGGTAGGAAAAGGTGTGTGGCTGGCAAAGCTGCAAGCCCAGGCAAAGCAGTTCTGGGTGTGGATGCTGACAGCCTATTGCCAGGTGCTTCAAATAGGCAGTTATGTCAGAGATCTGAGGTCAATTCAATGATAGCCAATTTCAGGCCTGGATTAGGACATAAATATTAATATGAATTGTGGTATATTTCGTAGTTATGTTATTGGTCTGCTAAGGATTTACCTACCCCCATAGCAGTAGTGGTGGGGAATTTCCTTAGGACAACTAAGAGAATTTACAAAGTGAAGCCAGAATTTGCTCACCTCTTTAATGTAATTTTGTGAGTTTAGTGAGAAGTAATCTCATTTACTGTGTACCAGTAGAGAAAATTACAACAGAGTAAGCTCAGCTGGGATACACCTGAATCTTTCCTGGTTTTGCTTTCCTGCTGAATGACCCTTCATCACTTTTTGTATCTTCATGGCTTGGGATTTGTGCCTTTAAAATGGGCATAGTGACAATGATGATGTGCAGATCTGTGGGGAATAAAAGCTGTACAAGTTGTCTGAACTAATTTTTATTTTTAAAAGTGCATTAAGGGAAAAGGTACAGAAAAGGAATAGAATGTCATCTGGAGGAAGATCTAGAATTAACTTAGTGGTATAAAATATTTGTTGCTGGGCCCATTTGCTTTTAAAATGTCAGCCATTTACATTTTTCTTGGTTCATCAGCCTCATAATGCCTTTTGAATCTGACCAAGGGCTGGGGTCTGGCACTTAGATTTATGCCATTTTCACTTTCAGGTCACTTTCTGACATTTTGACCAAATATTTTTCATGTACTCCAGTCATGCTTTTTTTGGAAGGGTTTTGTTGTTGGTTTGCTTGTTTGTTTTTATTTTCTTTATATTTAAAGTCCCTGCTGTGAGAGGCTTTGACAGTGATCTGGAGTTGTTAATGTCAAAACTGTTGTGTAGGAGGAAGTATTACGTATCAGCTTCCCAGAAGTGGGGGACACAGTGACCTCACACAAATAGCTTCTTTGAAGAAAAAGCCTTGACACTTAGTCCAAAGCTTTGACAAGAAGACCATGTGAAACACAGAAACCCGTGTGAAACACAGAAACCCTTCTGCATTATACACCCTGTGGGGAAGAAGGTGAGTGCAACAACCAGTCCCACCTTTCAGGAGTAGATACTGCTACTCCTGGGGAGGTGAAGCTTACCAGCCCCCTTGGAGACATTTCCACCCATTAAATCTGCCTATTTTTCACACAGAAGTTCATTTTTTAAATACTGTGCATACGCAGCAGTAATTTTAAAGGAAATCTAAGGAGCACTTTAGCAGCTGTAAATCAGCCCAATTTACAATGTCGTTGGTTCCCCAAATGCTCTCGGCCAGCATTGCTGACAAAAGAGGCAGTCCTGCCCTCTTCCTGCTCCCACGCTGTCCCCTCCCTTGCACTGCTGACACAGCCATGAGGTGAAATGTGTTGGGAAATGTATCCCGTTCAGATCTATTCCAGCAAAAAAACTTGAATGGCTGGGGAGGAAAGGCCTTTGCTGCTTTTCATGATGTCACCAGCATATCCCAGAGTAAAATCCTTGTGGAAGCACCGCGTTAGTGCCATTCTCTAGTCTCGGTGCAAGCCAGGAGCTTCCCTAGTTCTGGCTAAGAGCGAATTGTGCTGCAGCTGGAAAGTCAATCAAGCGAATTTCGAAACATTTAATTCATCCGTGGTCCTCAGTTGCTGCTTAATACACCTTTGCTATAGTCGGGAGTGCTTCATGAGCCTTGTCAACATTGCAGTAGAACAAAGACTGGTCTCAAGACTTTGTGTTGTGTAAATAAACCTTTTGCCTAGCAGGGTGTCACTGAGTTAATGTAAAGCCTGAAAAGGGGAGGGCGTGGGAGCAGCATGCCAGCGCTAACATTCTGTTTTCTGCTCAGGATTGCAACAGGATTGCAACAGCCCAGCCTATCTGAGCTGCTGCACGTACCCTAAACATGTCTCTGCACTTGACTTTGATATGGGTGGTGACAGAAATGGTAGTGGACAGCAAAGTTTTGTTTTAAGGAAATTCCAAATAAACAATAGCAGCTCTCTTCTTAGAGCACTGATACTTTCCAGGTGGCCCACCAGGCAGCCAAAGAGAGGAAATATATGGCAACGCTCACTCGAGGGTTAAAATTTCAGGGTGAGGAGAGGGAATGCTGAAAATCCCATGAACTTTAATAGTTATGCTTATGTCTTTGTGGCAGTTCCGACTCCCTTTTTTAAAAAAACTATTTTTCTTCTCACAGATCAGTAATCAGGGGACAATTAGCAGGAATAACCCCTCTGGTAAAAATATACAACCGTTTTGGAAACAAACAACATTTCATATGCAAAGTTGTCTGGTGAAGTGAGTGCCCAGGGTGCTTTCTCAGGCATCATGGGAAGTCCTTCTAAAAGCAATCCACCTTTTAGCAAGTTGGTTTTTTTGTGTTTTTTTTTTTTCCTGTTAGTTTCAAAATCCTCTGCTGATTTTTTTGTTGTTGTTTGATTGTTTTAGAATGATTTTTCCACAAAAGGTGACAGAGCCATTTAAAAAGTCTTAGTAGAGATAACTACTCCTCTTACCTCTTTCACAGAATTACAGAATGTTATGGGCTGAAAGGGATCTCCAGAGATCGCTGGATCCAACNTCCAACCACTGGGAGCTCTCAAAAGTGTTGTGGTATCCTAGAAATTAAAACTAGCGTCTTTAATTTGTATTTGTCTTGCAATAGCTCTTTCACCACCCTGTCCTCCCCTTTATTGGGAGTGCATGTGTGAGCACTCCCCCTAATGCTGTTTATATGCTTGCTGTCAGGTTCAATAAGCAGTTCCTTAGCAGGGCACCTTCCATGTGAAGGAAATGTTTCCAGTTCTTGTCTTAGCTCCTGCTTCCTCCATGTCCAGTGTCTTGACAGAGCATAATGGAGAACAACAGTATTGAATCTGTAAATCATAGCTGATAAATTAATTGCAGATCCTCATGAATCTGCTGGTGGCTTAGTGGTAGGGCAGCTGTTTACAGGCCATTTCCTAGATGTTCCAGTTCTATGAGTTTTGCGTGGTGCCTATTTTAAGTGTAGGCATTTTATTAGTAGTAGATCTGGAAAATGTTAGAACTGTAGTACACATCAGTGCACCTCTTAGGTAACACCGAAAAGAATGTGCTAATCTGTTAAAGGACTCTGTGTAAAAAGGGATATAGCTAGAGATGCAAGATAACGTGCAAATGGGAATAATTGCTCCTAAGATGAAGGAAAACTGACAAGCAGCCTGGAAGGCATTAGAAGTTTAACTAGTTTCATGCCACAGGTACTAAATCTTACTGATGGAGTCTCAGGTCTAATCTAGTGACTAGCAAACCCAACTTGTAGGACCAAGGATTTCCCCTTCATGAACCGGTGCACACATGTGAAATTTCCCAGAGCAGAGGAACGTGCTACAGAAGTGGCCAGATTTTCAGCTTTGAAGTCGAAGAGATACTTTCATTTTCAGTATCTCTTAAGAGCTTCTTTTTGCAAGACAGGGAGTGTTAACTCTTGTGTCTGAGCCAAAATTCCAACCTAAGCAGAATGTACTCATCTAAATTTCCCTTTTGGTTTCATTTGGACAAGGTATTCTTTGGTGTAGTGTTGCTGTGTACTGTTACAGCAGTTGCTGTGCTGGGAGCTTGGGAAGGCGTCTGCCTGGAAGAGGTTACATAAAACCCAGACCATTACGAGCTCAGAGAAACCCCTGAGTGTGATGATTAGAAAGAGAAAACGATTAGGGAAAACACATCAAAGAGTCACAGTGAGAGTCCTGAAAGGAAAAATACTGATTATATTTGTTTTGATTTTGTCTTACATGAGGTAAAAGATGTGTGGTGTGTCCTGGGTCGCCACCCTAAGGGGTGTGTACCTAAAGACAACATAATCAGACTCCAAGGCTTCAGTGTGGTTTATTTTGGTTGCAGGGCTGGGAAGATAAGATATAATTGTACCATATACATAGTGGTGCTATCATTCTGATAGATTGTACTTCCCAAATACTCCCGACTACCTTGCTCACCCTCTCTGCCTGCTAATCTCTTTCTAGCAGGATAAGTCTTAACTTTCTGACCTTTCAAGAAACTGCCAAGTTTGATTTTTAAAACAGTCACAAAGATGGGTTTTTTTATTTCTCCAGATGTTCAGTTCTCTCTGATGAAAGGAGTCGGAGGCTTGAGATGGGTAATAATGATTACTGAAGCTAGCGTGCCAGTTCAGGTTCAATAAACTGTGAATCTTAGGAGCTAAAAATTGTTCAGAATTCCATTCTGGGTCTAGGAATAAGAGTAGATCTTTACTGATAGTCTTATTGCTCACATTCCACCAGATTCTAATAGTCGTCTTTTAGAAAAATGCTAGGTTCATTTTAAAAAGTTTGGTAGACTTGGTCTGTCCTGGGAACCATCTTAGAAAAGGTTTGAACTAATGAAATATGCAAAGTGTGGTTTTAGGGCTCCTCTTTCATGTGGAAAGGGGAAGAAATGTTGTAGTTAACCAACCAACCAATAGCTGATCCAGTAAGGGAACTGTTTATTTAGCGCTCTCAGTGTGTTTCCTTTTTAATGTGCCTTTTCAGAGCTTTTCAGCTGGGTTTAGTTCATGGGAACTTGCATATTAAATAATATTTTCTTCTGATCTTTGTTCATCAGTTACTCTGACTTCAGCAGTTACAGCATGCTGGTGTAGTAGATCTCAAAAAGCTAAAGGCAAACGAGGGAATATAAAATATAATCCCTATAGACTTAAAATTTAGAGGAAGAGTGCATCTGAATTTATTTTCCCATTAATATATTTAGTATATATAAATTGGTGTGCCATTAAGGATGCTACAGGTTCTTGTGATCTGGCTTGTACACATTGTGTGACGTCTTTACTTGAGTGATGCAGCCATCCTAAGAAAATCAAAGCAACAAAGTGTTTACACTGTCCTGTGGAGAATGTTGTCACTCTTCTCAGGTCCATGTCCTATTTGTATGTAATATAAAAAGATATCTAGTAGGTGCTTGTGTCTGAAAATGACAGACAGTGTGTTACTTACTTTCCAACTCAGGAGATCCAGTGTGCACCTGACTGCCTCATGTCAGTGATTTTTAAGGTCCCTTCCAACCCAAACCATTCTATGATTATTTTAGGCCTTTTCCTTTTCACATGGGGAAAAACCCTGGCAAAAGTCAACATTATTTTCTTACATCAACAAAAATAAGCATAAAAAATGCAGGGCATATGAGCAGACTCTCTGTGTCCGTTAGCTGATACATTCACTTTGCTGGCTGTGCAAAATGCCTTTGGCCTTTATAGAGCCTTCCTGAGTTTGAGTGCCAGCTGCTGAAGGAATTGTCTTGTACTTTCGTATATACATGAGAGTCTGATTGGAACAAAATGCTCTAGGTGAAAGATCATTGCAATTTCTTTTATAGCCTTCTGCTATCTTGATTTGGTGGCATGCTGTAAAATCCACCCATTGTCCTGGCTTGTTTGGGACCCAAGAGTAGATGAATGAGCCAGACATGAGAAACAGGGTGGAGAATGGATGTAGACAGTAAAAACTTTCCTTGAAACCTTAAAGGCTAGGAGATTTTTTTCTATGCCTGGGACATCATGCTCTTGTGCATTAGGTAAATTGACTTTTAATTCAGATCAGGAATCTAATCTTTTTACGTCTTAAAAGAAATATACAGAAGTCATGCTGTTTATATCACCAGAGGACCTGGATTCCTTTAGCTTTGATCTGATCCTCACAAAACATTAGATGTGTTTGCTGCTTCCTTGCCTACTCCTCTTTGAAAACGTGATCTTGCTTTACCAAAGGCTCCATGTACTATCGCAGCTATACAACAATATATCTAAAGCCTGGCACAGTTTATAAATACACAAAACATGTAACTTAATAGTTACTTGTGCTGAATCTTTTCTTTCTCTGTCCTACCTTTGTTACTTAGGGCACTAATGCTGCATTAATACATGCAACAAACTGCTGCATTTATCTTCATTTTATCCTTCCAAGTCACAACAACATGCTGGAACAAAAGCCATTGTCTATAGCAAACCTTCTTAATTCTTCTGAGGGCATCCATCTGGATAGACCTTGTGGTTAGAGAAGGGCTAGTGCTCTAAGTATTCATTCCACTAATGGTGTCATTGATTTTTATTGACACTATGTGCAAGTTGCACAGAGTCTCAGTTTGAGTAAGAACTGCAGAAACTGTGCTGGATTCAAGAACTCCAGGCATACATTACACTAAAAGGAGGTTTCTATATCTGTCTTCAGGATGCTTAATCAAAGCGGTGGCTCAAGAGCTCAGAAGCACAGACTTGAGTCTGCAGCCAAGAACGAAGAGTGCAGTTGGTAAGTGCTGTTAAAAAACAGGTGCATAAGTTTGAAAATGTTGATCCAAATCACATTATTATAAGTAGTAGGGAAATGTCATGACTTACTGAGATTAAACAAAGACCTGCTTAGAATCTTGTGACTTCAGCTCATAAATGGATTTCATCACTCATTACAGCTGCATAAACAAATGCATGTGGTGTATATGCCTGTTTTGTTTTTGGAAGTCACTTTTAAAATCCCCTCAGAGTTTTTTTTTATTTTTGTTGGGTTTTGGTTTTTATTTTTAATTGCTCCTAATGAGCCAAAGTTCCCTAATTCTGGAGTCATGCCTCGTGTACCTGAGCAGCATAGCACAGCCATTGCTTTTAAGGGAGAAAAGCAGGGAAGCTATTCCCTTTCTGGCAGATGAACGGCTTTGGCAGCAAGTTACTTTAAAGGAGAAATTTATAATATGAAACCTAGTGTCAAAACTTTTATTCCTTTTATGAAAGTATTCTTACCCTAGTGCTCCTTTGGAGCTATGGAAATGTAATCCCAACCCAACCAACAACTGGAGAGAATCTATGCCATGTCTGAGCCCGTACAAAATAACTTTGTCACCTATCTAGATATTTTTCACTTGTTTAATGTAACTTTTCATGGTGCCTGTGACCTCATTTCTCCTGATGGGCCTGTCAGGGAATCTTAGAAACATGTGCCCCGTGATTATCCCTAGGTAATTAGTACTTCCCAGCGTTTTCTTGCCAATATGTTGCAAGTGGGATGTGGCAAGATTAATCAAAGTTTTGGTCTTCCTGTTGCAATGGTTACCTGAAGGCACTAATGATGGCACTAAGTTGTGATGTAGAGCAGACACTTGTCTGTGCGTTTGAAAAGTAGTACAGCTATCAAAGCCTTCTCCTATCTCTAGATTAAAAATTGCTGTTTTCAGCTAAACCTATACTGTTCAACATCAAATGACAGGCAGTTAACAAAGTTTAACCTCAAGGAACATAGATGGCAAAATGTATGGGAAATTTCTGTGAATTTCAGTATGTCATTTCATATGCAGAAGTGGGATGCTGTGTTATTCTTGGGTGGGTAGTATCTCATTTGAATGTTACACTTTACATGTTTTTTAACCCTATCTAAAGGAAAACTAATTTTTTTCCTTCCCCAAAGAAAAATATTCAAGGACACTTTGTTTTTGTGGCCATTTTCTGAGAAAGCTTTTTAAAAAATGAAATTTAAAAATGGATATTGTTAGCAGGAAAATGTACTTTTTCCCTTGTTTTACTCACAGCCTTTTCTTTTGACTGCTGAAAACTAGAGTCAGGAAAGTAAAAAGAGGAATAACATGGGACAAAGTCATTGTCAGGGGTGCTTACATGTATATCCTACATAGATGGATTTGGTTTTAAGTTGTTTAGCTTGGTTTTTATCCTTAGACAAATAAAACAGCTAATAAAAAGAAATGTAACTTAAACAAATGGAACTGGAATATTTTTTGCTTTTCTGTAAAGCAGGCTTAACTTTTAGGCCACTGGAGAGGAGTCTTAATGATGCGTATTCCTAAAGCTTGCTTAACCAAACTGCTGAGTTTTTGGAAGTTTTGAGTGTCCTGCCTCTTCTGTTAAAGTCTTTGGAAAATCCAGCTGCTCATCACCTGTGAAAACTTGCCCTCTTATGTAGGTAGCTGAAAAGATGCCTGACATGAGAGCCTGGCACTCCACCACATTGCCTCCCATGCCTTAAAATGTCACATTAAAATCAAGTACAGTTCACCCACAAACCATCTGGCTTTACAGATCTGAAATCTATCTTTCAGTTAAGCATCTTTGCGTCCTAATAAGGCCCATTTGAAATCTTTGGAGGCTGAAGACACCAGGGCCGTAGGGTGGGCCAGGAGTATGTCTATGACCAGTGGTGGGGCAGGGCTTGCTGGGGAGCCCGGGCTGGCCTTACCTTGCCGAGCTGGCTGCGCAGCCGGCAGCAGGGCGCTGGGAAATACCTGCCGTTCTCCTTATAAGGGCAGGGCAGCCAGCTGCTGCGGGAGCCCCGCTGCTGCCACAGGCTTTACGGCGCTGCTCAGCCGCAGCCCTAAAAAGGCAGTTCCTTGCTCCCTCTTCCCACAGCTCAGCTCCCCGGGGAGCGCAGCCCTCTCAAGGCAGCCGTTTCGCTTACAAGGAGAGACAGCCTTGGGGATTTTGCTGTCGCTTCTCAAGGAAGCCGTTGTGTTTACAAACAGTACTGGGGTTATCTTCTCGTGTATAATGAGAAGTAGAATGGAGTGCGGTGTCTGAGCCTGCAGACCGCTCGGCACAGGCCCCTTTCTGCAGCCCTACAGGGCCCTGTGCAGGGGAGGAGGTGCGCCCTGTGAAGCGGCTCAGAGCTCTAGTCTTGGAAGCATATTAGGTTATGGTTTTATAATAGAAAGCGCTCAGCAGCAATACGAGCTCCAAGCAATCCATGTCCTTTATCCTCCCTCCGCTGGCTGCCGTGCCGCTGCTGCCTCTTTGCTTCTGCTCAGCCCTTTGTGAGGGCCGTGCTGTGTTCTCGGTTGGATTTGTTCTGAAAGATTTCTGCTCAGAATTGCAGTGTGGCTTCACAAAACATTGTGCTACTGTAACTGAATGAGTAGTGGACAGGAAAGGTGTGTGTGTGTGTGAACTTTGTAATTAATGCCACACGTTCTTCCTAACGTGAGACCAAAGTTGCTGTCCTCTTCACTTTTCAAATGCTGAATATTTTATTAGGTATTTTTATGTATTTAATTGAAAAAATTCTGAAGGATCTAATTACTGGCTTGTTTATTTCACATGCTAAATCACAAGCGTAGTTACAGTCTGATAGATTTCTTCACTGAAACCAGGTTTTGGAAAGGCTTCAATATGCTAATTGAGAAAGGGTTCTACATTGGGTTTTTTGTTTGTTTGTTTGGGATTTTTTTTTTCATTTGTTTTCTTTTATTATTAGATCAACAAATCATCCCAGCTTAATCTGAAAAAATCAAGAGCACTGTTTTTCAGATTTAAGATGTGTGAAATTCTGGCATGTGCAGTGCACAGAGTGGTCACATACTTGTTTCAGAAAGTGGCTTAAAATAATTCTTCTTCCAGGGGGCTGTTAGGGAAGAGTCCCTGGCTGGTGGTGTTCTCTGGAGCGTGCGAGACATTGGGGGTGCAGCTTGTGCTGTCTGAACATCTTGTTCCCGGGCACAGCAGTTTGTCTCTTCAGAGCCACATGCTTCCTTAGTTTATCAGGCTGCTCCTGGCAATTCTGCTCAACCTTTGGACTTTATGGCCTCTCTCAGGATGTAGCATTGGTTCCCTAATATCTCTTCTCTTGTCTTTTGCCAAGTTTCCAGCAGGCAATGAGGCCGTGACAAGCAGGGTCACAGGTGTTGAAGGAAGTCAGCAGCACAAACTATTATTATTACAAAACCAGATTCCACAGTTACAAGGGTGAAATGCTGCTGCTTTTTTTTCCTTTTTTTTTTCCCTCTTAATGAAAATGACATGGTGTTTTCTAGCTCATTTTCCTTTTGTACCAATGCTAGGTGTGTGCCTGTGGATTTAGTAGGTGGGGTTAACAGTGTTGATGGTATAGATTAAAAAAGAGACCATGCCATAAACTCATTTAATGCACATTGTTAGCTGTTGTGTGTCTTCTAATGTTGTTTATGTGCTGCTGGGTTCTTAAATATATCTATCAGAAACCATGTTAAAACAAATTACTCACATGTTTGAATCCTAGGAAAGGAGATACTGACGAAGTGACAGATACCAGTCAGTAAGGAATAAGGTGATTAGAGAGAAGAGTTATCACACAATAAGGAAGAGAGTAATAGTAGCTCTGATATGATAAGGCAGGAGATGGTGTGTCTGACAAAGAGCTATAAAATTTGGTAGTTCAGGAGGAAAAAGCCACTTACAGCTCTGGGTTTTGGACACTGAGTAAAGCAGAGGAGCATTTAACAAAGTCCTGGTTGGCAAGGATGCTCCTGTCTCTGTCAGGCAAAGTGGGGACCAGTCAGAAAAGGTTGTGTTGGAATATGGGAAATGCCACTCACTGAAGAAATTCTTGTCCTTAGCGTTTTTGGCCAGCTGCTGGTAGTGGTCCAAACAGACAGTGTGTGTCATGTTTTGTGACTCAGAGCTTTGAAGGATGTGTGTTGTTGGGAAGACACACACATGAAGTGGTAGTGGGAGGACTGCCAGAAGAGTGCTAGTTACTCTGAATTCAGAAAGTGCCCACATGTAGTTTTACAGTGAAAAACAACTTTCTTGCAAAGCATCCTCTTTCCCATACTATGCTTTAAAAGCAGGCTAAGCTGTGGAAACTGAGGACATCTCCTCCCACTAGCTGAACTAAGCTGAATTGTAGAATCACATTTCAGAGAACAGAAACCTACCTATCTCAGGAGATTCCACTGCTTTAGCCATACTGATGAAACAGTGAAAGCTTTGAATCTTTTGAAGGTGAAATTTAAAAAACCTTGGGCCACTTCAATCCCAGGGGTGCTCAAAGTCCTACTGTCTAGTGGTTATCCTCCTGTTAGCCCTGTGTGCAGTCTGAGCTCTTTGTTCATTCTCTAATCGTCAATCTCCAGTTAATTCAGCGAGACTTATTGTGAAAAAAGGTGACTAAAGGTATATGAATTTGCCCTTTAACCATGTGAGGAATTGAACTGTAATTCTGATAAGGCAGGTTAAAGCACACTCTAGAACAGAGTAACGTTGTTAAACCATGCATATGAAATGTAATCTGTGTTTGAAAATGGTACCATTATCAGGAAATGTCACTAAGAATCTAAGGAATCTTTAATAAATAGTGTATTACTTCCAGGGATGGGTTATGGAGGTAGTTTATGTAAAGCTAACATTTTAGTGGTAGTGTATTTGCTCAGTAAACAAACACACTTTCATAGTGAGAGATTTTGAGGAGGTTGTGTGTTCTGAGCAGTCAATGTCATTGCCACTTGTGAAAATCAAACTTAGAGACTCAATCATCACAGCTCAGCTCACTTCTTGTTGCTTTAACATAGTATGTTGGAAATCAGAACAGAGAAGTTAGCACTGGGCAAACAATCATTGTTAATTGTCTCCTGGTAGCCTGTGGATCATATTAATTGACATTTCTAAGGCTGTTACTTTTTCTTCTTCACTTATTGTAAATCCTTCTGTTTTAATACAAAGCTAAACTCTTCAATGCTTACAATAGATATCCTAAAGGCAAATGGACTAGATAAAGCCCTGAGTAACCTGGTCTGACCTCAGGGCTGACCATGCTTTGAGTAGAAGGTTGTACTAGGTGTTCTTCTGAGGCCCTTTGAAACAAGAATTGTTCAATGATCTTGTGATTAGTGATAATGATTAATGCTGGGTTTGTGCAGCTCCTTTGGAGGTATCATATTTTGATCCTTTTTGAGATGGTTGCCTTTTAGAAAAGGCTGTAACTCTGTGTACTGTTACCTGCATGGCTCTAATCACAAAGTCAGTCCCTCTGAAGTGAAATGTTAAGTAGGTGTCGTGTTATCCTTGAAATACGGTTACTTAAACAAGTGTGCTACTTTGCACACAAGGTACTGCTAGTCACAGGTGCAGGTGTTCAGTTTGTGGCAGGAGCTAGACCATGTGTTTATTACCCAATTTTAACTAAGATTTAATGAAGAATATCTGATCTGGCCTGCCAAAAACTTGACAGTGTATGATTGGGCTTTTTAAAGTATTGCTTCAGGATTTTTTTTGGGCTGGGAAGGAAAATACAGTATGTTCTCACCAGACCTGTGAGATACTTTCTCTGTATTCTCCAGGTTGTACAATTTTACATAGTAGTAAAATAGTGTCAGGGTGCTTAATACAACTCATAGGGCTTGAGTGTTTTTCATGGGCCTTAAGAGCAACGTAATGGTGGTGCTAAAGGAGCTAACTGAAAGGAAGGTGGCATTTTCTAGGGCCAGTTTTTAAAGGTACTAACCAGAAACACCTTGAAGTGTCGGCCTTTAAATAGCAGCAGAGCAGCAGCTGTTGTGCAAGCTATTTGATTCTTGTGGTGAGGCTGGGAACCTTAAAAATTGGGTAGGGTAGAGAGCAGGAAATGGGAGCCATTACAGCTGTCCCAAGGGAAGTGGTTCCACTCGTGAATCACAGTCCTGGTTTTGCTTTGCTGCGTGGGAGTGATATCCTGTCCCAGGCGGATGTTGCCGACTTCAGGGACCTGGCAGATCTAACTGTTGCAGGGGAGAAAGAGCAGGAGGTTCTCAGCCCCACTAGCATCACTTCTCGCAACCTACTGACCATTGCTTGGGCAGCTGGAGCAGGGAAGAATCAAGACACATCAAACCTTGCATACAGCATGGATTGAGTGATGTGGCCCATTGCTATGAAGAAGATGAGCTTAAGGTGACAGGGAGTGCAATAATTTACTGAAGAGTTTGACCACGTAGGCCTGGGGTTACCCAGTGGAGAACAAAACCTGCTACTGTGTGAGACAGTCCAGGTTGCCAAGTCTCGCCTTTTTCTCCCCTCCTCCATGAGTCACATGGCTCTGGCAGAGGCTGGGCCTGTCTCACAGTGGCACAGGAGCCTCCTACTCTGGCTTATACTTAAGCATATCCTAGAGGAAACCCTCTGTGCAGGCCCCTGGGCCCTCTCTTGCTGTGCCAAAGAGCTGCCACACCTCAGTTTCTTCAGGCCATCTTGTCAGGGCACCACTGGCTTACTCATAACGGATGCAGACATCGAAACCACGCAGCCCCTCCTCTGTTCCACGTGCTCTGTGGCTCCCAGAGGATTTTTCAGTACCGGAAGGAACGTGGCCCTTCCCTTTGTTCTGTTTGCTCAAAAGCCTCCTGCAGGAGCTGTTTCTGTCTGTTCCGGGGAAGAGAAGGCAGAAATGAGACAGATCCTGGCAGCTCAGTGTTGCTCTTATTTGTCCTTCCGAAGCCAAGTAATGAGATAGCTAGTCTTCATCCAAGGCTGGTGTGTATTTTCTGTAGGACTCTATGTTGGTGGCACAAGTCTGCTGTTTGTGGTTTGAGAGACACTGTGTAATGTGGAGAAAAGACAGAACTGTGTCTTCCACTTGTGTCTGCACTGATTAAGTCCATCTTCTTTCATCTCTGATGCACAGGTGCACAGAGCTGTACCGCAACTCACTCACCAATGAGCGGTTGGTTTAGAGGTTTCTGTTGTTCATAAGTCATGGTGGGGAGAAACTGACATCTGAGTCCCCAAGACTCTGACCACTCTGGTAATGCTGTGGTTCACCAAAGATCTTTCATCTCAGCCCTTATTTCTTGCCTAATTATGGAATGGAATAGAATAGAATAGAATAGAATAGAATAGAATAGAATAGAATAGAATAGAATAAGCCAGGTTGGGAGAGACCTCCAAGATCAGCCAGTCCAACCTATCACCCAGCCCTATCCAACGGTACTAAGCGCTCATCTAGATAGAGATTGCTGCAGCACCAATAATTTTGGGAACATGGGCCTTTGATATAAAGCCAAGTTAATTTTATGATGCTAAGAAGCTCTAACAATGGAATTTTTGTATCATGAGTTTTGTCTGCTTATATGTCAAGTTAGCCAGTTGTAAACTGTTTCTGTTAGAGAATTTAAGTGCTCATGTTCAAGTAGCTTGTGGCCTGAAGTGGTGACCCCTGCTAAGAACCTGAGTTTGTTAGGTCAGTAATTAGCTTTTGAGGCATAGAGCTCTGTCTGTAGGTTTTGAGATTTCACATTCCATCTGACCTGCATCCTGTGAGCTCAGTTTAGTTTGTAGAGGAGAGGTGATGTATACCATAAAGAGCTTGTAAAAAAGATCTATTAGAGAGACAAAGGGGAAAACCTCACATAGGAAGTCTCAGGCTACATGGGAGGAGAGAGGAGATAGATGTACCTTTCCCACAGAGGGAGGTTTAGGTGAAGGGCCAGCCTAGTTCATAGAGAGCAAGCTGGTCTTAAGGAGCTGTGTGGTTCAGAAGAGAGGCATTGCCTGGATCCTGTATCTTCCCAGAGAATCTAATGTAACCCAGATAATCAGGTAAAGCTGTAAGAAAGATGAGAACAAGGTGATCTGGACACAGCTGATAGAATTCAAGGTTTTCAAGAGAAGCTTTGCACATCTGAGCTCACAATTGGTCTGATCTGCTGTGTTTTCACTATCACACAACCCACCAAAAAGCCAAACTAGATTGATGCTTAGATTTCATTCGCTGCACAGTGGTTCCCCACATGTTGTACCATGTGGGTTTAGAAGTCAATTACAAGTTCCAATAGGTAAGGATGATCAGATCTGTTGGCTAGAGACAGTGCTTATCTCTGTTCTCACTAGCATCTTGAGAACACTGCTTTCAGAGTGAACTCTTCACTCACCTGTAAGCTTAGGAAAGAGAAAACAGGCACATGGCAGGGTCTTAATGAAAGGAAGATGCAAAAAAATCTTACAGAGAACTGGAAAGCTTGGAAGGAATTTCAGCAGTAGATATGTGTTATCTTCTAAAAGAAGAATACTTGCCAAAATTTTATCTGTTCTACTGGAAGCAATTTATTTTAACGACATCTGACAATAAATCCTGCAATTTTTTTACTTTAAAAAATACAAAGAGATTCCTTTGCTTTAGGGTAGACTGAAAGCAACTCAAACACCTGACTATCCCTCAGTAACTGTCATTTCCTGAAGCACCTTGGAAGTTTGTCCTTGATCAGAAAATAACCTTTGGATTTCTATATATAAAACAGCCATCCCAAAGTCATGGGAAGGTTGCACAATGTGGTAAATCAAACTCTGCACCTGAACACTAACCCCACCAATCTTACAACTTGTTTTATGTTTGTTATTTTATGATTTAAAAAAGACAACATAGTGAATTCAAGAGGGGGAGTCCAATTGCTTGCTGGCACATTTTAGTTGTTTCTTTTTTAATGTAACAGTACCCAGGTCCTGGATGGGGAGTATGCATGAGGTGATAGGTGGATGCAGATAGACCAGTAGGAAATCAGGAGGTCAGTTCAGGCCACTGACACCATGAATTGAACAAGGTCTCAGGCTAAGATTCCTAGTAAACCTTCAATTAGATATTCAAGCTAATGAAAGAGAGGCTTAACCTTAAGGACATCCTCTTCCTGGTGGTTTCTTGTACTCCTGGATGCCAAAGCTTGTGGTCTTAAGGGCACAGATCTGCACCAGCAGCCTTAATGAAAGCACTGTGTATAGCTCAGCTATCTGTCCCATATCACTGGAGCTTTGGCGTGCAAGTAAGCTGGATTAGCATTGCTGATTAACCTCTGCTTGTTCATAGAATCATAGAATGGTAGGGGTTGGAAGTGACCT
This sequence comes from Psilopogon haemacephalus, assembly GCA_013396835.1. Classification (NCBI taxonomy): domain Eukaryota; kingdom Metazoa; phylum Chordata; class Aves; order Piciformes; family Megalaimidae; genus Psilopogon; species Psilopogon haemacephalus. Next base: position 805,804 of record VWZI01005957.1, read on the forward strand.
CTGGAGATTAAGTCTAACCCCCTGCCAAAGCAGGATCACCTAGGGCGGGTCATACAGTAACACCTTTTGAAAGTCTCCATAGGAGACTCCATAATCACCGTGGGCAGCGTGTGTCACCCTTACAGTAAATAAGTTTTTCTTGATATTGAGGTGGAGCTTCCTGTGTTCCAAGTTGTACTTTTTGCCTCTCATCTTATCACAGGGCACCACTGAAAAGAGACTGGCCCCTTCTTCTTGACACCCACCCTTCAGATATGTATCAAGATTAATAAGATCCCTTCTTAGTTTCTGCAGGCTAAACAGCCCCAGGTCTCTCAGCCTTTTCAGTCTCAGAGAGACGTTTCAGTCCCTTAATCATCCTTACAGCCCTCCATTGGACTCTCTCCAGTAGTCCCCTGTCTCTTTTGAAGTAGGAAGCCCAGAACTGAGCACAATCCTTCAGATGTTGTCTCAGCATGAAAAGTAGAGGAAAGGGAAAACCTCCCCTGAGCTGCTGCACCTCTTCTTAATGCACCCCAGGACACCATTGGTCTTCTTGGCCACAAGGGCACATTGCTGTCCCATGGATAGCTTCTTGTCTACCAGGACTCCAAGGTCCTTCTCTGTGGAGCTGCTTTCCAGCAGGTCAACCCCATGCTTGTATTGGTAGATGGCAGTGTTCTTTTCCAGGTGCAGGACTCTGCACTTACCCTTGCTAATCTTCATTAGATTCACCTTTGCCTAGCTCTGCAGCCTACCATCTTCTGAAGTGTTATCCTTCTGTTAGTGTAATGAGCTAGAAAAGCTTTAGCTTGGAATCCAAGCAGCATCTCAAAAAACAGCCCATGTTTCTGTCACTACCTTGACTGGTAGGCTCAACCCAGCTTCATCTGATTACTTTGCAAGTAAGAGGTGTGCTCAGTTGGGCAGCTTGAAGGTTATGTTTTGTGTTCCAAAAGAATTTTTCCAGTCTCTAGTTATACACTTAAAAAATAGACTAGATCTGGAGTCTCCTTTTCTGGAGTCATTCAAAACCCACCTGGATGTGTTCCTGTGTGACCTGCCCTAGGTGATCCTGCTCTAACAGGGGGATTAGACTCAATGATCTCTGAAGGACCCTTCCAACCCCTACTATTCTGTGATTCTGTGTTGTGGATGAAGCAAGGTTTAAGTGCAGCTGTTGGTGTCACACACTGGTGTCAGATAAAGCAGAGCTTTATTATAGTTGGCTTTTAAGGATAGCAGCACCTTAAGAAATTGTTTCTGTCTCTTCTGCCTATTCTTTGTAACTCTTCATAATACTTCCAGTGACTACAATGATATAATTAGATAGAAGAGCTGATCTCCTGAAGCCTTACCCTAGAAATGAACTCCACTAATCAACTGCTCATGACTCCAACAGATGTTTCTGGTTTCCAGACAATTGGAACCGCATGTTCTTCTAGATATTTTTTTTTCTTCTTTTCATACTAGCAGCCAGTGCCCCATTACACATGTGAGTTTCAAAAACTTGTCACATGATACCAGGAACAAATTGTTAAACCAGTCAGCAAAGTTCAGGTTTGAAGTGGTGTTCTACTGAAGGCAGCTGAGTCTTAGAAGCCAGAGGAATGGTTTAGGGAGCCGCCACACTGCAGTTTTGTTGTAAATGACAATACTCTATTTCAGCATCTCATATGAAATTAGGAAATGTCAGATGAACTCTGGTCATAACTTTAGACTGAATCACTTTAGGATGTGGAGATAAGGTTAAGTGATACTTGTGAGGATATGAGTATTGAAACCACAGAGAGGGGCTGTGGACTGTTTATGTGATGTGGTTCTAGAAGGACTTACCTCCTGCAGCAGGTCACAATCACTGCATTTTCAGACATAGTAGAAATACAGATGTGAAGGATTTACTTTTGCTTTGATTTGTTTAGTCTGTTGCATTTAACTTAACGATTGCAGGTTTTTCTAATTGATAAGTGACAGCTGGATCTTTGATCAGTCAGTATCTTTGCATGATTTGGGCAGAAGGAAACGTAATGTGGGTAGAAGAGATGATATATTGTTGCTCCACAAAGATGCAGTCTCCTCTGCTGTCAACAGAAGCAGAACTACTTAATGGAAGCAAAACACCTGTTCAGAGAGCACAGTGGAACCATTGCAAATTGTAGACACACTTCTTTGGGATTAACACAACTCGTTCACAAACCATTTTTCTGTTAACAGTGAACCTTCCTCTACCCACAGCTCATCCATGCTGGATTAATTCAGGAGCCATGGCAGAGCAGGGTTGAATAGACACAATCAGGAAGTTTATTGTTAGTCAGGCAGGCTCCTGACCAAATGTGAAATACCATAACCAACTTGCTGCTGTTGCTGGACTTGATTGTCATCATAAACACGAGTGTGAAGAGCAGTGAGCTGCAAGATATTTCCTTAAGTGAATGGAAAAAGATGGGAAGCAAGGGTAGCGGGGGGCATTGACTGTCTCTGCAGCCACTCTTAGGGTACCAGCTACTTCAGAAATGTTTCTCTGCTGATAAAGATTTAGTCAGTTTAATCAGAATATGGCCAAAAATGTGCATTGGACACCTTCATTGTTGTTTTTAAGCTGGTGATATGCTCTCTGCGAACACCACATTCCTTCCTCTTGTTTTAAAGTCAAACTCTCTCCTCCTGGTGTGTTTTGCATGTATCTGATGGAACTTGAACTTAGGTTGAAAGTCTGGAGTGCAGAAGGATTTCTGTCTGCATGGAGATGCTGTGTTTTTTTTCATGGATGAGATGGCTGGGTGTGAAATTTCTTCTTTGTTTTTGCTCTCTCTGTAGAGAGAGAAACTGAGAAGGCCATAAAAATGGATAATAGAAAGCCAATGGATGATCCTCATTAAGAACATGTGCACAAAGTGATGGGAGTGGAAGAAGAATCATATAAGTCTAAGCCAAGGAATGACAGGACTTCTTGAAGAGCGTGATTAGAAGTGCTGAAGTTGACTAGCAAGCCATGGAGAGAGAAGACTATTAATTTTAAGCTTTGGCAAGTGCCTTTTGAAACTGAGAGAAGAATTATTTTGGTGGAACAAAGGAGGAGGTGGGCTTAGCAGAGTCTGGTATGAACATGGAGGAGGAGAAATTGCAGTGTTGTTGCAAACAGTGAGCTCATCGATCTTAGAAATAAAAGGAAGTGGGAGATGAGGGACTCTTGAATGGACAGTACTGAAAAAAGCAAAGCTGGAAAATAATGGATTTGGATTCTCTTAAGTTAGCAGAAATTTAAGCAACCATAAGCATGTGCTGTAGAGAGAAAAAAAGCACTAGGGCAGAATAAAAGATCTAAGGATGAATAAAAGAAAACAAAGTCTGATTTGTGGATCAGTGTGGGGGCTACAGGGAAAGTAGATAAGAAGTTTCTTTCTGGTATGTGGGAGGGCCATACTGGCAGACAAGAAGAACACATTGTGTATTATCACTTCATCTCTTGGAAGTGATAAGCCAGGTCCAATGCAGAGAGAGAAGAGGGGATAGGAGCAAGGGAGTATTTGGGCAGAAAGTTTTGAGGGCAGGTCGAAGTTGCTGAAAAGGCTGCTAAGGTCATGAATAGTATGGGTTACAGGTAAATCAGAGGTGATTTTCTAATGGTAGAAAGATGGCAGCACAGAAATGTATGGAAATGAGGCCCCAGATGTAGACTTTCATCAGGAAATTTCCTCTGCTTTTGCTGAGAAGCCCAGTATGGGAAAACAAAGAAAAGGATTAATGGAGAAAAGTAAAACGTGGAGCGAATCAAGTTGTTGATGGGAAAGAGGAAGATAAAGGTAGGTAGAAGGATTGGGGATGGGCAAGACAATGCTAATGGGAAAGAGCAGATGCAAGATCACCATCAAGCAATGCTGGAAGGGGCTTAGGAAATGTCTGAACTAGGCATCTCAGCAGCAGAGCAGTGGAAGGTAGAAGAAGCTTTCATGGAGTTAGGTCAGACTGTCAGAGTCATGCTACCGCTGCTTCCTTTCGATATATCTGAAGGAACATGTCAAGATGTAATACTGGTGAATAGAATTGGTGTTGAGTAGGTCTTTTGGACTTAACGTCTTCCACAGTAGTGGTCTCATATCTGGAGATTGTGATCAGTGTTCTATCTTTTATAGAATTATTTTGATCTGAAGTGAACTTTAAGATCATGGAGTTCAACCAGTATCTAACTCTGCCATATGTGGGGCTAAACCATGTCCCTTAGCACCACATCTAGGAGTCTTCTAAACACCTCCCTGGGGAACCTGCTTCTGTGTTTGATAACCGTTTCAGTGAAGAAGTATCTGGAGAAGATAGCTTCTTACCATGTTCACCTTACCTTTGGAAACAGACTTGGACTGTATAGAGAGACAAAAACTCTGAATGGCTAGTAAGTATAATTTCAAGTGGTTTCCTAGACTCAAGGCAGCTTGGTTCCAATAGTTCCAAGACATGCGGAGATGAGAGTGAGGATACATGGTCTCACTCCCCACTATAGGATAAGAGGAGTCAGTAAACCAAAGCCAGCTTTGCCTGCAACCCTAATTAAAGAGCTCCTGCAGATTTTTGGAGGAGTGAGAGGAAATTTTACCTTCTGCCTGCTTCCAGCCTTGAGGCCAGGGAGCTGGAGACACTCCTCCTTCTGGGAAGGATTCCCAAAAGTCTTACATCTGCTGTAGGGTGGACTCGTAGTAATCTTTTCTGTGTCTAAAGCACATGACCTGGATGAACAGATCCCCTTGTGAGGGAGATCTTCTCGGCTGGCAGCCAGTCAAAGGGGTGCATGTGGGCTCCCCGGGGGATCTCTGTCCCTGGCACCTTGCACTGCCGCGTTCATGCTCTCACTCACATACACACTATGCCACCCATGAGTAGTCATCTGCCGGCTGCACGCCCACAGAACACATCAGGAAGGAAACGGCTGGTCTCTGAAAGTCCAGGAGTATTTAAATCAAATCATAATACAAAAAAAAAAAAAAAAAAAAAAAAAAAAAAAAAAAAGCAGCCCCTGCATTGTGCCGATCGCTGCGCTCCTTGGCCCCATGATTCACGCTGAGCTGGCCGCTCCATCCGGCAGCAGCACTCTCAGGCAGCCACCCACTTGAACTGGGTGCCGGCTCTGCCGCTGCTGGCACCAGAGCCTGCAGCGTTTCAGGATTCTTTTGTTAGTCAGGGCACTGGCACTTCCTTTGGCATTTGGCAGTCTCCAGGAAAGCTCGTGCGTGAGCAGGGGCTTTTTTTTTTTTTTTTTTTCCCCCCTTTGATTTTATTATTTTGTTGGCTTACACATTTGGAAGCGAAAGGTTTGATTCAGGCTCTTCCTTGCTCTCTGCTTCCTGTAGGCTGAAATCTCTGTTTTCTGATGATTAGCCAATACCAGCTGTTCTGGCACCGAAGATGTCTCAAATCAATCCTATCCTGTCTGGCTTTCCAGGAAGAGAGCTGCCCCTCCCCTCGCTCTCCAGAGCCCCTGTCATCCAAGACTGAAATTTATCAGAGCTTCTGTGAGCAGGAAATTAGCTCCTTTACAACTTGTTCTCCACTGCTTCTCATTCGTTTTATTGTTTTAACATTTCCCAGAAAATAAGGTAGAAAACAAACCCTCTTCCTCTTTAGAAGAGCTGTGCTGTTAACCTGTGAAATGCTTATTTCCCTGGCAGGCTGCTTCTTATCTGTATTGCAGAACCGCAAGATTAAAATCAGTTAAAAGTTGAACAGAGATAATGAATAAAACACTGGAAAACACTTACTCATCCTTTAGCATCCTGAAGATAAGGATTTCTACATATATGCATCAAAGTTGTAATGAACACCAAGGGAGGGATAGGCTCAGGAAAAATGGACTGAAGGGTGCTGCCTATAGACTTAGGAATGTGCCTGTGAGGAATTTATTTGGGGGTCTGGGTCTTCAACATCTATTTTAAGTTGAATTGACTTTCCTGAAAAGCTGAGCACATGCTACTTCTGTGCATGTGAAACTCACCTTAGAGTTGCACTCGGGTAACAGAGAAATGGTTTTCATTTACTACTGGTCTGACTTCTAGTATGGATATATCCATGTCTTCTGTGTGTCTTTTTTAACAGCAGCATTGGAAGACAATTTTTTTAGTATGCAGAAGGAAGACACTCTCTTAATAAGTATCAGACATTTTTTTGTGTTGTTCTGCATTAAAAATAACCCTCTGCCTTTGCCAGAAGTAAATTTGGCAATTATGTGCTCCCTGCTGCAGGAAAACAATGTCTGTCTTCAGAGCTCAGAACCAAGCTTTGGCACTGAAGTGAGGCCCAATGTCCATTGATCTCAATGGAAAACCTATTATTAGAAAGATCACTGTGACCACATCCTGCCATCATTTTGTACTGAGAACCACCACTGAGGTCAGCAGGATTTTTGTGCAAATATTTATAGCAGGATATGCCCCACTTCAGGGCATCCTGAGGGTTGACAAGCCCTCAGCTGAATTGTTCCTTCTTCATGTTGATCCTATCAGCCCACTGAAATCTGATCCATCAACAATTCCAAACGCCACCATCTAAGGTGGTATTGACTGAAACTGAGTAACTGAGTCCATGCAATTCGAACGCAGACGTGAGGCAAGGTTCTGGCACTGCACAATGTTCTCAGTGATGATTCTGTGCCTTGGACAGTGGATAGGTTGTAGCCTTCTCAAGAAAGCAGCGAGGAGTAAATAGGTTCTGTGATAGATAGGCCTCTGGCTTTGGCAAGTAAAAACTGTTGCTAATTGATAAAACCAAGATTTTTGTTTTCAGCAAATGCTCTGCATATGTGACTAGTGCAGTTAATTTCCTGCTTGCCAAATTCACTTCTATCAACACTTATTGGAACCACAAACTTGGAGAGCAGAGGGAATGCTTTCTCCTTTATCCTTTTGATATGGGGAATAAATGAATTCTTTTCAGCTTACTGTACATCCGTATTTTCACTGGACAGCAGAAAACTGTGTCACTGACTCATTGTTTGATCTTGGGTAAATTGTCTAATCCTGTCTATCCCAGTACCCTCGTGTGCATAAATAACATTATGACTCTCATCTGTCTTTACAAGCTGTTAGAACAACTTTGATTTCTATAGTTTTAGCTTAACTATAGTCTTTTCCACAATGTTTTATTGGAGAAAGGAGGCTCTTACCTGAGTCAGAGCCAAAAGGCTTCTTATGTCTATGTGGTACTGAAATAATCACTGCTTACAAGGCTTTATGATTTGCATAAGGGACAATATTTTAACTGAAGTGTTTCTCATACCTCATAAGGACGAGGATTTTATAGGAGTTAGCGACTGCAGAGGTGTCTCTGACAAAATGGCAATCTGATGTTTTCAGCAATAGCTGTTGGAGCCCAAATGGGCTTTTGGAAGTTGGGAACGTACCTGCGCTGTGACCCTAAGTTACCTTCTGCCGAAAAAGGTGAAGTGGGCACCACAATGAATTGATGCCCACCTGAAAGAGCAGTTACACTGTTGCCTGGTTGATATGAAGGATATATTCCAGATTGAAGGCTTAGAAAAATGTATAAAACTAAATAAAGGCTTTAATAATTTCTCTGTGTATCAACAACTACGAAGAGAAATGAAAGCAAACAAACCAAAACAAAAATCAAATCCAAAACATGACCCAAAATGACAAATGAGCCACTGCCACAATAGCAAGCCTGTTTTCAACTTTAGACTGCACAAGACAATGCTGTGCATCATGATCTCATAGAATCACGGAACAGCTTAGGTTGGACCTTAGAGATCATTTACTCCAACTTCCCAACCTCTCAACTAGACTTGGCTGCTCAAGGCCTCATCCAACCTGGCCTTGAACACCCCCAGGGAGGAGGCATCCACAATCTCCCTGGGCGGTCTTTTCCAGAGTCTCACCATCCTTTAACTGAAGAATTTCTTTCTAGGATTCAGTTAAACTTACGCTTTCTTAGCTTAAGCCCATTCCTCCTTGTCCTATTGCTAGATACCCTTATGAAAGGTCCCTCTGCAGCCTTCCAGTAGGCTCCCTTCAATTACTGGAAGACAGCTCTAAGGTCCACCCTGGAGTCTTCTCTAGGCTGAACAACCCCAGCTCCTTCAGCCTATCTTCATAGCAGAGGTGCTCCAGCCTTGGCTCTCCTCTGGACTCACTCCAACATCTGTGTCCTTATGCTGGGGACACCAGAACTGGATGCAGTATTGCATCCTGAGGCCCAAGACTAATGTGGTTATAGCCTTCTCTTCCTTCTGTAGTGATATGCTTGAAGAAAATATCACTCTACTCCTAAGACAAAATGCCTGGCTAAGAACAGAGCTTTAGGTAGAAATGTATTAATTTCAAAGAAAATGGTCTCTTGGAAACCTTTTTCTCTCAGACATAAAGCTTCTGGAGGAAAGAGACTGCAGGATACGAAGAACTGAGAATAGAGGGGATGGATGGTGTTCTCAATAACAACACTTCTAAGGGATGTGGGAGAGAAAGGTTTGTGTCTGCTACTATACTTTTTCCTTAACTTTTCTGCTTGGCTTTGTGAAAAGCACCTTTTTATTTATTTATTTTTTTTGGTCTACTTATCCACATCAATGTTATCCCAATGCAAGAATAAAACTAAAGGTTTTAACCTCAAGAATGGTTGCAAAAATGATTTCTTGTTTTCCAGCCAGTTCAAGGCCAGAACAATTCTGTTTGTGGAGGGTTGTAGAGAGGTTTCCTTTTGAACAGGAAAAGAGTTGTCCTGCTGCTGCTGCATCTTAGTCAGATGTCTGGTTCCCCCATGGAGCTTCTCGTGGAGCAATTTGCAGTCATAGCATAGGCAGTGGAGACAGCTTTGTGGTTAATGTGCTGAATCGAGACTCGGACAAGGCTCAGTTCTGGCTTGCCCAGAGATTTCTTATTTAGTCTTGAGCAATGCTCTTAATGTGTCTGTGCTTCAGCTTCCTATCCTTGAGAGTCTGCCTGTATGAGGCATCAGTGAATTGCTTTAAGTACAGATGGGATACTCATTGAGTACAACCTGTTAAGCAAGCTAAACCTATTTAAGGTGAGTTTAAGCTTTTTTTGGAATAGGTTTAAGCTAAACTGAAACATCTCATTTTCAACTCAGTGTACCTATTTTACAAAAGTGCATCTAAAAATCTGATGGAATCAAGATAATGAAGCTGAAAGGTCCATTTGCACATGTCCTTGCAGCTAAAACCCCTTGTTTTCCTCTGCCTGGTTGAGAGGGACAGAAACTACCTTTTTGCCAGCTCCGTACACAAATGATCAAATAACTTCAAGGCAAACCTGCAGGTGTGGGTTTTTCAACAACTTGATTAGTTCATAGATTCGTAGGATGGTTTAAGTTGGAAGGGACCTTAAAAGTCATCTAGTTCCAACCCCCCTACCATGGGTAGGGACACCTTCCACTAGACCACGTTGCTCAAGGTCTTGAACACCTCACTGGGTGACCTGCTCCAGTGTCTCACTACCTCTACTGTAAAGATTTTTTTCCTAATCTCCAGTCTAAATCTGCCATCCTTAAGATCAAAGCCATTGCCCCTTATCCTGTCATTACAAGCCCTTGTAAGAAGTCCCTTCCCAGCTTTCTTGTAGGTGCCCTTCATCTACTGGAAGGCTGCTCTAAGGTCTCCCCAGAGCCTTCTGTTCTTGAGGCTGAAGAGCCCCAGCTCTCACAACCTGTCCCCATAGGGGAGGTTCTTCAGGCTCTGATCATTTTTGTGGCTTCCTCTGGGCCTGCTCCAGCAGATTCTTGTCCCTTTTATGCTGGGAGCACCACAGCTGGATGCAGTGCTCCAGGTGTAGTCTCATGAGAGCAGAGCAGAGAGGCAGAATCACCTCTCTCATCCTGCTGGTCACACTTTGGTTCCTTGTCCTGTGGCCTTCCCCACTTGGAAAGGCTTTATGTTCATACATGTTTTGTAGGGAGAATGGGATACTCAGACTTCAGTGGGGGGAAAAATTAATAATAAAGGTTTCTTAGAAGACTCCAATAGAAAGTGAAGGAAATACACAATGACAGGAGTCTTCACATTAGTCTCCATCATTGCAGAGGCTCCAAATTCAGTGATTTTATCACTCCCTTTGAATGAAAGTGTGCAGGTTCAATCTGTACAAAGAAGTCACATCACTGAAAGGAAAGGGGATCTTTTTTACTGCTTCCTTCTATTGTCTTGTCTTACTATCTGCTCCATCACCAATGTTTGGGTTCTTTTTTTTAACACCCTGTTCTTTTTTTTTTTTTTAATAATTACAATAATAGAAAATTACTACTTTGCAAATAATTTTGGAAAGCACATACAAAATTTTTTAGGAGTGAAAATAGCTGCAATGGATGATAGTTGCTAGTAGCAATGGAAATGTTTGGCTTGAAGTATTAGGGGGAAAAAAAATTATGTCAGAGATGCTGGAATTTCATCTGGATAGATAAAGGCTTAGACTAAGTGCATAATCTTTTCAGGCACTGGAAGGATAGAGGGTAGATTGTGAATAACCTGAAGCCTGGACCTGTCTTTGTAAAGTTCCCCTTACCACAGGCACTAAATGTTCTTTAATGCAAGTCAAGCACTCCAGATGAGGAAGGAGAGAGAAATTAGTCTGAACAGGAAGCTTCAAATATTCTAAGACTAATTGAGTTTAGATAATTAAGGGGGGGTTAGAGCAGTAATTCAGAGGAGAATGGGAGGAGAGGACAGTTTAATTGCGATTGCCTGTCCATCTGTGAGTTCTCCATGCAGCCTTCTGTGGCATGTCCCAGTTGTCATTCATTCTGACCTAAAGGAGTTGATGTCATTTGTATTGACCTTATTAGTTAACAACACTGCAGGCTTCCCTTTGCGTTTTGTGGCTATTCCTGCGCTGCCTCTGGTGCAGTGCATGTGTGGCAGTTGTCTGTACTCTTGACTGGAGGAAGTGCCTTGCCCTGCCACATCTGCCCTTTCGAGACCTCATAGGATGCTCTGGGGTCACACCAGGAGTTGAGGTGATGAGGATCAATGTTTGGGTGTTGTTTTGTAGTTCAGTAGAGGCCATTCTGTCCATATCAAATCTATCTTCATCTCTGCTACATTAAGGCAGCCAAAACTGGAATCAAAACCCAAACCTCTGATGCTAGGAGCAGTTGATGGTGATGATAAGCTTAGTTGTTTCAGTAGGTGAGAGGAGATGGCAGTCAACATTCATAGCTTGCCAAGAGAAAAGGTTTCCAGTAGCTTCCCACTGACCACAACTAAGAAAATAACTTACTTAAAGCATTTCATGGTATGTTCTGCACTTTGGGATCAAATGTGTCTATGCTAGCTGCAGTACAGCAACATGGATCCCTTCCTGCTCTGTGATAGCTTGTGCAGATACAGCTGGTTGACGTCTTACAGCTCAAGCTTGCCTTGGGTCTTCAATGGGAATGAACATGACAGAGAACTCAGTGCGGCACTGTGAGTAGGTGAGAGTGCCACAAGAGTGGTGTCGATCTCTGACTTTTCATTTGGTGTTGAGTAAATGAGAAATATGATGGTAGAGGTGTGTCCTGCTCAACCATCCCTCTCTTAGGTTGCATCCACCCGCAGACAAATGGTGTGAATTCCTGTTTCATGCTGAGTGGCACCCACAGACACTCCAGAGATTTAAACAGGGCTGGCCCAGCACTGTGCCAAATGTAATTGAGATCAAACTGCTGCTGGAACTGCAGCAGATCACATTTCTTAATTTAGAAAGAAGCCAGCAGAAACTGAGAGGAAAGGCCTCTACAAGCACTGACACATTATAATGTCCTTCTTGTGTGGTGTTTATAAGTGCAAGCAACTTGACTGGGGCTCTGCAGGCTGTTCTTTCAACATAAGGCCCTCTGAGAAATTAATAAAGGCATCTGGAAGTTGGATTGTCTGGGGTTTTCTTCTTGTCTCCTGCTCTTTCACAGGCGTTGCAGTGGAGGAGTTTCAGTGAAGCATGAGGGGCCCTTTTTTGACAGACTGTCCTGCTTGCCCCAGGAGGCTGCTCATCAAAAAAAAGGAAACAAACTCCAGCATGTTTTCATGGGGAGAGCCAGGCAAACACTCTGTGCTAACCTGCTACCATCAGGTGTTTTCCTAGTGATTGTCACTGTTACTACCCCTGTGGGGCTATTTGGATATGGGAAAGCAGAATAAATAATCAAGGAGGATGTTCCTAGCTGCTAATTTGCAGTCAGATTTGATCCTGGTCCAAGATTTAACACTTCCTTTCTCTGCCAACCACATACTAAAAATAACATATTTTCAGGATGTTGGAGACCACTAGAAACCTCTGGTATTTGGCACTTGAACATTGCCTTTTGTCTGGAGAGCGCAAAGCAAAATGTTGGAGGCTCACCACATCTCCTTGGAACTGGGAGGACTTGAGACATTTTAGGAGATTTTTGGGATGTAGGTAAACAGGAGGCAAAATATTAAATGGCTTAAAGTCTGAATTCAGTTGAGTGACATCTACTTAAAAAGGACCTTTACCTTGGCAGTCTCATGGGTCTTCTGTCTGTATCTTGATGGGGCCAGGAGAGAGGCATGTGGTGCAAGTAATGGGGGTACATGAACTGAGAGAACAGTTTCCTCTGTAGAAAGGTTACAGTTCCCAGTAAAGTTTGGGGACAAGTTAGTTCACTTATTGTTGGCTTTTGAATTTGTTTTTTTCTCCTAGCTGAGCAAGGCTTTAGACTGCCTCTAGTAATCAGAAGTCTGATTACTGCTGGCATATGTTTTTGAGAGAGGGCTTTCTTTTTTTTTTTTTTTTTTTTTTTTTTTTTTTTTTTTGTTTGTTTGTTTGTTTGTTTGTTTTTTGGTTTTTGTTTCCCTCTCTTTATTTTTCTCTTTGGTCTTAGTCATTAGTAACATGGAAATGGTGGAAACAACTAAAAGCCCCACAAGCATCGTTTGACTGGAAGAAGATCAGAAGTTTAGGTCTGTTTGTGTAGCTCAGTTGCAGTGTCAACTCAAGTCAGGAGGGTTTTGCCCCTGCTCTGGAAGCTGCCTGATCTGGCTTGATTCTGATGTGTCAAATGGGTCTTCTTAGGCCTTGGGAAAACAGCTGCTTGCTCTCTGATGGGAAAATACCACATAGGTGGTGGGCTTCAGCCAAAAGTCCAGTGAAAGAGCTTCAATACTAATCTGAAAAGCAGGCTGAGAGCAAGACAGAAGTTCCCCAAGGAAATGGGATTTATTTGGATTCTCTCTCTGAGCCGTCAAGTACTTTTCTTCCAAGATTGAAAGTAGTGGCAGAGCCTCTTCCCTCTGAGCTGAAGCACTACTAAAGATTTCTTATGTTTGGTAGTTGTGATTGCTCTGCTCATTTTGATAATTTGCTTAAGTCTCTCAAAGCACCTGTAATTCAGTCAAACTGGCAGAGATAGCTGCTTGCCTGGAAAAAAGCATAGCCATTCATTCTGTAGTGGTGGTGTATATGATGGTCATCGAGGCCATGTGCAGTCGCTGAGAGTAAAGCAGGCTCTGCTGGGCATCACTGTCTCTTAACAGCTCACACACCACTAGGTGTTCATGCTGTGCCACCTCTCACAAAATGGGAGGTGGATCAGGCCTTGAGTTGCCACACATCTTGGGGTGTTTTCGTTACTGGGAAGGAAGTGTCCTTACTCTTGATGTTGGTGATATGATGGCATGGGTATAACTACAAGAGCCTTCTTCCTATGAACAAGCGTGGAATTGTTTATTTGACACAAAGAATGAAGTCACCTGCCTGATGAGAGATTGAAATATTAGGGAGCTGTCAAAACTGCCCACAACTGTTTGATCTGCCAAATCTCAGGGAAGTTTTCACTTCCACCCAGCTTGGGGAAGCTGGTTTCGTTTTCTTTGAGCAAGGTGGCTGTACTGTATTGGCTACCTGACTCTGCACTGAACCAATTTGTGAACTTCTGCTTGCCTCATCTTGCCCCATCCTGACAGGAGTGAAGGAGTACAGATGGATCATATATACTTTACCTCCAGTATTGATGATAAGGTACAGGTACCAGATCTGCGCAGAGATATTTCATGCCTGACTTTTGCATCATGCTCAGTGACCTTCAGACTTTTGCTTGTGCAGAGGCTATAGGGACCTTTTGATTTACAGCAGTGTTCTTTGAGTGCTTGTACACCTTGGCAAGGGCCAAATTACTATTTCAGTTCAAGTCTGTGGGTGATGAGTGAAGAGACAAATTTTGCACTCGTGTCACACTACTGAGAGATTTATTTATTTTTGAATGTTACAGATTTCATTTGAAGTAAAAAAAAAAACCAAACCACAAATGCTTTTTTTTCCCCCTGAAGATGAGAAAGCCTTGATGAAACATTTCTGTGCTTCTTACTTTACTTCTCGCTCCTCAGAGGTTGCTTACTCAAGGAATCTCTATCACGCTTCTCTCTCCAACTTCTGATTGTTCTGGACCTTTCTTTCCATATTAGTAATTTCTGGCTCTTGCTTGGATTTCTTTCAGTACCCTTCTCTTCATCTCCACTTGAATTAAAAAAATCTTTCTTTTGCATCTTGTCTCTTTTCCCTTGGCAGAAGACACAAGGGAGGCACTGCGTGTGGAAGAGTAACCACTTTCAGACCTGTGAACACAAAGTGAGGCTGAGAGAACCAGATGCGCTCCTGCTCTGGGGATGCCGTGCCTGGTGTAGAGATGGAGAGATAGTAGATGTTTGGAGGATTCCTGTATTGCTTCTGGGCTGGGGGAGCAGAAATGAAAGACAAGACAGCTGTGGGGGGAGCAGATACTCATTCCCCGACTCTCTGTCTACACTCTCTGGCCTTCTAGGCCGAGCAAGCAGGTGCCTGTCGTCTGCATTGCAGTGTGTATTGCACAAGAAGCTGTAGGCTGGTGGAAAGGCTCCAGGGAGCCAGCTTCAGCCTACGGACAGTAGGTTTGGCTCCCTTAGTCTAGACACTCTCACAGAGATTACGTCAACAAAATTTGTCAGTCTCTATTTTGTTTTCCAGTGGCATGGTTAGTATTTACTACTGCTGAGGTTCTCCCCTTCCATAGTGTATCATACAGGATCCTCTTCCAGCAGAGCAGCTAGGCCACAGTTCCTGTGGCTTTTACAATAGTATCAGTGATCCTAATGCTTAGGTGGAGGGAAGGTGTAGAATGTATCNGAATATTTACAAGGTATAACAGGTATTTACAGATATATACGATGAAAAGGTAATACAGACACCACACTCCTCCCAGAGACCAAAATCCCCAAGAGAGGGATAACCAACCACCCCCTACCACCTTTTCCCCCTTCCCCAGTCTTATCTCACCACCTGTTGATGCTGCAGATAAGCTGAAGTAGATAGGCCAGGGGGATTAGTAGTAGGAGAGAAGTTAGTAGGATTACTGAGAATTAGCTACCAAGACAGAGGAACAAAGGAGACCATGCAAAGAGCAGACGCAGCTAGAGCGGTCAGAAACCATCTGATACCAAGTGTTTTGGGTACAATTCTTAAAAACAACTTTTTTTCTTTCTCACTAAAGGTCTGGGTGAAGTGACATAATCTGTTTTCCTCTCTCAGCCAATAGTCTAATTTCTCACTCAAATCCTCCAATTAGCTCAAACCAGCACAGCATGCACATGCCAATGAGAGGCAGGAACATACTTTATGTGCTTTCAGAATCTCCACTTCCAACTGATGGTGCAAGAGCATCAGATATTTTAATAAGATTTCTAGATATTCAAATATGTCCCTCATGGTTGAGAATAAGTTCTGAGGATACATCCCTGTCATATTAGGAAAAGATTCCCTCAGCCTCAAAGCCACTGATGAAACGACCATCACAAGTCCATTTTTTACACCATAACCCTACCACTTTCAGATACAGTCACTGAGAAAAGTGACGATCCCCGGGGAATGGAAATGCAGCCTAACTTTAAACATTACCTAAGGTGCCTCACATAATGAGACATTGTCTCTGCATACTCTTTGGAGTTAATGAACAGAAGACTAAGCAGCTTTTTGCAGAAGCTTTTCAACTAGACTTCTGATCTCATTCACCCTCTGGAAGAGTGTTCCTCTTGATGTGGTCTGGAGAGGAGGTCTGAATTAGGTGGAATAAAACTGTAAAATAAAGCTGTGTGAATAACCTCATTTTCTACTTCCTCCCTTCTTTTCATGACTAGGATTAGAAGTTATGTGCTGAAAACATTTTACACCCAAACTTCTGGACTTTGTTTCTTCCAATGATGTTACATCAAATCTCCATAACACAGAGAGAGGACATGGAGTGTATTCTGAAGTTCTGATATGAAATGACCCAAATCTATCTACAAAATACTAATTTCTTAGAATGCGTTTACTGAAGTGTTTAGCTGATAATATTCATCAAGATAATGCAAGCTTTGCAAGATGTTGTCTTGTAATGTTTTGGATTCCCCCTTCAATTTACTTTAAGAGCATTAAACTGCAACTTAGTTGTTGGGTAGAGGAGAAACCCATGGAAAAAGAAATCTTAAACTCAAAACAAAAATCAAGGAACACTCTCAAACTTAGAGGATCGATCTTGTTTTATTATTAAACTACTGTGCTGTTGTTTCCATGGAAACAAAGGACCAAATATTTGGAGCTGTGTCACACCTTCCACCAAAATTCCAGTTAAGAATGTTTTGGAAAAGGGTTTCTGTCAATGACAGCCCTCCTGTTCTCTGAATGACTGCTTTGTTCAGCCTTCCTGGACTCCTGCACAGGCAACAAGGTGAAGTTCTGCACTCACCCTCACCAACATTACTTGTCTTTACAGTTCTTTAAAAGAAATTAATTGCATCAGGAAGTCTTTGCTTGGCACAAATGATAAGTTTGAGTCTGCCGCAGTGACCCAGATGAAATGTGTGGCAGCAGTAACATTTAGTGGTTTGCTGCTGGTTTGTGTGGAGGTTTTTAGTCCTTGATTTTCTACAGATCAGTCCTAGCAACACATTGAATTATTTCACTTTGAACCCAGAATCATCTGTTGAGAAATGGAAGACAAAAACTCTGTGAAATGCAACTGATATCTTGGCTAAAAGGAACGTTTTCTTTACTAAGACAATAACATCCCTCTCCTCATTACCAGTGGGAAGAGATCTTTCTATACTGCCAGATATCTTTGTAAACTGCTGGTTGGTCAAAAAGTTATTAAGGAGGGGAGGGGAAAAGAATATTTATGTAGTGCTTTTGCACATTAAGCTAAAATGTAGTTTTCTGATGTGAGACTCTTTGTCTGCACACATGCTTTCACCTGCAGATCATCCATGTAGTGGGTTTGCAGTGACCTGCCCCCCCACCTTTTAGAACCCCGGCTAAAACTCAGAAAAACACACTGGAAGTTAATAAATGAAGCTTTATATTTACAGCAATGCAAATATACAAGCAAATATTTACAAGATATAACAGATATTTACAGAGATATACAGTAAAATAGAAATACAGACACCACACCCCTCCTGGAGACCAAAATCCCCAGGAGAGGGAAACCAAACCCCCCTGTACCACCTCTCCCTCCTCCCCCCAGCTTTATCTCACCACTTGATGATGCTGCAGATAAGCTGAAGATCGGTCAGAAAGATTAGTGGCAGGAAGGAATGAATGGTTTTAGTAATTTTACTCTGAATTAGTTCAAAGGCAGAGAGACAAAGGAAAGAAGCTGGTGAAGCCTGCTCGACCCAGAGCCGACTGAACTGCGCAAGCACACTGGCTTATCTGGATGTTTTGGGAACATTCTAAAACAACCTTCTTTCTTCTCTCTCATTCAAAACTGGGTGAAGGGACACAGTGTTTAATTTCTCACTCTCAGGCAGCAGTCTAATTTCTCACACAAATTCTCCAATTAGCTCAAACCAACACAATCCATCACATTTTAACTACTTTAACCAGAAAGTTTCCTTGTTACCTTGTTTTCCAAACAAAGAGTTTAGTCCAAATAAGGAGTAGTAAAATACATTGACTCTGGTTTTCTGTGTTGGATCTTTTCAGTGAATATAAGGTCAAAAGTGTCATTAAATATCTCACCACTGGGAAAAGCATCATACTTCTCATTTCCAGCATGGAAAATAGTTGGCAATGCCTCATTAAGTGCAAGCCCATTTTGCAACCTTTCCTATGCTGGAAGCACTAATCACCTTTTTGGTGTCTACCCACATACCTGTTTTCACACAGTTCATTGAAGTTTAATATCTTAGAGATCTCTTCTGCACTGTTAAACATCTTTGTAAACTGCTGGTTGGTCAAAAAGTTATTAAGGAGGGGAGGGGAAAAGAATATTTATGTAGTGCTTTTGCACATTAAGCTAAAATGTAGTTTTCTGATGTGAGAGGAGACATAATGAATATGACTCTGTCAAACTGTGTTCCTCTTCTGAACTAGAGTTCAGTGTCTTCCATTTACTCCATGTTATACGGCTTATACGAGGATGCTGAAGCCTTCCAAATGTGAAGTGAAAGAAATCTTGGTGTCTAAACTTTCTAAATTGTAGTGGAATTTTTTCTCATATTTCTACCCTCAATGAACGCTGACACTCTAGTCTCAAAACTGCTCAAAATTATGACCAGCTCTAAAAAAACATCCTTTTTGAATTACTGGTAGGCTAGAACATGGGAAAACCTTCCTTGGCTGTAGGGTGAGTGAAGTGTTCTAATGCCTTTGATGGAGCACACACTCTAATACCTTTCAGTGTTATCAAATAATAACTCAGGAACCCTTGCCATATGCCATTTGAACTGAAGTCAGAGAGCATGTTTGGCACATAGTTCATGATCCCTAGTATATAATGGGACGAGAGGAACATACTGAAGTGAGGGGCTAGGAAGTAATGCTTTTTATTGGTAAAACCCTGCTTAGGAGAATTAGTGTAGAGCAGAAGTCTTTTGCCCAGGCTAGTGGTTATCTATGTATCATGGCTGAGCATATTTCCTGCCTCACAAGAGTACGTAACTCAAGATGTGTCCCTATGCAAGAGACAAGTGGCTTTTGTTCTCCAAACCCAGCGTTGTCATGATTGAGGCCACA
Organism: Psilopogon haemacephalus; assembly: GCA_013396835.1. NCBI lineage: Eukaryota > Metazoa > Chordata > Aves > Piciformes > Megalaimidae > Psilopogon > Psilopogon haemacephalus. The sequence continues at coordinate 824,757 of VWZI01005957.1, forward strand.
TGTTCCTTTATGGCCCCTAATCAGTTCGAAGCCAATTCCTATTTAGTTCCTTTCAACTACTGTTATTCCAGCTTTATGCTATTGTAAATTCACTCCTCCTCATCAAGTGGTGCTGGAGTGACTCTCTGGTGTGTCAGGCTCTAGGTTTATAGATGCTGATATTCTTCTAATGTACTTTTGCTGCCTTATGCTGGGGAGTATTTTTTTCTGCATAATGATTCACAGTAACTGTGCCTCAGGCAGGGGTTTGAGCATGGAGGTTACACAGCAAAGGTACAACATTGAAATGATCAATTTGGGGTTTAAAAAGATGTGTGAGAAGGGAAGGGTGTTCTTGGGCTCACCGTGGTCTATGCAATCTGAACACATTGTGGTGAAAGATAACTCATCACCTCGGAGAGGGACATTGTGAAAGCTATTATCTTCTACATGAAGATCCTGCTGCACTTGTGAAGTTATTGATTATGGATGTTTGAGGAGTCACAACCCAATTGGCCAGGGTGGCTGTGCATTAATATTTTATAATTACAGCTTATTTTTCAGGACTGTAATTTCACTACAAAATGCAATTGTTACTGCTCCCATTTAATGCCACCTTTAATTTGGTAATTGATAATATTTTATTTTTTGTGAGTACATTCTTTTTTTATCCAATATCAAGAATTAGATATATGAAAATTTTAAACACCCCCCACCCCCAAACCAGGGAATCTAATAAAGGCAATTCTTGTCTTTTTTCTCCAAAGGGACTTGAACCTCTTTCTCCAGCTTCCAGGAATGGTCTCAATCACTACATATTAGGATTGGAGTTTTGTTTTGAAGAGAGCACATTTTGTTTTCTGGGTCATTCACTGAAACTGGTCTCCTGCCCTCAAGTTGTATGTCAAGTCCACAGGGCTGCTGATTTATAGGTCATTCTCAGTGTTTGGCTTGATGCTTTTTGAGGTTCTTCAAGGAAAGGAGGAGTACAAGTAGAAGGGGCTTGTTGGGACCAGAGCCCAGAATATCCTCTACTGCCCAGTGGGGAAACTGGTCCAGACTTATTTTTGGCTATACTTTGATTAAGGGACAAGGACCCAACATGTCAGTTGTTCGCTCCACAGAATTTAAAAGATGAGTTTTTCTGCCAAGCAGTTTTTTTCCCCAAGTCTTCATAGTACTGACACAAACTGAAATAACGCACTCAGCAATTGCTGTTGCTAAACCCAGCAGGACTGTATCCCAGCCAATGCATTTGTGTTTAAACCAGTGGACTAATGATCAAATCCACAGCTTCTAATTGCAGCCAGTTTGTGGTGTTGTAAACATGATGCAGATGGCCTTTCTGCCCTGTTAGTTTACTATTGGAAAAAAAAAAAAAAAAGAAAATAAAATTTACTGGTCACCGAACCCTGGATGTGTAAGTCACAGCCTGACCTCATTAGTGTGTATTTGTTGACTGGAGGAAGGCACTAGAATTTCCCTCCTTGCACTTTCACTCTTCGTTCTGTTAGTGTGCTCTTTATTGAATTTGGTGTTGGCTGCAGAATTTGCAGAACTGAAACATGTCATTTGTAGGAAAACACAGAGTTGCTATGGAGTAGTAAAAAATTATTATTCCTCCTCTAGCCTGAGTTACTCCCTTAGCAACAGTCCCCAACTACCTCTGCTGAGCCTGAACTGGTGCTTCTGTGTAGTCATTTGCCCATTTAAAATGTTAGAATATGTTGATTCTCTCATGACTGCTCATAGTATCTTCATTACTTGACTTTGTTTGAGACAAAATTTGTCCCAGATGATACTTTTCTTTGAGTGATCCAACTGAGTAATTAAATACGTGCCTGAGTACCGTAACCTGAGTAGTATGACTAACTGGAGTATGATTCTTCTGCTGCTGAAGAGATTGTGAACGTTTAGGTGGGCTGGGACTGCTATGAGCCACTTCATGCTTTAACGTGATTTTTGTAGCATGGCCAACTATATACTTTTTTTTTTTTTTAATGCATTTTTGACCTTCGATAAGTTCTGAAAATAGAAGAATGCTTTTCAGTAGTAGGAGAGCCCCTCTCTGTCCAGTCTTAAGGTGTTCAGATATGCTTGCAGTTTTTGTCTGGTTTTCTGTGAGGAAATTCTTTTGCTCAGTGCATATTACCTTGAAATGAACTGTAAACAGAGTATAGATTTACTCCAGTTAAGAATCAAGCTTTTTCTCCTGAAAGAAGTAGTGATTAAACCTATGATCAGCTGCAGTGAGCTTTGGGAGAGAACACATTTTTTTGGCTGGACAAGTCCCTGCCTATGGTCCATCTTTTCCCAGTTATGTTCCAGTGGTATTGCTTTTTTTTCCCAGAGCAAGTGGGGAGGAGAAGAAATGATCTTCAGAGTGAACACTGGGATCTCTGCAGCTTTGAGCAGAAGGCCACCTACAGGGGGGTCAAGACAGCTGTAGGAGTGTGAGGAAGACAACAGAAAGTAAGCTGTAATGATTGCGGTGAAATATCTCTCCACAAAATGTGAAGTGCTTTGAGACCTTGAAAGTCTGCTTTGGATTTGTGTTTATGCAGCACTTGGAATGCCAGAGCTCTGATCTCTGAGTGAGCTTACTGGGTGCTGCTGTGATAGAAAAACTGAAAAATAGTGAGAAAAATGCTCTTGGGACCAAACCTGAGCTTCTCTATAGTAATGATATTGCAAAGAGACAGGAATCTAAGAATGTGTTTGACAGTCTGTCACTGTAGCCAGCAAAACCTTCAAGGTCCAATTAAAACCTCATAAAGAGTAATTCGGTGATGTTTGCATACGTAAAATAAAATGCTTTCATAGCGCAGCTTTATGGGTATATATGGACTCTAAGAACTCTGAAAACATTCATGTTGTTTTATGAATGTCATGAACTCCAAATTATTTAGCAAATTTTGTCCTTCCCCTCCCCTTTTTTTTTCTTTCCCTCTGCAGACTTTCACCATTGCTTACAGCCCAAACCACAAATAAAGCATTAAAATTATTGATGTGAGCTAAGCAGGAGGCTATTGCCAAAAATAGCAGTATTCACTCAGGCTCATTCTGTGTAACTCTGGAAAAATTATTCCCAGGCTACAGCAAAGATCACATTTTTTCCTTTCTTCACTAATAGCAAAAATATTACCTTTCAAGTGGGCTGTTATGCCTGCAGCTGGGGGATAAGCAGGTTAGATGAAGTTTTAGGTAGCTAAATGAGCAGGGCTTGCTGATCCAGCCTCCTGCTAATCCAGTGAATGATTTATGAAGCTTTACTCTCCTGGTGCCTTCCCACCCCCTGTTTTTGCCTCCAGGAGGATGGCAACATGAGGCAAACAGGCAAATGAAACTTCATTGTTGACCTAACTGAGCTCCAGGAGCACTGCTCTTTTTTTTTTCCACTTTAATGGGAGCAGTTGAGTCCATGATTTGGTTCACAGAGATTATGTTTGGATAGATGTTCACAGACTTGCCTTGCAGTGACCAAACACAGTTTAACTCCAGAAGATACATAGGCAATCTGGAAAGTGTACAGGTATGCATGTGTGGGACTTAGGTTATATGTCAGCATCCTCTCAGAAAGATGCAGTCCACTGGTGATGATGGAAGGGCAGCTTGTTCTTGGGTAGGAATACCATGTGTGGTGCTCTCTTAAGTCAGGATCCTTGATTTGAGGGACGTCTTCTCCCAGATCAGCAGCACCATACAGAAGGACTACTGTGGATTGGTCCCTAAATGTACAGAGGACTCTGCATCACATGATGAATGAAGTAAGCCCAAACTTACTCCAAGTTTTATAGGCAACCTTGCTGTGCTTAGGGCTTGTCAGATGTTTCAGGGTCACTTCATGCAGGAGCTGGTATGTCTTAACTTCCATGAGTTTCTTCAAGATAGACATGACGTGTCACATACGTGAATACAGTGTCCTAGACAGCAGAGCTCTGGGAGAGAGGTGTATGAGCAACCTTTGAGTGTGAAGCCCATTTCCTACACTGCTTTTCTGACTGTCTCCTTCAAGAGAGCACAGCACCCTTGCTGACCAGTCCCTTAATTTGTGACACTCAGTAGGTGTCTGTATGGAAGGAGCTGAGCTAGCACTTGGCATAGACAGAGTTTGAAGCCTCCAGAAGTGAAGTAGCTGTTTTATGGGGCTCAAACTACAGCCTTGGGAGCTGTAGCAAATAGTACATGGTCCCAGGCGGAGTCAGTACCAGTAGTAGAAAGAGTCCACCCATGCTGTTGTGGGAGGAACAGGACACTTTGGAAGGCAGGTGAAATTTACAGGGAAATAAAAGTGATCCAATAAAGTGCTGAGAAGGAAGGTGAGACATGTAAAGGAGAATTTTCTATAAAGTAACCAATAATCCTGAGGTGTGTTATATTGCTGAAAGGAATGAGAGGCACAGAATTGATACTGTCCCTTACACTAAGTTCCCTTTGATGGATTCAACTCTAATTACTAAGAAAATGTACTATTCTTCCTTTTGTGCTAAGCACTGCTGCTTTCTGCATTGAGATCAAGCACAGCATGAGGTTGGAGATGATTTCTTAGCTGGCGCTCCAAGTGCTTTAGAAAACTGTTTGGGGAGCAAGTATTGAAGCTGGGTTTTCTTGCCACCAACACCCAGGTTTGTCTTTTGGCAGGTCTGTAATGACCTCATTGCTTGTAGTAAGATCATAGAATCATAGAACGCTTTGGGTTGGAGTAAGCAGGAACATCACCAAGTAGATCAGGTTGTGCAGAGCCCCATCAAGCTTGACCTTGAATGTCTCCAGGGATGTGGCCTCCAGCACCTGTCTTGGCAACCTGTCCCATTGTTCCACCACCTTTAGTGTAAAGAGCTTAGTCCTAATATCCAATCTAAAGATGAGTACAGCTATTTCTTATCTTCTCATGATTATTTGAGAGGCTACATTTACTTATGTGAGAGGACAGGTTTTTGACATCTTAGAGCAGTATCAGTACAAGGAATGATCATTGACAGTTTTAAAACACATCCTTGAGCCTATGGTTCAGAAATAAAATTATTATGAAAACCTGATAAGCCTGTAAAGCTCAACCACAAAGAGCTCACCCTGTTGATGAGCTGGTACCAGAGACAAGGGGAGAGACAAAGTGGACAAGTGCTATAAGGTGTTTGAGCCTTCTCTGCCCCAGCTGAAGCCAGCTAGACTCCAGAAAAGCCTGTGTTGTACTCAAGTTAGAGACAAATACACAAGGATTAAGAACTCAGTAAGCCTCACACATCAGGTTATGTGACTTGGAGGTCATTCCTGCACTGCTGTGGGTAAAAGGTTTTACCTTGGAGAATAGTAGCAGCAGTCCAGAGGGGGAGCAGGTAGAATGTGGGGACTTGATGCCTGCGTGGAAAGAGCAAGAAGAAACTATGCAGATTTAGAGCTGAGGGGGAAAAAAAAGGCTTATAAAGCTGAGAGAGCAGTGGCAGTAAAAGTGGGACCTACAGAAAAAAAGAGATGTGTGCCTCCAAGGCCCCTTGGAAATAATGCGGAAAGAAACACATGCACATGATTGTTGTAGGAGTTTTTCTCATTAGATCAAAAGGACAACATCCCAGCAATCTGTTGCTTCTGTAGAAAACACAGCATCCAAGAGGAGGAGGAGACACATGTGGGCAGTAAGAAAGCTCTTGAAAAACAACTAGGGAGACAGCATGGAAGAAACAGCTTATGGGGTGGGGTCAGAGCAGTCCCAGTGCAGTCAGAGAGGAATGAGAAGGCAGCTGAGTGGGTGAGGACAGACACCCTGCTGAATGTTGACTGTGGCACAGCCTCCATCTGTCCTTCCTTGGTGCACCCACTCTTAGTGCTAGGAATAAGCTGTGATACCATGGAATCAGATTGCTGTTTGCAATGGTAAAACTGCTGCTGAGAAACACAACCTTTGTTTCCTAGTGAATGATAAAGAAACAATAATAAGTGGTGTTTACAAGCCTGGGTTGTTTATCCTTCTTTGCAGCATTGCTTTTTTTCTCTGCAAACTGTTTTGCCTGTGCCCTCTCAGCATGGAGACCCCAGGCACCACATCCATGGGTAACTACCTTTCTTAAGCTCCAGTAATTCATGGCTGTGATACCAAGGCACTCAGATACCAAACAACCTCCCCATTAAATAATCACCACAAGGACTGAAGCTAATACAAAGCTACATCCAGGAATTCAATAACTTTCACTGTTGACAATCCAGCAGAGTTTCAGCAATTAACATCTTCCTGTTGTGAAGATTCTTCTTGAGAGCTATGGAGTAAAATAAGTCTGGAGTATGTTAAATTTTGTATTCCAGCTTAGGCACTAATTTAAAAATATAAATTACCTTCAGAGAGTAGAATACTTCCAATCTTACTTAATTCTTGATAAATCCATCAAAAAGACTTGGTCTTTGTAACCTCACATATCTTCCCATCAGGAAACTGGACAGGAATATGAGATGAAAAAGAGGATTTTTTCCCCTTCCAGACAGTTAGTAAGGAGAGAGCAGAGCTGTTCAGAATCAGCCATACTATGCTGCCTTAGCTACAGGGCAAGTACTCAAATATCTGCAATATTGGCACAGTATGAAAAGCAGACAGAAAAGTCAGACCAACTTCCAGACCCAAGGTTTGCTGTCAGATTAATTCTCTCTTGTGTACTCAACACTTTCCTTATGATAGCATTGATACTGAGATGGCTCTACCACTCCAGATGGCTGAATTTTGTGCTGCTAGTAGAGTCCTGTTTCAGAGAACAGTTCTGCTTAAAAACCTGAGGGCACAATGAGATGTCAGAAGGAAATAAAGAAATGTCCAGCACCGAATTTGTTTTGGAAGTACTAGCCCTCATTTTCGGTAGGAATTGCTCTGCATGAGGGTCTTACCATGTTCTGAACCTGACTTCAATGTGGTCCACGTTAGAGCCAGGAGAGGTCACAGCAAAGGTGGATTGTGTGTTCTCCCTGGGGCAACAGCATGTGTGTAGGTTTGTTTTAGGCATATTTAAGGCGAGAAAAAGCAAATGCAGAGGAAAAAAAAAGTAGCTAAATCTTTATGCATGTTTTCTTTCCAGAGGGAGCACCTGTCTGGGGGGAATACTTCACCGCATGCATTCATGAGGAGCAGGAAGGCAGCTCTATTTACTTCGACTTCATTAGTGGCAGACCAGCTTCTCAAATGAGCACAAAGTTTCTTTTTCTTTCTTTTTTTTTTTTTTTCCTGCCTGCTCCAAACAGATAAAATTACTACTTGGTAAATTGGTAAATTCCATGTAACCTTTAAGGCTTTCAATCACAGCAGTAAATGCTACTGTGGCCCAGCTCCTGCTTTTACTAAATTGTATTATAAGCACCTTAATTACAGTCCATGCTGCCTGATGGGCCACGGAAAAGGTCGTCTTCCAAAGAGCTTATGATAACAAGGGTGGAGTGATACTAGTCCTTTTTCTTCTGTTGGGAAAGAGAGGGCTTTGCAGAGAAGAAGATTAATAGTAAACAATGTTAATCTAAATATATCTCAGACACAAAATGCCACATTCCTTCAGGCTTGCCTTCTCAGGGGGCACTGCCATTAACCATCTGACTGTGGGGTTAGCTACAGGAAGACACACTGCTCCTCTTTGGAGCAGAGCTAAAAATGGGGCATGTTTTTGTTGTCCTTTTACTGTGGAAGCTGCAGCAGTGCAATGAGGTCTCTCTTGTACTGCTTTTAGCAGTTGAGTTCAGAGCTTCCAGGTTGAGATCTAGTTCAAGGGCAGAGAATTGAACAGAAACATTCGCAGTGACTTCACGGTGCTTTGAACAAATTCTCCACGCTGCTGCAGAAGAGAAGAATCAAACCTGAGCTTTCCAGATGGATTAGTCCCTCCCCGCTTACAGCCTGTGTCTGCCTCTTAACTTATTTAATTATTTTTATAGGTCAGATCAAATATAAGTTGGAGGCAGCTCACTTTTAAAGTCTCTGCTGTACGCAGTATATAGAAGCATCTGGCAGGACGATTTTGTTTCTGACTCCCACTGCTAATGGCATGGCTTTGGGCCTTTGGGTAGGCAGCCTATCCTTATCACCTTGGCAGGCTTCCAGCTCCAAATAATAATCCATTAACGTCTGCCCTGCTGGCATTCTTGCCAAATACAAGGGATATCTTTTAAATAAACATTGGCAGTTCCCAGTCAGAGGAAAGAGAAAGGGAGTAGAGGAAAAACAATCCTTGACATTTCAGTGACTTTGCAGGGCTAGCTGACACCTGGTACCACCCTTATCTGCAAGTGTTTATGCAGAGCTGCAAAACACAGCTTCTTCTGTTGGCTTTTTTTACTTTCTGTAAATAGAACTAGGAAGGCTTATAATGATAGTAGTAGCTTCCTTGGAAAAGCACTCTTTGCCGAGTTTTTTATATCCAAGCTGGGGAGACCCCTGTGTTAACATCTGTGCTCCTGTTTTCCTCTGAAGTACAGCAAGAATAGTGTAGCGGGCTTGCATGCCTAGTACTTTGCCAACAAGATTTTTTTCCCTGCTGTTTTCCTCCCCAGTGGATTAGATACAATACAGATTTACTTTTTTGGGGGGCACTTTCTCACCTGACTTCCTATCTCATTCATCAAACCAAACAGACACATTGATCTGCCAGCAACCAGAGCAACTGGAGCTCACCTCATTCTCAGCATTCCTTGGGAAGTGCTTTTTCAGTTTCAACCATTCCACTTTCTTTCTCTGTAGCTGAACTCTCAATGACAGGTTGAGGCTTATTTTTCCAGCTGTTATATTTTACTAAACAGTAATAAAATTACTTATTTGGATATTTCACAGTATCAATAAATGAGCTGTCTAGGTTTTATTTGTACAGTCCAGTTAAGATCAGGAGTAGAAGTCACTCTTCCAGAATGCAATTGAGAGATAGTAAAATATTTATTGTTCAAAGAACAACATAGGGTCAAATCTGGAGTTTGCTTCCCAAATCTGGAGCTGCATTTAATTTCTGCTCATTTTACCTTGACTCACTTATTGCAGTGATGCTCCTTTACTGTACATTAACTGAGGGCACAAACAAACTCTTTTATTCCATCTTTATAACAAGTTAACATATTGGACAGTAGATTGAATGATTTGAAGCCTTGATTGTGAGGATGTTTTAGTGCTTATTTCTCTCCTGCTGACTTGGCTTGCAGCTGCTCTTTTGCCAAAATTTCCTCAAACATTATATTGTATTTGCAGCATTCAGTTTCTCTTACACCTTTTCATCTGAGTGGCTGAAGCTATTCCTATTTTTCCTTCAGTTTCAAAATAGACACCATCCCCACCCATGATTAATCTTTTTATCAGGCTAGCATTATTATTGGATTTTCTGATATGCAGTTAAAGGTTTTCTCTAACCCTATTACTTGTCTGTGGGATGGAGCAGAGGAAGGCACCCTGGCTGCTAAAGGGCACAGAGACAAACTGACAAAGTGCAGGATGCATTTTTTTACCAGATCCTCATTTTGGGACATTAAGCTTTTATGTCTCAACACTTCCCTCTTTGAAGCATGGTGACATTTGAATGTGTGAATGTGTTTTCAATGAAGATAACTTAATCAGCAGCACTGGGGGCTTGTATATCTCCTAATTAAAGCGGAACCAATCTGGGTCTCCCAGTGCCAATCTTTGTTGTATTTTTAGTTCAATATATTGCTCCACCCCTGGCCAGCCTGTATATGGTAAAACCTCTCCTATTTCCTGCTTAAATAATTAACACTGGAGCCAAGCTAGTTTCAGTTCCTTAAGCAGAACTAAGCAAAGTATATGTAGTTAGAATGGAGTTCACTGCAAACATTCCCAATAGATAACAGATATACTCCCAAGTTCATACTGATCCACCTACAGTGGAGAAAAATTGTCATCTGCAAATCATAACCTCTTCAGTCTGTGTAAATTCCATCTGGACTCTTCCAGCCCTTTGTTAATAGTCTGTACTTAAAATGAATTATGAAGAAGATACTGTAGGCTCTTCAGAAGCAGACTGTAATTGAAAATACTGTTAAGCATCTTTGCAGTGGAAGTTATCCCCTTACTTCTTGAAATACTGCAGCTGGACTGTAAAAAAGCAGTAAGAGAAGAAGTCTGTAATATTGAGAGGCTGCTTAAAACAGGCAAATGCATGTTAAGTAAATGCAGGTCCCTAAACTGGATTAAGGTGATATATCTATGGCTCTACTTTGTTTTATTAGACTTCACCAAACCCTAGGTGCAGGAACTTATAATGTCTCTAGTTTTGCTATCCAGAAAGGTCCTTAAATGCAAGTGTGCTCAGGTAGGGAAAGAGGAGGCATCTGCTGTTGCTGTCTGGGCTAATAAAACACTTTGGTGGGCATATTTAGCAGGGAGGAGCATTCTGTGGTAGTGTTCCTCTCAGCCCAAAGCTATTAACTGACTGTAGTCTAGGAGAGTCTTCTCCCCAGAGGAAACAGCATTGTTAGCCCCCTCAAGTGAATAAATACCAAATTGCTGCAGTTGGTAGAGGCTGTTGATCTGTGCCAAGTGAGGTCTGCATTCTGCTTTGCTGAAAAGAATCCTAAAAAAATTCCTTTGTGTAGTTCTATGTATAGAAATCCAGAGGATTTCTGCAGAGCTGTGATGAGCACTTGCTTCCTTTAAATGATGAAGCTTGCAGGATAAGGAGAATATTTACCATGGCTTGCTAAAGAAATGCCTGAATTTCTCCTCCAGGAACTTTTCAACTCATTCTTCAAATCAGAATAGTAGAAGTCTTGAAAATAAAATCCTGCATGTTTAGTGAACATACCAAGTCTGATACAGTACAGAGGTCCAAGCTGTGTCTCCCACTCTTGAGCCTCTCCCTCTACCCAGGGAATGACTGAAGTAGAGGCAAACACACAGCATATGCTGGAGAATCCATGTAGGAATTAGTCTCAAGTAACAAACCCAATAGCAAATCTGACTTCAGCAGCTCTTCTCTTCACAGGGTTAGTTGTTTAAACAATCATGCAATAATGCTTCAAGCCTGTCTTTTGGAGACTCTAAGTATTTTCTAGCCCAGATTTCAAGAACAACAGTGTGTAGCTGTGCTGGAGCAAGTGCTATTCTTAAGCTTCCTGTAGTTTGAGAAATTGTCAGAGTTTTTTGCCTAAAGGATCAAGGGATCCAGAAAACCAGTTCTGAGTTTCTGGTGTGAATGCTGGATAAACACAGAAATTAATAGACACTCATGTTCTGCATTGTAGCAGATGAAGGAAGGTGAAAGAACTTAGCTATGCTAGTATCAATCCAAAGCAGCTCTGGCAGCTGCAGGCTTTAGTTAAATAAGGATTATTTAACCCAGTTCAGGAAAATCCCTCTACTACTACAAAACAAGTTTTTCCACTCTTATGGGTCATGACCGTATACGGAAGCAGCCCACGCTGATAACCTGTTGCACAACTGATACTGAGTAAGAGTCTTCAAAGAGCAAAGTCTTTGCACCTGCTGACCTCCAGGCTGTCTAGCAGGCCTGTCCAGGTTTGGATGATGTCAGCTGCCATCTCCTTTGTGCATCTAGCTCCAACCATTACTCAGCTGTGCACAAAAGATCACAGAATCACAGAATGCCAGGTTGGAAGCATCATCTGGTCCAACCTTTCAAAAGATGCCTTCTTTGGTGCCAGGAGAAACAGTTCACATCCAGAGATCTGCATATCCTAGTAAATGTCCTACTGCACATGGGAAGATGCTGCCTGTCTTCTAGCTGCATCTGTGGTGCTCTGACCTACCTACTGCTTTGGGAGTTTTGTTATGGACTTGTTACTGGAGCTCTCTTGGCTCTCACAGTTGTGGCCATTCCTGTACTATGCCAAACCTGGCATAATATCTGTTAAGACTACACAGTAAAAGCCCATTTCTTTCTCATTGCTATAACACCACAGGTGCTGTTGTGTGTTTGACATGCTCCCTGTGACACAGCCTCTCTTATTCCACAGACAGCAGGGCCTGTGAACATCTTTTTTCTGTCTCTCCTGCCCATGTATTCACATGCCCCATAAATATCAATAGCTATGATTAAGTAGAAGAGCAACAGAGTACTTGTGTATTGGCATAAGGGAAGAAGAGAACAGAGAAGAGGTAGAAGTTTTATTTTTATGCCTACTGAAACATCACAGTGGCAGGAATGATGGCACTTACAGTAATGTCACAATCTCCTGAATAGTACAATCCCATCATTGCCTGGAAACTTTGTGCTTGCACAGGGATGTGTTTCACTCTTGAGTAACTGTGCAGCATCTCAGCAAATGAGAGTGGCTTTATACATCCAGATCAGGAGAGCTCAGGTTTAGTTGTTGGCCACAAGACTTCTTTCCAGCACTGCTACTTGCATCAACCTTCCTATGGAAGGAGCCTTGGCACCAACTCACCTTCTACACCACATGTCGCCCTGTGCCCTCTGTCTCTGCAAGTGGAGGAACCCATGAGGTTGTGATGGAGCCTGTGGCTCACTGTATAGACTTGAATGAAAGCACTGCATTTCTCTTTGCAGTCCTGCAAGTTCCTGGAGGCATACAGCAGACTTTGAGGCATTTTTCATCTTTGTTTCATTATGCTTCTCTGTTTCCTCATCCAAATCACCTCCAAGACACTGACATCTTTCGCAGGTCTTCTGAGTTTGGCTGCTGTTCTTTTTAAGACATTCAGTAATGCAGCAGTCTCTTCACGTGGATTTTTCAGAATCCAGAAGCCCTACATGGATGATGTTAGAACATAGGAATCAGCAATATGGCTATGCCCATGCAGAGTGTAAGAGGCAGCATATAATATATACAATGTTTTTAGCAGGTACTTTTGTATGAGAAATATCACAGCAGGTCTAAGGAGCATCTCCTGCCACTCTACTCTGCCCTGATGAGACTACTTCTGGAATACTGCATCCAGTTTTGGGCTTACCTGTTCAAGAGAGACAGGGATCTGCTCTAGAGATTCCAATGGAGAGCTGCAAGGATGATTGCGGTACTCGAGCATGTGTGCTGTGAAGAAAGACTGAAAGATTTGGGGATGTTTAGTCAGGAGAAGAGAAGGCTGAGAGGGGATCTGATCAACCTCTATAAATATCTGAGAGATTGGTGTCAAGGTGAGATGCCAGACTCTTTTTGGTGATGCCCAGTGATAGGATAAGGAACAAGCGTTAGAAGCTGGAACACAGGAGGTTCCACCTCAGCGTGAGGAGACACTTCTTTATGGTGAGGGTGACAGTGTACTGGAGCAGGCTACCCAGAGAGGTTGTGGAGCCTCCTTCTCTGGAGACTTTCAAAACCCGCCTGCATGTATTCCTGTGTGACCTGCTGTAGGTGACCCTGCTTTGGACCAGGAGTTGGACTAGATGATCTCTAGAGGTCCCTTCCAATCCCTGACATTTGGTGATTCTGTGATTTTGTGCCATGCATTGCACCAATCTTTGAAGCTTTAAAGACATTATGTAGAAATAGTACACAAATGAGCAGTTGCCTGTCTTGTAAGATTCTGACATGGATTTAGATTGCAAAATGACACACCTGGCATCTGGCTGAGAGATCTTGTAGCATTTTATTTCCCTACCCCAAAGCGCATTTTCCAGGGAGGCAAAAAAAAACAAAAAAAAAAGTCCAATTATCCAAGTAACACACTTGCAGTATTAGCAGTTTGTGGCTATCTGTGCACCCTGAAAGGGGGGAAAATATCCCATTGTGTTATTCACCAAAACTGGAAAGTTTGAAGAACAACCACTGTTTAACATCAGATTACCATGGTGTCTGCTGCTGGAGCCTAGCACTCTTCTTTGAGACTTACTGTGGCAACATATATGTGGCAACTAAATGGAAATCCAGAAAGATATAATTTTCCCTCTTTTGCCCCTGCCTTTCTTTTCCTGTTGGGGGTGTTTCTGTTTGTCCTAAATAAAACTTACCCATTCCAGTACCTAACTATTATTTCAGATTGCTTGCCAGCCTGGGAAGTTGTTATGCAAGTTGCCCTTAAATAGCTGGTGTTTGACTGCAGAGCACCTGTTAGTTGATTGGGAGACAGTAAAATTCAGGGCAAAGATTTCCCAAACACAAAGGATTGCTTGTGGAAAAAGACCTTGTTGATCTTGGATGAAGTTATAACCAGTGCTTGATGACTTTAGTGAGGCATTGTAGGGTGTATTAAGTCTCTACATGTGTTTCTGTGTGTGAAAAAACACCACCTGAGCTAAACAGAAGAGAGCAGAGCTACTCTGAGTCTCCTCCTAACAGTCTTTCTTCAGATGTATTTTATGGAGCGCTTTTGAAAGGACTTTTTGTGCAAGCCCCTTAGAAACTCTTTTCAAAGCTGCTATGTAGAAGTGCTGGAGCCTGTGGGCCACCTTCCTGCTCAGAGCTTGCATCTTGTAGCTCACGTCTTTCCAGGTCAGAGTTTGGTCCATGAGATCAGGAGGTGTCCCAGACCTAGCAAGAGATGTTTGTCTTTGTGGGAACTTGAGCCAAATGGGAAGTTTCACAGACAAGTGTTCTGTCTTTATCCCAGTCCCTGCTGCCACACACTGCTGCACCCTTCACTTCGTGTCTCTCATGTGCTGTGCTCTCTGGAGGCATTTATCCCTTCCCTTAGAGTCAGCTTTGTGTTCTGACTCACTTGCTATTGTGTTTGTGGTTAATTTTATGGGGCAAAGCAACTGGGATAACCTTGTGAAGATCAAAAGAGAGTACTTTTAAGTGACACATGGCTACAGTATTAATTTTGAAATACATTTAGGACCAATATTGATGTTCATTTGTTCCTTACAGGAGAGTGCTGTTTTGAAAGATAGTCAAACAAAACCTTTTCATTATAACATTGTGCATCTATGAAGCAGGTTGTTCATTCTCAAAAATGTCCTTCTAAAAGAGCTGCTTCAAACTGCCAGAATTCATGAAGCTGTTCCCCAGAAGAGGTCAATTTAATCCAGAGCCCACTGCAGCCTGTTGCTTTTTGTGTCACTGACTTGGTTTCCGGTAAAGGATGGAGTTATGAAACATGGTGACATCTTCTGGTCACTGCTCAGGACCTCTGGCCTTGTGGTTCAGCTGTAGTCTGCCAGCATAACTTTGACTTAGAAAGAGTTGTTGTTCCCTGCACAGCTTGTGAAAGCTTTTGCTCATTTTCAGACCTAGACAGTTAGTGAATTGGCCCACTATGAACAGTGTTGCCCAAAACGTGTATGGTATGCAAAGCCATATGGCTACTTTTTTGGCAAACAGCCGCATTCCAAATACTTGCAGGATCCTTTCAAGGACTTCTGTGTCCTTTCCCAACAGCTTTCTCTTAGGGGCTGCTGTGCAGGTTGTTGGGGAGGTTGCTTTGTGCAGAAGTGAGATTTGCCACTGAGCAGGGCAGCCTATGCCATCCATAATGCCTGCAGGAGCTAAGTAGTTATTTCTGGTAGTTATTTCTTAACCATTCGAATTGCTTCATACCTTTCTTCTAGCATTTCAACCAGAAATTAGTTATTTCTTAACCATGGTGCAAGGCAGAGCCTCTGCAATATTGCTAAGTTTGGGATTTACCACCCCAGACCCCACTACACAATACATGCCTCACTCTAGATCCCAGAGCTACCACAATGCGTGTGTTTGAACATAAGACATCCAAGCTCAGGAAGAGGAAAAGCCATGCAGTACACTGATCGCATGCAGGGAGGCAATCTTCTGCAGGTTTGGTTTAAAACTTGATTATTTGTGCAGGCTGAAACATTTGGTTTGGAGCTGGACAAGCAAAAGCAACACACTGGATGACTGTCTGGTGTGCTACAACAGAGGCAGAGAAAGAGGGAGCTTCTGGTATCGTTCAAGTGCTTGGCTGGCTTGTTCAGGAGGTATTTTTCCAGTTCACAGCAGGCTGCTGACACCAGGAAGTGCAACAACAGCAACCTCAGTGGTGAAACTGCCGATGCTAGAATCTGAGGGAGATAAAGGGAAGTATTTTTTGGAGTGGCAGTACCAGGAAATGCCTGAGACACCACATGATGGAGGATGTGCACTCTGTAGCTGAGGGACATGTTTACTGACAGGCCAGACTTCTACCAGACTCCAGCAAAGACAGTTTTGGCTCCTTATTTGAATTACCTGACCCATTTGCAGTAGGAAGTCATTATATAGATAGTAAAACATACCCCACCCTTGGTAGGCAGACAGACTCTTTGCCAAAATGGTCTAGCTCAGCTTTGCAGCATATAAACTCTTGTACATTTGTAGTTAACACTGTCATTACAGAGACTTTAGAAGCTGCTGCTATTCTGATAAACTGCTCTGATTCTTGGCATTTGATCATTGTGGAGAAAGCCTCTAGGATTTACCTCTTACCACCACCTGGAACACACATCATAGGTAAATAATAAGTCTGAAGTTTTTCCAAGGTACAAATCACTTGCTTCTCCTCATGATGAGAAGCTCCCAGGCCCTCTGGCAGGCAGGGAAGTTGTAATGAAGGATTCTGATAGCAGCTTTACAAACACATTCATTTCAAGTGTTACTTAGAGACTCCAAGATAGTTCTTTGAGTTTTTGGGTTCGTTTTCTTGTTCTGAAATCTACAGCTAACTTAGCACACATCCTTGGTGATTAGTTATTATTAATTAATGGATGGGTTTAAAATAATGAGCAAAGCACTTAAAACGTTCTCTGGAAGTTCTCATTTTAAATGTGGCTTTTGTAATAAATTCTAAATGTAAATTCCTTTCCCCATAAATAGAATTCACCAAAACCTGTGTTCTGTACCAATGTTGACCTTTAGCATAACCTTGCAATTTATCACCAAAATAAGATTCAGATCTGTTTGCAGCAGAATAGAGTTGGAGAAAGTCCATGGGAAGGTAGCAGATTTATACTAACAGATCTGGTCCAAAATAGATTTTAAAGTAAGAAGGTTTATTTCAAATTAAAATGATGATAGCATTTGCTTGGACTGTAGGAACACACGATGACAGAAAAGGAAGAAAAGAACTATCATGTCTTCTCCTGCACACATATCTCAGTTTAGTTTTGCTTATTCTTTGTGAGACTTAGATTAGTCTTAGATTACACGAGGCTTCAAATACTGATGTTTAAGATATTGGGATGGGTTGGAGCAGTTAATTTAACAGAAACTGAAGTGAAAATTTTCTCTCCTTCTAAAGTGACTTCTCAGACTTCAGGGGATAATTTTTCCCTTGGTAAAACCAGGTCATGATCTTCCTTGTCCTCTGCAAAACTGCTGACTATTGACTGAAGTTGACTTGGTCTACCTGTGTGCTGGGGCTAATGTATTGCTGCTGACTTCTCTGGCCACCACATTCTTGCTGCCTGGCTGGGATAGGTTTAGAAGAGATCATAAAGAAGTTTAAAAGGATTTGTGTTCCTGTTCTCCTCAACCATTACTCACATAGGTATGGTGTTAAGGGCAGTGCACCTCATTGGCTCAGCAGGGGATTTTACTGCACTAATGGAAGAGATCCACACAGGACATAGGCACCCAGCTTAGGCTGGAATTGAGAAGCCTTAATGAGGATGCTGTTTTACCTACACAGTGAGCTGGGAGAATCCAGTGCCTAGTAATGGGATTCACATGTAGCAGTACTTTGGGATTGAGTTATCAAGGTGGAAAAATGCTGAAGAAAATGATACATTTCTGTGCATCACTTGGTACCCAAACTCTCTCCTTGGATCTGACCCTGAATGCTGAAGTTTGAGTGTGATGCACCAGACAAGCCTGGGTTTCCTTAGGGAAATAAATTAGAGTGTGCTTTTTTTTTTTTTTTTTTTTCTTCATTTGACCCTGTTATTAAAGTAGAAAGCTGAACACCAAACTGCACTGGCAGCCCAGTGCTATACTGGAGCCACACTTCCCTCGTTTCCATTCTGTTTATGAACGCCCTTCATCAACTAATCATTGTTTGCACAGTATTAAATTTAATCACTGAACTCCAGAAGGTTGTAATGTGTCTACCTACTCCGTGGTTCCATTTGGATGGAAATTTTCTATCTCGTTTAAAGACTATTAAAGCCCTGCTTTTCTTGTTCAGAACAAAAGGCTATTGTTTACTTTGCTTTTGTTATTTTTGTATTCAACAAAAGATGATTATTCTGCCTCCTCGGTGCTGAGGTCCTTGTGAACATGGAGACCTCCTCTCTCCTTGCTTTTCTTCCCCCTGGCTGACTACAAAACAGAAAAATTGCCTTCATACAGGTGTTTACGGTTGAAATGCACAAAAGCAAATATTGTTTAGCTAAACTTTTAAGGCTTTCCTTGAAATAAAGAAGTCGATGTGAAGCATATATATGAAGGAAAAAAAAAAAGAAACAGCATTACAGGCACAGCAGAAGCAGCAATGAGATGAACACACATTTATGATTAAGAATTAAATGGCTTCATGAAAGAAGAAGAGTTGTTTCCATCAAAACCTTTTGACCTTTTACAAGAGATGCAGCAGACCCACAATATGTTGTTATTTATTTAGATCCTATTATTGCCATCACATTGTAACCTAGAGAGTAGAGCTTTTTGATCCTGCAGCTGGTCAGCCCGTGGGCAGGAGAGCTGGATTCTTGTTTTTTCAGAGTTAGCAGCCTGTTCACAGTGGGTTGACTTTCAAAAGACCCATTTATTGAATGACACAAGGTGCAAATTATGACTCACTCCACACAGGTTAGGTTCGTAAAACCCAAACCTATATTCATCTTCTCAGCACCTACAGAGCTACATAATGTTTTTATTATCTTTAGGGTCCCATTAACCCTTTTAGAGCCTTCAAAGTGATCTGCAATACAACCCAGACTGAATGATGAACTGGAGACTTTCAAAACCTGCCTGGATGCTTTCCTGTGCAGCCTACCCTAGGTGATCTTGTTCTGGCAGGGGTTTTGGGTTCAGTAAACTCTGGAGGTCCCTTCCAACCTCTGACATTCTGTGATTCTATTATAAGAGTCCTAGAACTAGAGAAGAACTAGCTTTTAATTAGTGGTGATCTAGTGAAGGGCAGATGTTCTTCTCTTTGGCCAGGATTTAGGTCACAGAATAGCCCAGCCCAGCCCAGCAGCCTGTGTTTGAACATTTCCTCCTGTTCTTTCAGCACTTATAAAAATTGATTGCTGGTGTTGGTTGCTGATATGTGGCACTGTGTTTTCCAGGTCTCAACCAGATGAACCAGTACTCTTCAGTCTTTGAGTCCTCTAATGATATTGCAGTGATCCTGTAAGTAGTCGTTGTTTGTTATGGACAGCTTTCTAAACAGAAGTTTGGTGCTAGTGCAGTGCACTTCATTAGCTGAAACATTTCCTTGTATTTCCCATTTGTGTTGCAACCTACAGATTGAAGGCAGATTTAAGGGTATGGGAGTGCTTTTTACTATATTTTAACCCCTCACCACTCTCACAATAAAGAAGTTTTTCCTAGTGTCCAATATAAACATCCCCTGCCACAACTTAAACTAATTTCCTGTTGTCCTGTCGCTAGTTACTTGAGAGAAGAGACCAACACCAGCCTCACTCTAGCCTCCTTTCCTTTAGTTGTGGAGAGCCTTCTCTTCTCCAGACTAAGCAACCCCAGCTCCCGCAGCCTCTCTTCATAAAATGCCCTCCAAACCCCTCACCAACCTCATTACGCTGCAGCATCTCAATGTCTTTCCTATTCTGTGGTGCCCAGAACTGAACCCACTACTCAATCTGTGGCCTCACCAGGGTCAAGCACCCGGGCGCCATTGCTGCGCTGCTCCTGCTGGCCACGCTGGTTTTGATCTAGGCCAGGATGCTGTTTACCTTCTTGGACACCTGGGCACACTGCTGAACACTCTGAACATGAGTTCAGCCATCCATCCACCAGCACCTGGAGATCCTTTTCCACCAGGATGCTTTCCAATTACTTTTCCCAAAGCCTGGAGTGTTGCTTGGAGTTGTGACCAAAGTGCAGGACCTGGCACTTGGCCTTGTTAAACCTCGTCCCATCAACTGAACCTGTCTAGATCTCTCTGCAGAGCTTTCCTACCCTACATCAGGCAGTCTGAAGGTTCAGATACGGTTTCTAAACCCATGTCCATGAGGAATATTTTCTACACTGGTGGAAACGGTGTACAGCCACTCATTCCTGTATTTCAGCTGTCCTTCCTCTCAGGAAGCCTGGACTTCAGGGGAAGGAAAACCTTAAGTGACCTCTGTACATGGCATTGCAAAAAATGGTGATTGCTCAAAAAAAGAGTGTTCCCTTACCTGCATGGCTTAATTTCTCTGCCTATTTCTCGGCCATGCATATTACAAATAATGACAGCTATTGCAGGGCTGGCTGGCTGGGATACACACTAAGAGCTGAAGTGTCTCTTTCTTTGATCCCATGTCTGCAGTCCAGATTCAGCAGAATTTTCCTTGTATGGTAGTATGGCCAGACTACAGGAGAGACCTTGCCTTCTCTTCTTTGTGTGCACGAAATAAATCCTGCAATATTGAATCAAACACTGACATTAATTTACTTCCTTTCTGTTCATAAATACTACCTGTTGGCTTTCTGCAAACTGCACTACGCTGACCTTCTTGCAGAGATTCCTACAGAAAGGAAGTGGCAAAATTTCTTGTAAGATTATTTACAGCAAACTTAATGTGAAAAATGAACATTGGCCATGTACTTGTCTTTGCTCAAGGAACACATATTGCCCTGTTACTTTCATGGTCAATCACATCTAAGCATAAAATGTGAGCTTCAGAACACCTGTAGGGAGCAGATTGGAATTGAATATAAAGATATATATGCTGTAGGTTTGAAGCCCATAGTAAAACTTAGTGAATTGTACATGCATTTAAAGGAAATTATGATCTGCGCCTGTTTAATCCTTGAAAGGAAAAAGCAAGTTCTCCTATGAGTGCTCTGTAATGGTTTGTTTTTTGAGACAGAACAATGAACTCTTGCTACAAAACTCACTGGACTCAATAAAAAGACCCCCAGTCTGTAGCCTACACAAGAGTCTGTTATGGCAGCTGCCACCTTTACTAACACACCAGGGTTCGGAGCAAGTTTCTCTAGGGCTACAGCAGTGACAGCTCCTAAGTCTGGCTGGCAAAGGCTGCTGTTCCCTGTGGAACAGGCACAGAGGTGGACCTGTAACATGCACTCACCTGGGCCTTACGTCAGTAAGTCTAGTATGTGCTGTTCCACTTGCAGATCTTGTAAATTCAACTGTGAAATAAGCTGCTTCGTCACCTCATGCCACTGCTGAAATACAATCCAAGACTCAGGTAGATTCCAGCTGTGATCTTGCTCTGTGGTTATGAACATGCATTCATGTTCTCAGGACATTAGAGCTCCTTCTACACAGGCAAAAATTGTAAAACCAAAATGAACAACGTCCTCTGTGTACAGTGGAGTTATTTCAAGTGCCTGAGGGTTTGAACATAAGCAGATGCTGTGTTCACATACAATATAAGCAAGGCTTCTGGGTTTTGGCATTTAAAATGACAATTAAAAATACAGCAGGCATGTTTCAAGCAATTTTATGGGATTCCATAAACATCCTAAAAAGGATCCCAGAGAAAATCAAGATTCACACTGAGGATTGTTTTCTTTTTTTCATGTGTGTCCTACCTCAGATTTTAGTAATGAAAAAGCTAATGAAGTAAAGGGCAGAAGGAGTCTTGCTCATCAGAAAATATTGTACAACAGAAAAGGCTTCTTCGGGGCAGTCAAAGTTTACAGTTTGTATAGCTACATTTAGGTAATTGTTTTAGCTTCCTGAGTAAGATTTTCCTTAAAAAAAAAAAAAAAAAAAAAAAAAAAGTGAAAAAGCCCCAAACTAGTCTAGAAGGTGAAAAATATTTTCCTTCCTCAACACAGGAACAGACACAATAGACTCAAAATCTCTCCCTGGCACAATTTTGCCAGCTGTGGCACTACCTGAACTTTGTTATAGTTAGCAGAAGAATGACTCTGCTGCATGGTCAGTCAGCTGTTCCCACCATAGCCTCCTGACAGCATGCCTTGGATTAGGAAATTGTACATCGTATGGTGTACCTTTAAGCAATGCAGTGTTTACAAATACATCAGGCACCTCTTGTTGTGAATATGTTTCAGGCATTAAGCTGAGGTGAGAACCTCAGCAGAACCTGAATCTCAGGTTATGGATTTAATTACAAAGCTTTTCTTCCTCAATACTTTTTTTTTTTCCCCCCTTTGACAAAAGGAATTCCTCAGCTTCTTTGGGGTTTGGGGTTTTTTGGGATTTGAATTTCTCCTTAATCAACTGCTAAGTTTCCAAAAGGATTTGAAATGTTGTGCCATTGAGTGGAATTTCTTCTAGGATGGTCAGCTCTTTCCTAGCCTTAAGATGGGGGACAAATTCCAGTCTGGTTTTAGACAGTTCTTAAATCCATCTCTTGTCTTTAGGACACTTTAACTATGTGTTTTATTCTGTGCATGTTCAAACCACGTAGCCAGCAACTGACCCACCTCATGACGCTTAGCCAAAACAAATGCCCTCTCCCCAGCTTTCCTAGGTTTCTCTCAGCCCCCTCCTCACTGTAAGAGCCATATGTGATTTCTCTCTTTTTTTTTTTTTCCCATCTCTCACTTTTGCATTCTGAAGCAAGTATAAAGTGTTGTATAGGTCTTGGGATATTTATAGAGAATTCACCTTCTTTCTTCATACTGGGGCCAAGGAATACTCAGTCTCTTCTTTCTCGTCAATGGACACCAGCACTGGGATTGTTTATCAGGAGTTAGGGCTAAGTGAGAATTAAGTTCCTGCACCGAGTTAAGCAACACTCTATGTTAGTGATCCTGTGTCTCAGTTAGGGCAGGAAGAAGTAAGGAAGCAGCTTGCTTTGTCCTTCTTAATATACAAACCAACCCACTGGCACTGGAAAGGAGACATCTGCCAGGAAAGAGGGAGATAGAAGGTATCTTAGGGTTGCATGTTTCCTGTGGCTGTGCATTTGGTTTAGTTTAGTTTTCCTTTCCCCTCCCCCTTACCACAATTCTAGACTGTAGGAACACTTTTCTCCCCTTTACCTATAGTTTTCTTTAATTAGCAGGAATTTTGCAATCTGAGGGATTCTGTCTTACTAGTTGTAGCCTGACCCTGCCACAACTGCAGTGCCATGCTGTGAAACAAAATTCAAAACTCCCTTCTGTTGTTTTTCCCCCTTGCTTTTTACCTCACATTTCTTCCCTTCCCTTTGCATTCCTGCTCAGTGTAGTCCCAGCAGCTCTCTTCCCCATATGGAGCATCAGGCACATCCCCCAGGCCTCCCACTGAAATATTTATCTCCCTGAAACATGACCTTGAGCTGGATCTCCCTCCTGCAGGTGCTCAGCTCAGAACAATGCTCAAGTCCAATTAAGAGCTATTTCAGGGGCTGAAGGGAGCAGAAGATACGGTGCAGTTTTAACACTTAATCCTTAGTGCAAGCTAAATTGGATATTAATTGTAGTGAAACTGTTGAGGTCTTTCTGGCTGTGAGTGATCTTGTGTGCTTATTGCTTTGCAATATCAACTCAGTGAATTCTTCATTTGTACCATCAACCTGAAACTGTCCTGGTTATCTAAGGACGGTAATTGCTGCTAGTACAGAGATCTAATGGGAAAAGCAGTTGGGGTTTGTCTCCAGAATTCTGTCCCCTGAATGCTGTCTCCAGCTCCTGTGCCTTGCTGAACACTGCAGATAGCTTCTCCAGTGGTGGAAATGTGGAGCTTCTCTGAACTTAGGACAGATGTGAATGATCTCTTTACCTGTCCAGCAACACAGAATTGTTCCTTGCCTTTCATTTGCTCATGCTTTGGCCAGGCTAGTCAAAGCTCTTTGAGCTCAAAGGTCAGCTCTTCAGGCAAGTCTATCATAAGCCACTGTGCCTCAGTCTTCGGAGGTTGAACTTGCTGTTCAAAACAGTTCCTTGCCCTCACTGACATTTATTCCTACGGGTCCTTGTAGACTGTTATGTCTTCTTCCTTGTTGTTTAAGCTAGCAATAAGCATTTAGCTCTGTCTTCGTAACTCATTTCCCCTCAGCTCTTTAGCTGCCTGTACCCTAAGAATGAAACACCCAGACTAGGGCTCAATGAATGCTCCCCACAGGATTTCAGTGGTGACAAAAGTCATTGCTCAAGCCATGGTTTCGTTCCTGGCTTATTGCATGATTCTTTGCTGATTACACTGACATAAGGATCTGTATCAAAAGTTCTCTGAGTTTCTTTCCCATGTCCTCCCACATTCTCTTTAGACTTGGTCCACCTCTTCCCCCAACCTTAAAACCCCTCTCCCCAGTAGCACATATTCTGTCCCTGCTACCTCTACTTCCACTTCTTCATCCCTTCCTCTTCCCAGAAGCACTTCTCTCTGGCCGGAAGCTGGTTCCCAAAGGCATCTAGAAGGTGAGCTCCCACAGGATCAGTGGCTGATGGGTGCAGGTCCATGGGGCATGGTAAGGAGAAGTAACTGGACAAATCCAAACCTTTGCAGCCCAGATCTGTGGCAGGAGCTGGTGGGCATAGACCTTACCAGCCAACTGGGAGAGCATGGGGAATTCTTGACTATATGCCACTCCTGTGGACACCTGTCTCCATTTTCAGAGTGGCTTGTTCGGGCTTAACACATAGGAATTTCAGGATCTTTGTGGTGAGGTGCTGTTGATTAAGACATCTTTGAAGGCATCTGGATCTTAAATTAATTGCCAGGAAGAATTCAGGAGAACCCTGAAAAAATGTGCATTTATCCAGTTTATTAGCACACTTACAATGACTACAGCAGGGATTGAAAATAATCAAGTGTTGTATGAGGCACAGGGCTTTAGGGTGCAAAATCAGGCTTTGACTTTTAGGAAGAAACAAACTTCTTGAGGGTAGATTTGCCCATAGCTGCCTACTGCAAACTTCCTTTTACTTTTCTTCTCAAATTTTGTTCATGTTTACAACCACAGATGGAAGAAGGACCACAGAGGTCTCTAATCTGGCAGATGATATCTCATCAGCATAGAGTATCTAACCATCATGTGCAAAGTAGAGGCGTGTTCCCTTTTTAGCTGGTTAAAATTCAGAAACTGCAAAATTATCATGAAAACAAGACAGAATGTGATGGAAGACATTCCTTTTCCTACAAAAATCCAAACATTTAGACAAGCCTCCAGCCCATGTTGCATTTCTTTTTCACTTGCACGTTCATTTTAACCCCTCCACTCTCCCAGTATTTGTTACTGTATTAAATGTGGTCGATTACTGCAAGGACTTTCAGGACTTGTCAGGGATAAGAGCAGTGGCATTGAGGCACTCTCAGCAAGTCTGCAGATGACACCAACCTGTGTGGTCCTTTTCACACACTGGAGGGAAGGAATGGCATTCAGAGGGACTTGGACAGGCTTGGGAGGTGGGCCCAAGCCAACCTCATGAAGTTCAACAAGGCCATGTGTAAGGTCCTACAGCTGGGTTGGAACAATTTCAAACACAAATACAGGCTGAGTGAGGAGTGGCTTAAGAGCAGTTTCAAGGAGAAGGACTTGGGGGTGTCGGTTGATGAAACACTCACCAGAAGCCAGCAATGGTTACTGGCAACCCAGAAGGCAAACTTATGCTGGGCTGCATCCAAAGAAGTGTTACCAGCAGGATGAGGGAGGTAATTCTGTCCCTCTATTTTGCTCTCTTCAGACCTCACCTGGAGCACCGTGTCAAGTTCTGGTGCCCCCAGCATAAGAAAGACATGGAACGGGTGGAGTGGGTGCAGAGGAGACCATAAAGATCATCAGAGAACTGGAGAACCTTCCACTATGGGGACAGGCTGAGAGAGTTTGGGCTGTTCAGCCTCGAGGAAAGAAGGCTCTGGGGAGTCCTTACAGTAGCTAAAGGGGGTCAGCAAGAAAGCCAGGAGGGGACTTTTTACAAGGACTTGTAGTGGTAGAGTGAGAGGGGATGGATTGAAGTTTGAGGAAGGCAGATTTAGACTAGAGATTAGGAAGAAATTCTTTACAGTGAGACACTGGAACAGGTTGCCCAGGGAAGTTGTGGATGTCCCCTTCCTGGAGGTGCTTTGGTCCAGGTTGGATGTGACCTTGAGGACATCTACTAGACTTGACTAGTCTAGTAGATGTCCTTGCCCATGGCAGGGAAGCTGGAACTAGATGATCTTTAAGGCCTCTTCCAATCTAAACCATTCTATGAATCTATGAACTAACCAAGTTGTTGGAAGACACTTCTGTCTCCGTGTTGGATGAATTGTCATTTTGGCTTGGAGCAGCAGAAGACTTTAATTCTAACTTTGGGATGGCTTGTTCCAATGCTACTTTGGTTTCACGTCTTAGCTAGCATCCATCCTTTATGATTCTGAACACTTATTTTGATTTTTCAAAAGACTGAATTGTCTCCTGACATGAGAAAATGGGTTGTATGGAAGCATGGATTAAATCAAATTGTATCTAGGGTGTTCAGTCTTGTGTAATGACTTGTTCAGTTATTCTACCTGTTATTATCTTTGTATAAACATTAAAATAGTACAATCATTATAATTTATCCTTTAAAATAAAGGAGATTCTTATAAGAAACATAACTCTCTGCATGTTTTCTCTATTTCCATATGATTCTTTTGTTGAATAGCTCTTCTGTACCTTTTCAGACACAAGAAAAGCACAGAAGAATTCCAAGTGTAATCAGAGAAAAAGAAGAATATGGTTCCATCCTTAGATCTTCAGAATCATGAAAGTGCTGTATGTCTATTTAAGCTGTTGTAGAAATAGCCACTGGTGTTCAGCAAATTGCATATCAGGGTTTTCAAAACCATGGCCTAGCTTTCTGAAATATACAGTTCTAAGTCCCAAAGTGAGGAAGAAGAAGAGGTGCAATAATCCACTCAGAAGTGAAGGTCTTTCATTTCTGCCTGGTTAGTAATTTAGTAAAAGTTTAGCCCTGTAAATGCTTATTCACCAGGAAAGGTTAGTCATTGCCATGCTTTCTAATACTGTGTTACTGGCTTTCATGTTCTTTTTCTGGGCCTTTCTCATCATATCCATGAATTCTGACCTCTCCTGCCGTCTTCTCATAATCCTTCCTTTTGCATCTGTCTTGATAGAGCGATGAGCCCTGTAGAAATACTGATATCCCTTCCGAATGTGAGATTGAACATTTAAAATGAACCAGAGGAGGTCTCGTTGGAAATGTCCCTATCAGCACTATCCTTTATGCTTTAAAAAGCATGAAGACTGAAGCTATCTGATAGAAACAGATTCTGCACTACTGTTGTGTAAATGAGCCTGGAAAGACCGCAGTTTGAGAGTAAACTTAAAGGTTGCACTAGGTGATCCTTGAGGTCCTTTCCAGCCTGATATTTTATGAATCTATGAAAATAAGGATCTGCAAAACTCTGCTGTAATCCGTCTGACCTTCCATAGTGTAGGGAGAGATGTGGGACCGAGAAAATAACTGTGTGTTGGCTGTGGGAAACAGTTCCAGCTTTCCTTACAGCACCTGAAGGGGCCTACAATAAGGCTGGGGAGGGACTGCTTTTAAAGGTGTGCAGTGATAGGTTGAGGGGCAATGGTTTCAAGCTAGAAAGGAGCAAATTTAGACTGGATGTTATGAATAAGTTCTGCAACGTGAGGGTGGTGGAACATTGCGACAGATTGCTGGGAGGTAGTAGGGGCCCCATCCCAGGAGATACTCAAGGTCAGGCTCAACAAGGCTCTAAGCAGCCTGCTGTAGTGGAGGATGTCCCTGCTGAGTGCAGGAGGGTTGGACTAGATGACCTTTGGAGGTCCTTTCAAACCCAAACCATTCTATAACTTTATGATTCTGTGATTTTCTGCTGCAAGAAGTGGGAATCCTTGGTTTAAGGTTTATCCTATGAGTTGTTAAATAACCTCGCCCCCTCAGACTAAGGGCAGCATGTTTAAACTAGGTAAGCAAAAACTAATAAACTCCTATAAAACATCTCTCAAATATGGATGGACCATTTTGTCCCACAGATCATTGCATGTCTCCTTACTTTCATTTGATCCAGCCTTCTGAAGGTAGTAGAAGTTAATTTTCTGATCTTCCTGGGAAAGGAACTGGACTGTGACTTTAGCAAGTAGCTTCTCTGGGCAGACTGGTGTGTGAGGTGTTGCTTAACTGTGCAGCCAGAGCAGGAATTCTGCATGAGCCACAAGCTGATGGCAGTTCTCTCGGTCCTGCTCAGAAGAAGACACATAGCAGACAGATCCACCCTCTCTAACAAGCAGAAGCAGATATTTCTGTGACTTGCTCTGCAAGCCATCAGAGATGCTGCATTTAGAGCACCAAGAGTTGAGAAGTGTTAGAGACTATTTCTAAGTAACCAAAAAATCCTAAACAAAAGTAGAATTTAGCTGACAAACACCAAATAGAATACTTCTAAAAAGTCATTTTTTGAGATGCATTTAGAAAACTTCTGAGGGTTTTTAAACCAGTGAATTGTGGACACAGAACCATCACTATTTCATACCTGTAGCTGAAAAAGGAACCATATAGCTCTGAATGTCAAATGTGGCTTAACCCTGCTTTGCAGCTTGTTTTGTTTTGGGTGGCTCTGTTTCATTTCCCTTTGTGGCATCAAGCTCTGACCCTGAAAGGTGAGGAAGTGAAGGAAATGGAAGAGTGAAATTTGGGGAGTCTGATGCAAAAAAGCCAAGGGAACTATGAGGCAGTCTGTCTGGTTGTGAGACTGAAATGTAAACGTCCTCAAATTAATTACTTTGGAACCCACTACTTATGCATGTGGACTCCCTTAAGCATCAGCCTTACATGATATCACCGAGGTGGAATTTAGGCTTGATTTATGTTGGCACAAAACTAGCCATAAACTGCACGTGTGCCCAGAGTAGCCCCTTTTGCAACAGAGCATGTTTATAGAAACAGGAAACATGGCTGCAGCAGGAGCACCCCCAGCCTCTTCTGTGTCAACAGCATCACAAACACAGGTATCCAGGATCTGCATACTGCCTTCATTTTCCATGTATTTCAACTCAGTCGGTAACCTGGAACACCATTAGCAGGATTAGTGGTTGGATGATGGGGAAGAAATGACTTATGAGGTGAGATTTACTCCACTCAAGATGTGTATCTGAACGAGAGCCACAATCCACATTTTTAATCTTTCCCTTTCATACTCTATCTAATCTGTGGCTGGTATTTCATGGAGATAATCTCTCTTTTTTTTTTTTTTTTCTTCCCTTCAGAGGATGAGGGCACACTAGATTAATTACATCTTATTCTGTAGTCACATAATTTATCCTTCAGTAGGTTTGAGCTTTCCTGTCTGCATAACTATGAAGCCTTCAGGTCACGTTTAGGGAAGTGTGAACTCTTCACTGTTCTTTATAGTACGTTAGAAACAGTTAGATATGCATAAGCACTATTCAAGATTTCTTGTAGGAAATAGACATAAATGGAAAAGAACAGAGCATTTATAGTGACTGAGAAAACCTTATTCTTTGCTTCCTCAGATGCATTTATTTGCATATTCACTCAACAACCATTTTGATTTGCTATAAATAGGCACAAGTAACCTCCGTGATCCACTTGGATCTGCTGTCCCTGTAGTGAAATAAGAGAGGGTTTATGCTTCCAACAATACAGCATCCTTCAAGCAGCTTCTCTGTGACACTGATGAAACCCTTCCCAGAAGGAGAGAGATGAAGGTGAAGGAAGCCATCAGGACCCTATCTCCTCCATCTGAGTTGACCTAAAGGCAAACTAAATGAGCTGCATGCTGTAGGAGTTCCCCTTTGCAACATTCTTTTCTTCAGGCTTCTAAAGAAGTCTGTAGCAGAGGCAATGCTGTTGTGTACACAGAACAATCTTCTCTAACTTTCTAAGGAGAGTCAATGATGCAGGAGGAATCCTTTTATTTTCCAGGGGTATACACCTCCCTCTTTCTCTGTCAGTTAGGAGAATCCTTACACTGGTATTTAAATGCACCAAGAGATTCTTTTTTAGGACACATCTCACAATGGCGGTTGGAAGCAAAAAGATCTTCATGTCATCTTGGAGAGACTGAGATGAAATGCACGTGAATGCTAAAGCTTAAGTGCAAAATAATAAATTCTGGTTGTCAGTGAAGATCAACTTGAAATAGGAACAAGTATTAAGTCCTTTAAGTGGAAATGCTCTACCTCTTGCACCTTTCAAGCTGACAGAAGATGTAAATGTGGCTCGCAGGAGCATGCTGTGAGCATATTAAGCTATAGCATTCATTAGGTAACTCAGTTTGGTCTATTCTCATAGCTACTGAAAAACAGCAGTAACTGGGTGTTGCTGTTCTTGCTTGGTGGATGTTGGTAATCTCTGAGACAGTTTGAGCAGGCTGTAGAACTGTTGCTCACTGAAGACTTACTCTTCCTTTGGAGATGGTATGACAATGTATTTCTATCTGGGAAATACAGTTCCCACATCAGGTGTCTTAGGACTTGTTTATTTACTGATTTCAAGCCTGATAAATCTGTCCAAACATTTGTAACCTAGAGCATGAAGAGCAGAGCCAAACCACCTCACTTGGTGTTCTACTGCATGAAGTATTTCAAGGCTGGTTGCCAAATGTAGCTATGTCCTGGCATGGTGACTGTTTTTAGAGGGTCAGAGACACTAAAGACAGTAGCTGGTGTGTGCTGTTGGGGCTGGGACATCGTTTTACCTCTTCTGTTGGAAAATTGCTTGCAGATAAAGGCTTGGTTTGAACTATCCCCCTTTGCTGTTTATCTTAGAAGCATTCTGTTGTGTTTTGGGACAATATTAAAACAGAGTAACAGGCACACTTATCAGCAGGATTGGGAAACAGATACTGTAGTGCTGAGTGGGTGTCATGGGGGAGGGTTTTTAACTTCCATGGATCAGTGCCCAGCTCAAGAGTAACTGGTAGGAAAAATCACGTTGGCAGAGAATTGCATGTTGGGTCTCTGTGGGTGTGAGCTGAGGACACCCCACAGAAACCTGTAATCCCATCTCTACAAGAATAGCAGGCACACGCAGTGCAGCCTTCAGGAGCTCTCTGATGGCAAAAAGGGCTGCCTAGTTGGCCTTGTCAGAGCAGTGGCCTTCAGATACATAAAAATCTGTTTATTAGAAACTAAGAGATTACTTTCTAACAGGCAAGAAACAGGATGTTTCCAAAATTCTACAAGTTCTGACTGTTGGAGAGAAATCTTTCCCTTCAAATTCATTGAAGTGCTTGCTTCTGTTCCTGCTCGCTGCCCTGTCTCACACAGGACCCTGAAGGACTTACATCAATCAGTTAATTTGGATGAATAAGAGTTGCTGACTCTAGCACTCCATTTGTGATGCTTGTAAAGACTGACAGTTGGGAGGTCTCTGAAGATGCAGTTAGAAAGTTGCTGGGAAACAGATGACTTCTTTGATTTTTGCACCTTAACTTTCACCTGAAGCATCTCATGAGGTTGGAGTGTTCATCTATTTGTGTGGCGAGAGTGTGGTTTTAGCACTGAGCTTTGTTATAGCCCTTAACAAATTCTGATATGTCATGATCTTTAGGCATAGTAACTTAATTTTTTTCCCCTATGTGTACTTGAAATTAGTTTACATGATAAATGTAGAGCAATCAGAATAGGATATGAAACAGGAACCTCTGGAGTGAGCGTGAGTAGGACACAGATGTAATAGCCTTCAAAAGCACACACTACTTGCTGATGTTTGTCTGTAAGGGAATGGACTGGAATCCCTGCCCAAACAGATGTGTTGCAACAAGCAGAGGAAGAGATCAGTCTTAATGTCCCTTGATGGCTTCTCCTGAAGATTTGAGGTTGTGCCAGCTGCCGCTCTGATCGCCAGCTTTTATCTCTTTTTGCAGACTGGGGCTGAAGGATGTGTTTCTTCCCAGCCTGCTGCCTGTGAAACAGAGACTTGATGGGAACCTGGGTGAGGAAGCAACAGATTCTTATAACTGGGCCTTGCCTCTATTTGCAGAAGAATTCACCAGAGGGAAAAAAAAAGTGTTTATGCTCCTCTTGTACATAAAGTGTAGAAACTTAAGAGCTCCACACAGATCTGACAGCTGTCTTGGTCACACAGATTTGCAGGCCACACTGCAGCTTTGCCCCAGAGTTTCTTACACTATGATTCAACTCCAGCCCCTGTTCCTGCATAACCTCTACCCTTTCCCCCCTGCACTCCCCCAGATCCTTCCATCTTCCTTATCTCCCATACCCCACATCTGACCCTTCTGTTCCTGGTTTCAGATTGTCTCCTCCAGAAGCTGGACAAATGGACAGATCCATCAAGAGATGCAGGAAGGGAACAGGGGTTATCAGA
The DNA here is from genome assembly GCA_013396835.1 of Psilopogon haemacephalus. NCBI lineage: Eukaryota > Metazoa > Chordata > Aves > Piciformes > Megalaimidae > Psilopogon > Psilopogon haemacephalus. The sequence continues at coordinate 856,944 of VWZI01005957.1, forward strand.
GTGTGCAGGTTATCTGAGGGATTGCTCTCCAGAAACAGTATCTGTAAGCAGTACAAGTTATCCCAAGCCACAGACAAGCAGAGGCTGGGCTGGTGAATTCATCAGAGCCATCTGTCTTGTGGACATGGGTGAAAGATGAGAAGTCTTAAAATAGTGTTAGAGTTGCCCTCAAGCGAGAAAGATGTGCCTGTGATTGAGAAACACAGAAAGAAAATTATTTGGGGGTGGCTTTGAATTAGCTTACTTGATAAGGAAGGGCTTCCTGGATTTTTGCAGCCAGTTTCATACCCAGAAGGGAATTATTTGGCAGTGGATCCAATATACACGTGAGATTTGACTTCATAGTGAGTCTGCCCTGTGACAAACCCCCTCGAAAAAGCAATCAGCAAAGTTTTCCTCAGATTGCAAACTCTGTCTGCACCCAAGTTGGACTCCTGCTTGCTCATTCCTCAGCTCGGTTTGTCAAAACTTCACAACATTTAGTCTTGCTTTTCCTTGCAGCGCTGAGTCATTCTGTGATTTGAGTGAAAATCAAAATGTTTGTTACTGTAAATTTTGCTGGCCTCTGTCTTAAATCCAAGGGGGAAAAAAACCCTGCAATGTCAGTTTGCTTGGAAAAAAAAAAAAGTTTTAGAAGAATTTTTCTCCTCAACACTTTTCTGTGTAACTCTTGCACATATTTTGCTTTCTTTGTCACCTGTGGTCTTTTTAATTACACCATGGCACTCTCAATCTGATCCATGGCAGGATCGGACACAGAAAAAGCATGACCAAAGGAAAACAGAAGTTTTGGTGGTTTGAAATAGACTTTTTCCATGTAAGAGGTGACTCCTCCAAAAAGACAAGAAGACATCCTTCTGTCTGCTAATATTTCTCTCAGTCCTGCAACAGACCGTAGGATTTTTATCTCAGACTGAGCTCTTTTTGGCTGTTTATAATGCATTATCTGGGGTGTGGAGAGAACACTGGTGTCTAATAGCTCTTTACAGGCTTGAGGTTTTTAGCTCTGTAGTTCCTTATTTTTGTCCCTGTTCATCCCGGTCAGGCAGAAAGCACACAAAAGGTGGTTGGAACAGATCTGTACCTGTGGAAGCTGGATTCATCATTTATTTTGAGCAGAAGATGCTTACCTTGGGCAGGCAAGAAAGCTGATGAAGGGTCTGGAGAACAGGTCTTATAGGCAGTGGTTGAGGGATCTGGCAATGTCTAGTCTGGAGCAGAGGAGTCTGAGGGAAGACCTCTTTGCTCTCTACAGCTCTGTGAAAGGAGGATGTAGTGAGGTTGGTCTCTTCTCCCTAACATCAGGTGATAGAGCGAGAGGGAACGGCCTGAAATTGTGTCAGAGAAGGTTTAGGTTGGAGATTAGGAAAAAATTATTTCCTGCAAGAGTGGTCAGGGATTGGAACAGCCTGTCCAGGGAGGTGGCGGAGTCACCATGCCGGGAGGTGTTCAAGAAATGTGTGGGCATGGCAATTCGGGACATGGTTTAATGACTGTGGTAGTCTTAGGTTGACCTTGGGTTGGACTTGATGACCTCAGAGATCTTTTCCTACCAAACCAATTCTATGATTCTATATCTGCTGAAATCCCAGAGTCTGGGGGATGCACAGGGGAACTCTGAACATCAGCCATCAATCACAGTTGAGCTAACAAGCTGGGCAATCTCAGTGGTGGCAGAGCTGAAGCTTTGTGGCTGGACCAGAAAGCAGGACACTGCAGTGCCTGTGGTGATTGTTGGGGTACGTACACACCACAGAGCTTTTGCAGGGCTCAGGGTATTGCACAAATACAGCCAAGGCCATAATTTGAAGGATTGCACTCAGAGGAAAACGTAGTTTTCAGAATTCTTTACTGGTGATGAAACAGAAGCCAGAAAGAACAGTGTTGGGTTTTCTGATGTCAGTGTGAGCTGGCAGAGCTGGCAATAAGAAAATTTATCCTTCAATTATAGACTAAACAAATTTAAAAGAAGTCACCAAGACACAGCTGCTATGGAGCTTCATATTTGCCTCAGAAAGCAGAGAGGCTGTTGAAAAAGTCCATAAGCTGTTGCCTTCTCCCTCCGCTGTTGAAAAATGAGTCTTCTTGTCACATGTAAGAGCTGTACAAGTAACAGGAACAAAACATGTAGGTGTTCTGAATAAAGTCATTAAACAACAGGCTGTTTGCTAAGCACGTCAAGTTCTGGACAAATTGACATTCTAGTTCTTGTGTTTTGTGTGCTCAGGTGATGAAGAACACTGCAGAACTTCCGTCAGGAAGAGCTGTGTTCCTTGCCTTGAATCAAAGTGTGACTCAGATTGAAAATGTCACTGAGACATGGGCTGCAGTGAGACTCTATGACCACTGCTTCCAATCACCTTACAATTAGAAGGGACTTTTGTTGGTGATAGATGAGCTCAGATTATCTCTGCTGGGTTGAGATAAGAATGAAACACTGCTTTCATCAGAAAGAGGGTGGTTGGTAAGCCATGAGTTGAAAAATGTGACATTCAGTGGTCCTTCATTAAAAAAGGGCACTATCAATGGTGTAGAAACACTTTGTGGGTAGAAGTCTGTTCCCTCGAGTGCTGAATTAGATGGAAAGACACTTTTGAAATTTTTACTTTTTTCTTCTAGATAATTTCTCTAACTAGCCTCTTTCTGGATGTTCTGTGTTATGTTAATGGCATCATCTCATTATCTGATAGGATAATATTGGTAGATGATAAAGAGACATTAAATCTTAAATGTTATCTATTTACGTATACAACATGCCACCATTTTTGCCTATGGTATTGGCCATCAACACCTATGTCCAGGAGGAAGCATCCAACCTTTAGCCACTGTTTAAAGACCAGGGAAGTTTGGGGATTTCTGGCCTTGGAGTTGAAGGCCTCAACCACCATTGTACTTTCTGTGCAGTCCCACACAGGTTTGAGCCTCCCTACCTTCTCTGCAGAGATTTAAAAATGTCATTACTGGGGATGATTCATCACCCACGTCAAGAGGGAGGAATTCAAATTAGCTGGGGAGCAAAGCTCCCTCCGCTGGGAACAGGAGGAGATAGGGCTTCTGGCAATGGGAGAAGTGGGGGAGGAAATGAAACCACTGGTGGAGAGAATGGGGTTCTGCAGCATGGAAGAATAGGAATGTAGTTAAGTGGGGTCAGGATGTGAGAGCAAGGCATTAGCAGTGGGGAAATGGAGGATGGATGGACAATGCAGTGATGGGAACAAAAAAAGCCTGGCTTTTCCCATGAGGATACCCAGCTTGCCTCTTTGAAGTGCCACTTGTCTTTCTGGTTCATACTAAAACTGATAGCCCTCTCTGGAAAACATCATGCACTTCTGGCCACAGCAATGGCATTAGCAGTGCCATAAATCCATAGAATTATAGAACAGTTTGAGTTGGAAGGTTGGATCATCTAGTTCCACCCGCCCTGCCATGGGCAGAGACACCTCCTGCTAGACCAGGTTGCTCAAAGCCTCATCCAACCTGACCGTGATCACCTCCAGAAAGGGGACATCCACAATCTCCCTGGGAAACCTGTTCCAGTGTCTCACCACCCTCACTGTAAAGAATTTCTTCTTAAACTCTAGTCTAAATTTGCCCTCCCCAAGCTTCATCCCCTCTCATCCTATCACTACAAGCCCTTGTAAAAAGTCCCTGGCTTTCTTGTAGCCCTCTTCAGGTACTGGAAGGCTGCTCTGAGCTCTCCCTGGAGCCTTCTTTTCTCCAGGCTGAACAGACCCAATTCTCTCAGACTGTTCCCACAGGGGAGGTTCTCCAGTCTTCTGATCATCTTTGTGGTCTCCACTACACCCACTCCAGCAGTTCCATGTCCTTCTTATAATGGGAACTCCAGAGATGGACACAGGGCTCCGGGTATTAGGGACTGGAAGGGACTCCTGAAGATTGTTCGAGTCAAACCTTTCTAAAGCAAGATCACCAAGGGCAGGTCACACAGGAATGCATCCAGATGGGTCTTGAAATTTTGTCTCCAGAGAAGGAGACAGTGGCTAGAGAAGGAGACATCATGGAGCCACCACCTCCATGAGTTGCTGGCCAGTCTTTTAATTCCTTGCAAGAAGCAGGGTCCAGAGCTGCCACTTGGCACACAAATTGTACTCCTTGAGTGCACTGACTGTAGAGCTGAGCAGCCCAAAGCAGGAGGTGGGAGAGATCTACAACAGGAAAGGGAAGATCAGGGGAAAGCAGCTCTGCTTGTGTAGATGGTTGAGCGTGTTTTGTTCAAGTTGCCTGTTTTTAACGTATACTTTACTTTCTCTCTTCAGATGTGAGTTGAGCTCTTGCCTCCTGTTGCTCAGCTTCACTACAATTTGATTACAAGATGCAATTTTAACCCCATCATGCTTTGGATTTACTCCTGACCTGCTTGTCTTGTACAGTGAGGGTTACCAGAAAGGTAGTACCAGGTGCTGGCTGCCAGCACCAGTGCCATCATGACATGGCCCAAAGCTCTAGGGATTAAATAACTTTTGAGGGGTGAGTGTCAAGTGACTGGGGCAAACTCTTTTCGGTAGTCAGCAGCAATAAGCCAAGGAGCAAAAGCTACAAATTGGAATATAGAAGGTTTCACCTCAACATGAGGAGAAACTTCTTTACAGTGAAGGTGACAGAGCCCTGGAACAGGCTGTCCAGAGAGGTTGTGGAGTCTCCTTCTCTGGAGACTTTCCAAACCCACCTGGATGCATTCCTGTGTGAACTACCCTAGGGGATCATGCCTTGGCAGGGAGGTTGGACTGGATGATCTCTGGAGGTCCCTTCCAACCTCTAAAGTTCTGTGACTCTGTGATTTTCTTCTAGTATGCGAACACTACCACAGTTGTTTACATCAAGTATCCACAAATCTGTGATAGAGTTTTCCAAGATGTTCCTAGGACACTTGTTTAGAATGCTCCACATCATTTATGATCTTGAGAGTGCAGATGAATTCCACTTTATTGTATCTTCAAGCAATCAAGTTTGAGAAAATGTTTTTAGGAGCTGGATCCCATTCAACTTGAAGAATAAATCTCAACAGTGAGGAGGACCATAGTGGACTGAAAAAGGCCAGAGAGGAAATATCAGCCAGGTGTAAAATGCCTGCCTTGCACTAGCTCCTGTTTATTTCTGTAGTTACCTGTTTGCTTACTCCAAAGGTAGAGCAGAAGTACCAGCTGTTTGGATAAAATCAAAACATGGCCATTCCTAAAAGTGAGAGAGTGGAATCAGGTAGATTCCAATAGCTAAATGTAGAGGGATTTACCATCTTCTAAATAGCAGTGGTTTAGGAATGAGAAGGTTACAATGGAAAATATCTGCTCTCCATTATACAGGGAAACTGGAAGCCAGCCAAAACTTTGGGCAATCTGGTCTGCTCTGAAGTGCATCTCCTTCTGCCTCTGGAGCAGAGGGAGCACTGACACAGCTTTTTCAACTGTTTGGATACTGAGGAACTTGCCACATCCTTGACTGCCCCTATTTTCTGATTTCTCTCATTTCTGAGAAGGTTCAGAATGCTTCTGGAGTACATTCTCTGTGTTTTGAGATAACTTATGAAGAGGAAACATCTTGATTGGGTTTTTTTCCTGTTAGCTGTTGCAGAAGTAATTTCTTGCTTTCCTTCTCAAATCCACATGACTCTCAGAAGTTGAGGAGCAGATAGGTAAGCACTAAAAACAAACACCCCAGAGCTGAGCCATCTGCTGTGTGGAGGAGGGCTGACTCCTACGGCTCTGATCTCAGCACCACGTACGGCATCTGCGCGGGACCAGAGATGGCAGCAGCAGGGATGTGCAGTCTGGTTTAGCCACAGGAAGAGGTGGCATCTAAACACCTTGGGGGATGAATTGCCTGATGCCCAGGCAGTTTTCCATAGCAGCCTAAGAATCAGAGACAGCCCCAAGGTGGTGGGAAGGGGTCTGGGGACACATATCTCTATTCTTTATTGGAAAGCATTGTTTGTGGGCAAGTGGAGCTCTGCGCTCACAGTGTTTGAAGTATTATGTTTGTTCCCTGTAAATAGTGTCTATGTTTAGCCTGTATCTGGGGTTGAGCTACGGCAGTCACCTAATGACCCATCTTCAGCCAAGGAAGGAGATCAGGAAAAGAAGAGGAGACACATAGGTCAAAATTAAAATAGATTTAATGAAATAGCCAAACTAATACTGATGACAGTATGAAGTAAACAAAGTTATACGCAGCCCAGTGAAGGTAAAGCAGTCACAATAAACAGGAAGGTAGTCCTGGGGAGCACAATGGTAAGCCAGTGCATCCAGGGGTGGGAAGAAGCAGGAGGAGAAGGAAGAGGAGAAGGAGGAAAAGGAAGAGCAGGAGGAAGAGGAGGAGGGGAAGGAAGAAGAGGTAGAAAAGGAAGAGGAGGAGAAGGAAGAGGAGGTGGAAAAGGAAGAGAATGATCAGGAGGAATCTAAGCAGGAAGCCCTGCATCCTCAACAAACTTCCTCCTTCATACTCATCATGATGTTTCTGGTCTGGGAATACACCTGTAGCCAGCTCTGGTGAACTGCCTTGGCTGACTCTGAACTGCTAACAGCTTGCAGACCATGGCTGGCCTGGAGTCTTGTGCCAGTGAAACAAAGACAAAAGCTATTGTAACAAAATAATTTGCCCAGCTGAGTTTAAGCTTCCCTCTTCAACAATCTGATGGGCACAGTGTTCCATGATCAGTTGAAGGGAGGACAGAAAGTCCTCATGGCTGCTCTCCTGCGAGTTTTTTTAGGCTGTGTCTAAGCCAGGAAAAAAGGATTCCCAGCATTAACTGTTTTGAAAGCTAGAAGTTCTCTGCAGACAAACCAGCCCCAGAGGCATGTTGTTCTGAGCTCAGCCTTGTTGTGCAGTCGCACTGCCAACCTGGGATGAACCTGATAACTTCTCGCATATCTGTTGGTCAAATCTACCTGGGCTTCCAAAAAACCAACACTCCTTTGGCTGTCCGTTTTGGAGTTTTATTCATCCCTCACTCTACAGCTACTGCTGAGAGACCTTTTCTTGAAGGGAGTGAAATGGATGATTTCTGCGCTTGGGATGAGATGAACTGTCACAGAGCCAGCAATAAAGTTGTGAGTGCACACCAAGCTGTTAGGCAGTGACCCCCTACTCTGTATAAAGTTTTACCTGCTGTTTTGCCTCCCCTTCTCAGTGAGACCAATGATATTACCTAAGAATACTCCCGAAGGCTTAAGTAATTCATATTTACAGCAAGCTTCAAAGCCGTAAGTGGCTACAGAATTTCAGACTATTATTATCTGCCATTTGGGAAGGATGTGCCAGGTTTCTTGTAAGATTTAAAGCAAAGTAGAAAATTAGGCTGTTTATTCTACAATTCACTGGGAAAAAAAAAAAGTTTCTATAGAAACTACCACTTCAGAGGTATTTACATTTCTCTACTGTGAAGCAGCTCCAGAAAGAGCATTCCCATAAATAGCAAATAGAAGTTGTTACACTTGGTATAATAAGATAATGTTTACAAAAGACTCTCTCTCTCTCTTTCTCTCTCTCTCTCTCTCTGTTCAAAGTATTATTAGGGAGCTGCTGTAGAAATTGTGGGTCCATTGAACAGATTCTAAGAGACTGAAATCTCTCCATAGGAAAAAGAATGGATTCTTAGAATGGCTTAGGTTGGAATGGACCTCAGAGATTATCTGCTCCAACCTCCCTGCCGTGGGCAGGGACACTTCTCAGCTAGAGTCGGCTGCTCAAGGCCTTGTCCAACCTGGCCTTGTACATCCCCAGGGAAAGGACATCCGCAACCTCCCTGGGCAACATATTCCAGAGTCACTCCATCCTTGTACTGAAGAACTTCTTACTCAGATCCAATCTAAATCTACTCTCCCTCAGCTTCAAACCATTCTTTGTGGCCCTCCTCTGAATTCAACAGCTCTGTGTCCTTCTTATGCTGGAGACACCAAAACTGGATGCAATATTCAAGGTGGGGTCTCAGCAGGGCAGAGTAAAGGGACACAATCCTCTCCCTTGCCCTGCTGGCCACACTCCTCTTGATGCAGCCCAGCACTCAGGTGCCTTCTGGGCTGCATGAGGGCACTCCCAACTCACGGTGAGCTTCTCATCAATCAACATCCCCAAGACTCTTTCTTCAGAGCTACTCTCAACCCACTCTGCAGCCAGCCTGGATTTGTGCCTAGTATTGGCCTTAACCAGATGCAGGACCTCGCACTTTGTGTTGTTGAGCCTCATACAGTTGGCACTGGCCCACTTCTCAAGCCTGTCAAGATCCTTCTGGATAGATGAGATAGTAACATGTAATAGTTATCTGTAAAATTTCATTTGTGCGCTCCCTGGTGATGACTTTGCACTGAAAGAAGATTGAATCTGGTATCTCAGGTAAAGCTGATTCTTTAAAAGGTCATTTCTGAGTAAGGTGACAAGGAAAACACAAACATTTTTAGCTGTAGGTGGGGTGCTGCCCTTATGTTCATGTGCTTGCAGGTAGAGGTTGGGTATTTCTTAATGGGACTTAGCTCTGCAGCTTCCTTCAGCTCTCCAGTTGTGGTGCACCATGTCAGTGTATAACACTGTTCTTGTCAATTAATGAAAACAATTATAAGGATAATTTTTTTAAATGTAGCATTTGCTGTGGTGGCAGTGGTGGTGAGAGAAGTAAAAATGGAAAGGCTTCTGAGCAGTGGATTGTGTGCTGTATGCCTACTTCCATCCTGTGTCTCCCTGTCTTTTGGGGGGTTGGTCTGCCTAATATCAGGTGATAGAACAAGAGGAAATGACCTCAAGTTGTGTATGGGGAGGCTTAGACTGGATATTAGGAAAAATTCCTTTCTGCAAGACTGCTCAGGTGTTGGAACAGGCTGTCCAGGGAGGTGGTGGAGTCACCATCCCTGGAGATGTTCAGTAAAGATACGGACATGGCGCTCTGGGACATGGTTTAATGGCCACAGTGGTGTTAGGCTGACAGTTGCACTTGATGATCTCAGAGGTCTTTTCCAACCAAAACCAATTCTATGATTTGCATTGCAAGAGCTTTAGTGCTTAATTTCTTGTATATAAAATAAGATTACAACACACAGACAAAAATACCACCTGCTAGTGTCTGCATGCTCAAGCTGAAGCTCATGATAGAGAATTTGGGTTATCACTCTTGCATACAGTGGTGACTCTTTCTAGAGGCAAAGGTCTGGATCCAGTATCACATCCTTATTAATCACAGTCTTTCTCATGCAGGTCACAGTGAATAGAATAAGAAAGAGGATATTTGGCACTGGGTTAAGAGAAGGAGCCATGGATCAGTTGTCACAGATACTTAGAGAAAGAAGGTAAGAAAACATGGATAGCTTTCCTTCCTAGGATGTCCTCCCAGCATCTGGCAATCAGTAATTTTCAGGACTTGCTGGGCTGGAGGCTGCATCCAAACTCTTGCATTACTAATCACTGACAGACATAGGTCTCAATATGATTTTGCCCCTAAAGATCACAGGATCACAGGATGTCAGGGGTTGGAAGAGACCCAAAGAGATCATCGAGTCCTCCCCCTCCTGCCAGAGCAGGACCAGACAATGTAGTTCAGGTCACAGAGGAACACATCCAGACAAGCCTTGAAAGTCTCCAGAGAAGGAGTCTCCACAACCTTTCTAGGGAGCCTGTTCCAGTGCTCTGTGAACCTTACAGTAAAGAAGTTCCCCCTTGCATTGAGGTGGAATCTCTTGTGCCTGCAACCTACACCCATTGCTCCTTGTCCTATCCCAGGGAGCAAGTGAGAAGAGCCTGTCCTCCCCCTCCTGACACCCATCAGTCAGATATTTATAAACTAAATCTCCTCTCAGTCTTCTCTTCTGCAGACTAAAAAGCCCCAGGTCCCTCAGCTTCTCCTCATCAGGCAGTGCTCCAGTCCCCTAATCATCTTTTTAGCCCTCTGCTGGACCATCTTCAGCAGATCCCTGTCCCTCCTAAACTGGGGAGCCCAAAAATGAATGCAGTGTCAAAGGAATTATAGTCAAGCTGGAAAGGGGAGCACTGAGCACATCCCAACTTCCTCTGGACAGCAGATCCCCTTAAGGGTGGTTCTTTGAAGGCACATCTGGAAGATGTAGTGGCCGAAGTTGTTCTTTGTCCCAAAACATCTTATGGTGGCTGCTGCAGGTACAGAAGTAAAAAGTGTTGTCTTGTCACGATAGTAATTTAACTCAATTTTAACTGATAAATGCAACCCCCAAATAGCAGCCAATAAAAAAGGAGAGGCCAGGCTGCTGTCTCCTACCTTGGATTTGTTCTGCGACAAAGGACTGAATTACAGCTCTCAATAATAAGTGCAGCCTATTGCTGCTGTCTTGACCCATTTACTAGATGCTGGTGTCTCTCCCATGCTTTTGTTTTGTTGTTTTTGTTGCCCAAGACTTCTCAGACGCCTTGAAAGCAAGATATAATAACACAGATCCTGCCTTGTGCAGTCTTTTGTTTCAAGCACACAGCATGCACCCAGACTTGCTCATAAAATATCCATAGCAAAATCATACCATGCCTGTCTCTCTTATACATTTTTAAGAGCTGTGTCCTAAATCCATTAAAAGACTGTGAGACATGAATGGAAGAATAATCCTGCCAACCAGATGGGTGAGAAAGGGGTTGGGATCAAGTAACACTGGCCATACAAAACCAACCATGTGAATTTGCTGACTGCTTTGAGAACACAGTACCTCTTGAAGTCAAGTTCTTTTGTCTGAATTGGTGGAAAGCATTTTGCATTATAGAATAGTGGAACTTGGTACAGTAAAAGCAGAGCTGACAGAAAGAGAGGTCAGAGAAACAGAACTGTACAGAGGTCTGAAGATCGTGAGGACCTATAGAAGGTGCTTTCTGATTTCAGGATGACTAAGCTGAGGGAAGGATTTCTTTATGATAAAAGTAATTACTTTTGGACTATGAGGGGGTTGCTCTTACTCCCTATGCATTGGGGGAAAATAGCCTTTGTTGTTTTACCCCTAGGAGAGAAGCAGGGAACCTAATAACATCCCACATAACCAAGGTAGATGTTCAAAGGAGGAGAAGGGAATTAAGCACTCAGAATGAAAGGGAATTGGGTGTCAACATCCCTAAGGCTCTTTATAAAATTATATACTGCTCCTCTTACCAGGAGTCCTCTCATCTGATCATTCCTGTAGAACTGTACTGTCTTTAATTTGGAAAATATACACTCCACCTAGGTCTAGTTTCCAGGGACTTCCTCTTCCTTATTCAATCTCTTGCATCTTGGAAGCCCTTACAGGTGCTCTCAGAGGTACACTTTACTCTTTAGCTATGTCCAGGATCATCTGCAGGATTTCAGACATATAAATAGGTGCTTGTAAGCAGCTGGTTTTTTCTCCCATCAAGCTGTGAAGGAGACTAGTAAGGGATGGAGACTGCCCTTACCAGGATTAGGGTGCTGCATTCTTGCACTGTCACTGTGGGGCCCTTGCACCTTGCAGGACCCATTTTTCTCAGGCAATGTGTACCTCTGTCCTGAGGCAAGTTACCGAAATTTATTGGTGTTTACTGTAAAAGTTTACAGTTGTGAGGCTAAATGCAGTTTTCCATAATTTAGTGGCTGTGTGCTGAATGAATACAGACCCTGCTCAGCTGTTGTCACAGGTGGGTTCCTTAACGGGTCAGAAGCTCCCAAGAAGTCAGCACAGCATTACCTGAGCAAAGAGTGAGAGGGGGAAAGTGTCTCCAGACTGAGTGCCTCCAAACTGAGGAACAAATTTCTGTAGAGTCTATTCCCAAGTGCTTATGTGTCTTGCATATGAAGTGATACACAGAAGTCCTCTGGTGCTTTTGCATACTTGAACCCAAAAGCTGTGTGGGTATTAAAAGAAGAAAGTAGAAAAGCTTTACAATGATTCTTCAGAATCTTGATTGTAGGACTGCCTGACATTAATTCATCTTAGTTCAGAAACGGACCATATACTGACCTCACCTGTGACTGATGTCACTCCTCTGAGCTCAGCGGAATTCCTTGAGTTAGCAGAATTGGAGTTTTCTCTTTAGAAATAGGCCAGAGGACAACCCAGCCTCCATACATTCTAGGTCTTCTATCTGAAAAAAAAAATCCCTTTGATAGAATCTTCAGTAACTAACTTATCACCCAACTTGAAAAGCAAAGTTTACTGTAAATATTGAATTGGGATTTTTCTGTCTTGGTCATCTTCTTTTTAAAATGACTTGTTACTAGAACTGCCTTCTCAGCTTGTGATTCTCCTTTATACTTTCAGTTTCTCTTCTGCACTGCCTTGGCTGTAAGTAGGCTGTGGTTTTCTGAAAGGGTAGCTGGGATGTTTGTTGTGATTTCTGATACAAGACCTGTGTTTAAAACAAAACAACCCCCCACCCCCAAACCCAAACGACCAACCCCAAAACTCCAGCCTAGCCAAACTCTAATTTTTTCCCCCATACACTGAAATTCCTGCTGTTAAGACGGGTTTAGCATACAAGCTGTGATTGATTTCCCAGGATCTTTTGTTCACGCCACACTTGTACATATTCTGAGAGCTGTAGTAAAAGACTTACTTCTAAAAGGTCCCATTGTGTAGGGTGTGTGCACACATCAGCTTGAAAATGTGCTGTGAGGATACTTGACTCTGTCTGAGGGTAATGAAGTCTTCACAATTTGACTCCTTGATACAAATAGCAACCTCAATCTTGGATGTCCTTAGGTCCCAAGTAATATCCAGAGGTTTCTATATGGGATGGAAGCCCACCCTGCTGGTTTGACTGTTGGTGAGGAAAGACAATTAACAAAATACCAAGACTTCCCACACTCTTCTCAGAACAGAGACATATTTGTTCTAGTACCTCATTCTCTGTATTGCTATTTTGATTCCCCGCCCCCCCCATCCCCCCCTCCAATTTTTATTTCATTTTCGTATGGTAAGTCTGATTATTTTCTTTTTCCATTTTAAAATGCTTTATGTTCCTACAGACACATATTTTCTTGGTCAGTAGGTGACCTCATCTACTGTTATCAGCAGCTTGTACTCAAATCACCAATGTTTCTTTCACTTGCATTTTGGCTGGGCTCCCAAATGTGCTGAGAGAAGTTAGATTCTCAAACCAAGAGCATAGAATGCTCCAATGTTTTTCTTGTTCTGTGAGCTAACTTTGTTTCTGTCCAAGCGTGCCACAGTGCCTCAGAGCTCACTGGAGCTGTGTACTCATCTCTAGAGTCTCAAAAATCAACCTGCGTTTGGTGCTGCTGCCACCATTCCAGGAGGTGTGACCTCACTGATGTTCCCTGGACCACTCAGTTGTGGGAAAGCTGCAGAGTTTGACATACTGCACAAAGTTAATTTCTTTGACCATATTTAGCCATATAAAACTGCCCAGTCCAAGGTAGTTGTCTGCTCCCCCTCTGTGGAGGTGAGCACCTTCAGAGGGTGCTTCTCCCATCACTATTAGAAACCTTTTCTTGGAGTGACATGAATTGTTGTCTAAACATGTCTGTTTATCTGACTATAAGGAAGTCTCAGATAGTCTCTGTCAGCTAGCTGGCAGAGAAGTAAAGGTAGATGAGATAAATGCTCTCTTTAATTTAGAGGGGGGAAAAGTGGTCTTGTATGCAGGATTTCTATACCTAGTGCAAGAAACAGCAAGTTCTAGAGCTGTTTTCTTCTTCTTTTCGTGGTGAATGTATCATTCTGGAAATTTCAGTAGAGGTACGGATGAAAGGGCAGGTTCCGTCCCTCTTCCTCAAGTGGAATGATCTCCTGTTCCATGGGAAGTGCTACTCTAATTTAGAGTGTTTTCCATGAATAAGTAAGTATGGATTGAGCAGGAGCACACAAGGCACAAGGCTCTCCAGGCTGTGCTGTGGATTTTGTGCTGCAAGCATTGCAGTCTTGGTTGCCCTGCAAAGCTGCGCTTGCCTGGCAGCTGCCTGAAAGGACTCATTTCCTTCAGCTTTCCTTTGGTTGTAACAATCTTGAACTTGTTGACCTCTCTGCCGATTAATTATTGATATAGTATTGCATTATTGAGGCTTGTTTCAGCAGATGGATATGTTATTACCAGACAGACATTTGCCAGAGAGGCTGATAGATAACACCCTTAAAAAAAAAAAAAAAAAAAAAAGGTCTCCGGTTGCAATGGTACAATAAAGGACTGGGAACTTCATTCCTTACCACTCACCCCTCCTCTAGCTGGTTCATCAGTACTTTGCTACTTTGAAACCTCAATAGAAATCTACATCTAATGACTTAGTGTAATCTCTGTGGAGAACAGGCTTGATCTTGACTGTGTTGGAATTATGGTCCTGAAGTCGGTCTGTTCTCAGAACTGTGGAGGAAGTCCTAACGAATCCACTGTTTTTCTAAAGATACAAGTAATTGTTTTGTTTTTAAAGCCTTTTCCATGGAAAGGAGAACTGATTTCTCCCTGGTTTCTACGAGCTGTATTGCAACACTCTCAATACACAGACAGAGCTTGATGCCTATCTCCCAGGGAAACCTGCCTTGGATTTGGCTTTCCAAACCCCGCTGCCTACAGATCCAAGGAAAAGGCGAATCAACCCGAACGAGCCGTAATTGAAGACATGCATGCTGAGCCTTCCTCAGCGCAGCTTCAGCTGCAGCGGGAGCGGAGCAGCACATCCCTGCGCGTCACTCCCAGCAGAGCTGCGAGCAGGGCGCAGGCAGGGCTGACGAGCGGCTCGGCGCAGGCAGAGCTGACGAGCGGCTCCGCGTAGGTGAGGAGTGCGTGACCAGCTTGCAGCCTCTGCCTGCTGCCTTCTTCGTCACGCTGTGCTCTGTCGCAACCAGTTTCTCTGATGTCAGAATCCCACTGCTTGATACGCTGTTTGCAGAACAGGCTGAAAAAGAAGGAGGAAAGAGGAAGGAGGACGAAGACTAGAAGTGCGGTGTTGAGCCTTACAAACCTGACAGCTGCTTTGTTTTGCCTGGGCATCCTCCGAAGAAACGGTTTGGGGTAAAAACAACTTCAGAAATACTCAGCTGCTGTTTTCACCAGCTTCTTAATGTCATGTGGGTACTCACCACTGCAGTTAGACATGCTATGGGGATTTCATAGCTGTGCAGCCTCCTTTTGCCTTGGGAGCCCATGGTCAGTGTTCTGGGCCTTCGTGAGTTGCTTCTGTCTCATTTCTGATTCACTGCTACAGCAGAGCTGTGTCCCAAGTGCCCGGGGAAGGAGTTTCAACTCTGACTTGGCTGCTGTCTTTGGACCCATTACTCAGAGCTGTCTTTCTCTTAGCCTCTGCTTACTCTGTGGCCACGCTAGCATTTTCCCTGGCTTTCAGGAACACCAACCACATGTGCTCCCCTTCCACTAAAACAGGACCTCACCCTCAAAACCTGTGTAGTCCCTCCATTTCCCCTTGTTCAAGCACATTCTGTCCCAGAGGTCCAGCCTCGTTCAGCAGGAGGGAATCTGTTCTGTTCTGATCCTCTAGGTTTATCAAAAACTATTAACAGAGCTGGAAAAAAAGAGTAAATGAAGAAACCTGAATTGACTTCCTCAGTTCTCAACAGTGTATTGTGATTATTGGTGAGTGTCTTTGAGATGTCCAGGCTTCTTCGGCTCATGTCTGCTTCCCCACATTGTACATTCTGTCCTACTCCTGCCAACAGTGTATTCATTTTCCAGACTGATAGGTGAGTGACTGCCAGCTCTCATGTCCTTTGTCCTGTATCTCCTTCATCCAGTCTGTCTATTGGTGCTATGAGGCAGTCCCAGCCTTCCACTAGACAATTATTTCCTACCTCTATGAAGTCTGCACTTGAAAAATGGTTGTCCTGGGTGGAAACCGTCTTCCCCTCCCCAGTAGCCCTCCATTTGAACAGATGAGTGTCAGGGTTTAGCACCCCTCCCTTCCTCTCCTGGATAAGATGGGAGAATTTATCCTGTTGCATGCTGTGGGTTTTATCTCCATGTAGGGACGAGGAAGCAACTGACTCCCACACTCAGATCGAATTTAAAGTCCGACAGGAGTAAATGTGAGAAATCCAAGTCCCTAGCACTGGATTCACAAAGCCTCTGCAAGCTTTCGAAATTATTTCAGACTAGTTGAGTGAGATTAAATTACATGAAAGTCACCCAAACCAGCAGGTTATTATTTAAAACTGTGCAAAACAAGAACTGTGATTTTTTTAACTGAGTTGAACAAATAAAACATTAAGTGTAATTTATGTTCAGGGCCATGTGTTAGCTTTGGAAAACAAAAAGGAAATAAATGAACCAAAGCACACAAAACATATGTCTGCAGAATCATGATAAATATATACTGTATCTGGACATCTTGGAAGTGCAGTTTTAATTCTTGCTGCTGTTGTGACTGGAGGCTTTTGCTGTACAGAAAGGCTATGCTGTGATCCTGTTACAATGCAAAGTGGATTTTACTCCTACTGCATCAGGAGCAGTGCAAATCTCTTGCAGTAGTGTGATGGTTTCTGAGTTCTTCAGCTGAGACATCTTGCTGGGGATTGCTGGAAAGCTGGGGATTGCTGGAAACTGGCAGAAAGACACCACCTAGTCCTGCTGGCTGTGACACAGGTCATCTCTCAACCCACCCAGGGTATGAAGGAGACTGACTTCCCCTTTGGTGTGCAGAGCCCTTAACTCTGAGACTAAAAAGTCCAAAGGAGGGGTCAATATGTGACCAACTGAATTTAAGCAATCTCATACCAGAATTTCTGTCTCTATGCTCTTAGAGTTGCTTTGTTAAGAAAGCCATGTGAGAAGTGTTGTGTTTCTGTTCTCCTTGTCATGTGCAGGCTGCATTTTGGGAAGAGAGGTTTTGGTGGTGGCTCTGAGCATGCCTCTTGTGCAATATATGGGATAGAAGAGCACTTGCCTTTCTTGGCATGTTACGAATCATGCCAGGGTTAACCAGAAGTATGTTCAGAGGTCTCTTTGGTAGCTAAAGATCTGTCTCTTCTCCAGATTCATCATTGCTTTACCATCCAACATCCTATCATCCGCTTGAACTTGTCTCCTCCAGCTCCTGCTGCCGCCTGAGCCCTGTCTCCTATAGAAAATGAATATCTATACCTTGCAATGCTGCCATTGCATCATTGTCCTTTTCAGGCTGCTGCAGTTGTGGGGCATTTCTGTCAGTGTTCAGGCCATGGGCCAAGGCTATAACATCTTAATTAATTTTCTCTTGTTGAGCACGATTTCTTATTGTAGGCACACGTGTTTAGCTGTCAGCTTGCATCTCGCAACAAAAGGAAAACAAACCAGTGACAAATGGAGAAGTTGCATAAGGCAATCTTTAAATGATGGCATTGTGTGGCACATGTCAAACAGGTTCTGTGGCTGCAAAGCAGATTACTGCTTCCTATTCTTCCTATGAGCGTGATGTAAATCACGGCTCTTTAAACTGATGCATCTACCAAAGAGAATATTGGAAGCCTGAAGATGCTTCTGCAGCCCTCCTGCTACTCTGACTTCAGGTTTGTAGGGTAAGAAGTGAAGAACAGAGCCCCAGGCCTTGTCCTCTTCCCCAGAAGAGTGGTTTACTTCCAGTGTACTGAGGTGAAAGCACTGCAGAGTCACATTCCTATTTCCAGATGTGACAGTCATTGATGCTACACAAATCTTGGAGACCCCAAGCCACAAAGAACTGACTTTTCAATCCTCTTTTGGATGGCAGTGGGAAGGGATTTCTAAACATTTTTAAGCCTTACAAACAGAGGCAGTGCATTCAAAAAATATGGAAATTTGGCTTTAAAAAAAAGCCATAATTTCAGGTTTTGTGAAGGTCTTAGCTTAGATTTAGAAGATATGATTTTTTTTTTTTTTTGCAACATTTTGTTGTATCACGTGAGATGGGGTGGGGGTTTTGTTTTGTTTTTATGAAGGCAGGTTAATGTGACCAATAGATGCATATTCATCTGTCAGTACATTTGTGTTCAAATCAATGAGGAGTTTAAATTATTAATAACACTCCAGATTTCTTCTAACATCATCACTTAACATTAAGCTGCAAGTATCTTCTTCTGAAAGTAAACAGTTCTCCAGGTGTTCAGTTTTGAAACTGTGGTGGTATCCTATACCTGAACTATAAACACATTTAGAGTGGTAGAAGTGCTTCACCTTGTTTTCTATCATAAATGCTTTATATATTGTAAAATCTTGAGTTTGATGCCCTAAATTCCTCGTGATTTCTGCAGTTCTGTAGAGATTATTTAAGAAAATGAAAATAAATACTAAATTTTATTGCTTATTTTAGAATTTGTTGACACAGTTTCTTCTGATGGCATTATTTATACGTTAGTGTCATAAAACTCTGGAAAGAATGAGGTAAATGGGCTCTTGAGACAGAGTTAAGATATAGCTGAAATATTGTGTGCCAGAGCAACTCTCCTAGTCCCCAGCTCATGTTTTGCTATGCATTTTTGGTAGAATTATGTAATGGCAGGGATTGGAAGGGACCTCCAGAGATCATTGAGTCCAACACCCTTCCAAAGGAGGACCACTTAGGGCAGGTGACACAGGAATGCATCCAGATGGGTTTTGAATATCTCCAGAAAAGGAGAATTCACAACCTCTCTGGGCAGCCTGTTCCAGTGCTCTGTCACCCTCACAGTGAAAAAACTTTTTCTCATGTTGAGATGGAATTTCCTGTGATTGAATTTATATCCATTGCCCCTCATCCTATCACTGGGTATCACTGAAAAGAGACTGGCTCCATCCTCCTGACCCTTCCGATATTTGTAGACGTTGATAAGGTCCCCTCTCAGCCTTCTCTTTTCCAGACTAAACAGCCCCAGGTCTCTCGCTCTTTGCTTGTAAAGAGAGGTGCTCCAGTCCCTTAGTTTCCTGGGGCCATTTCTGACTTGGGCTTTCTGACTTTATAATTTCTGACATTATAAATTATTCTGATGCCCCACAGCTGACCTCTTCTTTCTGGACAGCTTCACATGTCCTTCCTCATCATGAGATCATGTGTTCATTGCAGGTGACAGCATGTAAGAGCAGAAAGGGAGACAAAGATATTAAGTACTGAGGGTCTATGAGAAAAAAACCCAAACAGTTTCAGAACCAGAGAACATGGTCCCTGCATTTTAGGGTATTTCAGTCTCCTAGACATATTTGAAACTGCTGCCTCTCATATGTTTCTGTAGAAGCATCTTACACTTAATGATAGCAGAGTAATAATCCCTAGGACTTTCTTCCTTCACAGATTAAAGTTATAATCTCACTCTGGTTGCGAATTAATTTGTGTTATCATCTGGGTTGAGAGCAGCTCTAGGGAGTATTGATTAATGAGCAGCTAGTAGTGCCCTCGTGCAGCCCAGAAGGCAGCTGTGTGCTGGGCTGCAGCAAGAGGATTGTGGGCAGCAGGGCAAGAGAGGAGATTCTGCCCGTTGACTCTGCTCTGCTGAGACCTCGCCTCCAATACTGCATCCAGTTCTGGTGTCCCCAGCATAAAAAGGACACAACGCTGTTGGAGTGAATTGAAAGAATGGGCCACAAAGATAAGCCAAGAGCTGGTGCACCTCTGCTATGAGGTTAGGCTGAGATAGCTGGAGTTGTTCAGCCTGGTGAAGAGAAGACTGCATGGAGACCTTAGGGCTGCCTTCCACTCCTGAAAGGATCCTACAGGAAGGCTGGAAAGGCACTTTTCAGAAAGTTGTCTAGTAACAGGACAAGGGGGAATGGTTTGAAGCTGAGAGACAGCAGGGTTAGACTGGATTTTAGGAAGTTCTTCAGTACAAGACCAGTGAGACTGAAATAGGCTTCCCAGGAAGGCTGTGGATGCCTTCTCCCTGGGGGTGTTGAAGGCCAGGTTGGACAAGGCCTTGAGTAGCCGAGTCTAATTGAGAGGTGTCCCTGCCCATGGTGGGAAGTTTGGAGTGGATCATCTCTAAGTTCCCTTTCAACCTAAGCCATTCCATGGTTCTATGATTATGCTTTTGATCAAAATGTTAGCAACACATCTGTTGTATTCTTGAGTCTAGACAGAAACATGACCTTTGAACTCTTTTTGAGGAAGAGGGTCCATTTTCACAGGCATTTTTCACCAGGAAAACAAAAACTTGGAGCTGATTTTATCCACAATTGTTTGCTTAATCATCAACATCTTTATTTTAATGAAATGGTAATGTTTTAGGGGGGAAGAGATGAATAATTTTCTGGGCAGTTCTATTCTGAGCTAAACCCATCCAACATAGATATAAGCAACATTTTACAGCTGCTTAAATGGATCAGTGCAAGAGGGAGTAATTTATACTCCCCTGCAACTGGGGAGTGGTGCATATGCTCCATCACCAGAGATACTTGACTGAACCTCAAGAAGAATGCTATTAAGCATTAATTGTGCTTAAAACCATCCCTCTAGTGATACTGGGGCTAATTTTTAATTGATACACTTAAATCAATTCCTTCATGGACATATATTTGTTCATTATGAGTTCATTTTTACTCAGGGCAGTCTCAGGCAAAGCAAGCTAATACTGTTCCATCAGCAGGCAGGTGCATTAGGGAAGAAATTGGTATACATCTCCTCCTGATGTGTTTTGATGGTGCTCATTTCTTCTGGCATGCTTTTAGCTCCCGGGAATTCAGACGTGTCAGCTACTATAGCTGTAAGAAAACATTGGTGATGGATTTAATAACACCAGACTTCAACTTACTGACCTGAAAAATGGCTGCATGTTTGCTTTTGAAGCAGAATTGGGTTTACCTATACAAAATCCATGCTCCTCTTATCTGTATTTTAATTTTTAAAAAAATTATCCTGCTTGTAATTAATTACTCTTGTCAGAGGAAGTTTTCTCAATGAGGCATAATTGAGGTAGCTATGGAACTTATGGGAAGGAATCAACTTCCTCTTTTCATAAGTGAAGTTTTCTTGTAAAGTGTCAGTCGGAATCATCATTGTATAATGGTTCTGAAATGTCTTGCTGTGTGTATTAAGGAGGAGTTTCTCAAGACTGAGAGATGCTGGAGCTATGTCAGGGCAATGGTTGGCCAAGGAATGATGCTCGTCAGATGTCCCTCTGGAACCAAATGAAATTTGCTGTTGTTCTGGTTGTTACAGCTCCCGTCTGGACTCAGGTCTCAGCATGCTTGGTGTTGAAAAGGTATGAAGGAGAGCATAGCCTCTGCAGCAAAGGTTAGCACTGCAGACAGAGACAGGGAATCAAAGGATTAGTTAAATATTGCAGTATATGCCGAGAGAGCTCTCCTCTTGTCAGATGAATTCCAGCAGCCAGATCAGATACCAGGGCTCCAGACCTGCCATCCTCATTCCAACAGAAATCTGACTGTACTTCTGAGCAGCACATTCCAGCATAAAACCTGATAGGTCATTAAATAATAAAGTGAATATATCTAATATTTCTTTTCCATCTACATTCTTCCAGGGGAAGGAGAGTTCCCTGAGACAGTGTTAGCTCTGAGCCATTCATGGTAAATTTGTTGAAAGTTTTACTCAATCTCCTGAGAGAAAAAAGTAATCTGCCCCCAAACCAGTCACACTGGATGAGATCAGCACGTCTTGGTTCACTTTTCTGCCTGACTACATATTTTCCTGTGTCCTTGGAGGTGCTCTTCTGCCTCTTTTTCGGTTTACCATCTGCAAAATGAAATGACAGTATTTCCCTCACTGACAAGGAACAGTCTTCCACTCAGGTACTATCCTAAACTGTCAGCTAAATCTGGGACATATTCCTGGTCTGTTTTGTCTCAAGTAAAAAGGGTCTCCCACGTGCAAGGTAAATGGGATGTCTCTCATAGAGTCATGTTTTGAGGAGTAGCTGGATTAGGGAGGACAACTATAAGGGCCTGCATTTTTAGGATGGTTTGTATGTTGCAAATCAGTTAAAGTATTTTGAAGCTGCATAAAATAATCCCCTGATGATGCTGGGTGGAAGGAGTCAGATTATTTGGCTTTGAAGTACATTGGAAAGTGGCTTCTTCCTTTCCCCAGCAACTGCTGTAATATTTCTTCCATCCCACAGGGAGGATTTAGCTTCTAGAGCAGGCTGTCCCTGGAGCACCTCAAAGTGCCTCTCTAATAGGGCTGTGGGGATTTTGCAGTATATAATTCATAACCAGAAACACTTCCCTTATGGACAGGTTCCTAGACACACCTTAGGCTGAGGGCAGACTGCTGTGGTTATCCTTCAGCTTCAGGAGATTGGGTCAACCTTCCTTCTGCAAGTCACAAATGGAGATATTTAGCTCTTGTCACCCCTGCTGCTGTCATCATGCATGAAGAATAGAAGTTATGGAGCACTGAACAGACAGAAAACAGGCAGAAGAAGAGCAAGATGCCCCTGCATGCCACTCACCTTGAATCTTTGCATTTGATCTTAAAATATATCCTGCCCTTTGGCCTCTGGATTGAAGGTACAAGTCACCAGGGTGGTTTTGACCTTTCTGGAAATACAGCAGAGACAAAGGCACTTTTGGTCATTGCCACAGGATTGCTGGTGCATCAGGAGAGTGAAAAAAACTAAAACCAGCTATTCCCTCCTGGAGGAGACTGGAAGCATTTGGGGTCCTCATACCAGATGAACAGGCTAGTAGGGAACCAATGTTCTTGGCTTTGTGAAATACTGCCTTTACTTGTCTGTGGAGAGGCTGGGAGCTGGAATGGGGAACAATGAGAGACCTGCAGCTGCAGAGGTGCAGAGCCCTGTCCCCTGGTCTGAGGAGACAGCAGAGCCCAGAAAAGGCTGCTGCTGCTTTGGAAGAGTGTGGAAGCACAGAATTATTTCAGCTGGGAAAGACCTTTAAGACCATTGAGTCCAACCATTTTCTAACTCTGCCAAGTCTGGGGCTAATATGAGTCCCTCTGCATCACATCTGTGTGTCTTTTAAATCCTCCAGGGATGGAGATTCAGCCACCTCTCTAGGCAGCCTGTTCCAGTGTTTGAGAACACTTTTGGTGAAGAAATTTCTTCAGATATCCAACCAACACCTCCCCTGATACAACTTAAGGCCATTTTCTCTTGTCCTATCACATGCTACTAGGGAGAAGAGACTGAGCCCCACCTCACTGCAACCTTCTTTCAGGGAATTGTAGAGAGCAATGACATCTCCTCTCAGCCTTCTTTTCTTGAGGCTGGACAACTCCAGTTCCCTCATCCTCTCCTCAGAAGACTTGTTCTTTGAATGCCCCCACCAGCTTTGCTGCCCTTATCTGGACCCACTCCAACACCTCAATGTCCTTCTTGGAGTGAAGAGCCCCACAGAAAGAAACCAAACCCATATCCCTGTTCATCTCCCATTTCCTTCCCTGTCAGCTGAGCCCCTTCAGCCTCCTCAAAGGGGGCCCCAAACTGCTGCAAGAGCTTGCTATGGGAATTCCTACCTGCTCTCTTGTTTACAGTTCCCCAGCTCAGACCTGATGTCTGCTTTCTCCTTTCAGCTAATTGGCAGACAGGGGCCTTGAGGGGTTTGGTTTGGTGCCATCAGACTCCTGTGAGCTCCAGCAGTGGTGTTCTTCCCCAGACAATTACTTCAGTAGCCGCCAGGCACCCCAGAACCTCCTAACAAACATCTCGCGTAACTGCTTTATTAACTGATTGCTGTAGTAAGATAATAATTAACACCCTTACTTGTGTCTTGGCTCGGCCAAAAACATTCTCCAGTGGACTTAGAAATGCATACAATGAATAAATGGTTTATGTTGACTATTTTGAATGGAGCACCATAAAATGCTCCTGGTTTCATTGCAGATTTAGAAGGTGGTAATGAAAAGCTGCAGGGGATAAAGTGGGGGAACAGTCCCTGAGCCAAATGCTGTATCTAAAGTCTGTGCCAGGCTGAACCCTAGAGAGGACCTCAGCCAGAAAAGCATTGAAATAGAGATAAATATTGTCATCTACTCATTCCGGCTCCATTCAGAACCTGTACCAGCCTAGAGAAGGGTGCCCACCCTGGAAGCACAGACACAAATCCACAAGTGCAGCAGACCAGAAGAGCTGTGTTCACACAAACATTGCTGACTGCAAGAGATGGGGGAATTTTACCATGGCAGCCTGGAGTGGTTGTGCTGGTCTCAGGATGCAGGCCCTGCACTTGATGGGAAGTTGCAAGATTCATGTGGCAAATCTTCACTAATTTGTGTTGTTTCTAACAGTGGCAAGAATCATAGAATTGCTTCAGTTGGAAAAGATATCTAAGGTCTTAGAGTCCAGCCTTCAACCTAAGACCACCATGGCCATTAAACCATGTCTTGAGGAGCATGGTGGCTTTCAGAGAGATCTCTGATGGAAGACTCCAGGTGACATGAGTGCTGTGCCTTCCAATATTGTTGGATATAGTGGTATTTAGGATGTATCTTTTAGCAAGCACTCCATCCTGCAGGTGCTGATAGACTCCTTTTGCAAACACCATTAAAAACCTGCATGTATTTTCTTGCTGGTTTTGCTCACATCTGTATCACCTGAGGTTCCCAGAACCGTCTAAAATGCCTGGCTAACAGCATCATTGAAGGCATCTGATTTTTCTTCTAGATGGATGAGATTCCAGCACCATCTGAAAAACTAGGGCACTTGAAGGTGCAGGAAGTGTCATATCAGTAGTCTCTGGAGACCACGGAATCATAGAATTGTTGGAAAAGCCCTCCAAAAGAATCAAGTTCAACCATCAACCTAACACCACCATGGCAAATAAACCACATCCCAGAGTGCTATGTCTCCATGATTCTTGAAAACCTCCAGGGATGGTGACTCCACCACCTCCCTAGGCAGCTTGTTTCAATGCCTGACCACTCATGCAGTAGACATTTTTCCTGATACCCAATCTAAGCCTCCCTTGATGCAACTTGAGGCCATTTCCTTTCATCCTATCACATGATACTAGGGAGAAGAGAACAACCCCCTCCTCACTCCAACCTCCTTTCAGGAGGTTGTAGAGAGCGATGCCGCCTTCCCTTAGCCTCCTGTTCTCCAGAGTAAACAACCCCAGTTCTCTCAGCTGCTCCTCATCAGACTTGTCCTCCAATCCCCTTTGCCAGCTTTGTTGGTAGAGGATTTTCCAGAGTACAGTATTTTCCACTCCTGTACAAATGAAGCATCCTGTGCATATTATCACGTTGTCCTAGACAGTCCTATCAGCCAGCCACATAGAAGCGAAAGGCTCCAGGACTTCCCTTGTCATCCAGAAATGCAGCATTTATTGCTCTCTTTTTTTTTTTTTTTTTTTAATTTTTAAATTTTTAAAATTTTTTTTAATTTCCAGAAATAAAAAGGAGCTTGCTGCAGGGCAGAGACAGTCTAAAAGCTTGTGCTAATAAATCTATGCAAGTTTAGTAGTGCTTAATATACATTCTGCTTCCAGTGCTGTTTAAATACATTATCACCTTTAAGTAAATACAGTGGAAGTCTGCCAAATGCCTGGGTGCTGCTCCCTGTAAATTTATGCATCTATATCATTAATGCCATGAAATGTTTAAACTTTCATTGGATTTTGCTAACTGATTTGCTGTTTGACTCACAGTAATTTTATGCCTTTGTCAATTACCATTGAAGTAGCTGCTATAATATTTCTGTTTAGGCAGGCAAAGCACACTCATCAAAATGCTTTTTATCTAAATTAGATTTAGGATGAAGTATTTGAGCAATCTCAAAACGGAGAATCAAAGAATCACAGAATGGCTTAGGTTGGAAGGGACCTCAGAGATACCTACTTCAACTTCCCTGCCATGGGTAGGGATGCCTCTCAGCTAGTCTTGGCCTCATCCAACCTGGCCTCAAACACCCCCAGGGAGGAGGCATCCACAATCTCCTGGGCAACCTATTCCAAAGTCCCAGCACCCTTGTACTTAATAACTTCTTCCTAAGATCCAGTCTAACTCTACTCTCACTCAGCTTCAAACTATTCCCCCTTGCCCTGTGTCTAGATAATCTTCTGAGAAGTCCCTTTATAGTCTTCCTGTACGATCCCTTCAGGTATTCTGCCTCCCTCAGAGGCAGCTCTGAGGTCCCCCTGGAGTCTTATCTTCTCTAGGCTGAACATCCCCAGCTCCTACAGTCTATCCTCATAGCAGAGGTGCTCCAGAGTCCTTGGATCATCTTTGTAGCCCTTGTAGCTCCAACAGTTCTGTGTTCTTCTACTTGGGATATCAGAACTAGGTGCAGTATTTGATGTGGGGGTCCCAAAACCGGATATATCCTAGGTATGAACAGTTCAGAGCTGCTCATTCCAGATACAAAAAAAAATATTGAGCCTTGCAGAAATATATATTGGGGTCTCAGGTTCTTAACCTACAGTGCAAACCTGGACTGGAGGGCCTTCACAGGTTGCTTCTTAACCCCTACCATCCTGTGATTCCATTAAATCCTTCTCTGCTGAATTCTTATGATGCAAATTGGTGTAAACAGTGCCTTATCAAAATTATTATCAATTTCTCCTGTGTTGCTGTTATGCCAAGAAACCATTGCATGGTGTGTTGTAACAAATTCAGAAGACAACCTTTGCTCCCATGAGTTAGTATCTCAAAGATGCACAGCCTACCAGTATCTGAGGGGGGCCTACAGGAGGGCTGGGGAGGGGCTGTTCACAAGGTCTTGTAATGACAGGACAAGGGGGAATGGGTTTAAATTGGCAGAGGGGAGATTTGAATGGGATGTTAGGAAGAAATTCTTCACAGTGAGGGTGGTGAGGCACTGGAACAGGTTGCCCAGGGAGGCTGTGTCTGCTCCCTCCCTGGATGTGTTCAAGGCCAGGCTGGATGAGGTCTTGAGCGACCTGATCTAGTGAGAGGTGTCCCTGCCTGTGGCAGGGGGTAGGAACTGGATGATCTTTGAGGTCTCTTCCAACCTAGACCATTCTATGATTCTATGATACTTTGTGCAGCTGTACCTGGCTGTCTGGGGTTCAGGGCAGCAGTGAATTAAGTCTGCTGTGCTTTGTGTTGTGATGCTGTGTGTTGGCTTTTGTGGGCTGTAGACATCTCCTTTTCCTTTTGTTTTTCTTGGCTGCTGGGGGCCTCCCCACCCAGATCCCCATTGCTGGGGAAGGCTGAGGGAACTGAGTCTCCTTAGCTTGGAGAAGAGGAGCCTGAGGGGTGACCTTGTTTGTATTGATAAAGATGTAAAACGCAGTGTAGGTAGGATGGAGCCAGGCTCTGCTCAGTGATGTCCGATGACAGGACAAGGGGCAATGGGTGAAAGCTGGAGCAGAGGAGGTTCCACAGGCATGTTAAGGAAAACTTTTTCCCTGTGAGGGTAATGGAGGCCTAGAGCAGGATGCCCAGAAAGGTTGTGGAGTCCTCTGGAGACTTTCAAAACCTGCCTGGACACGTTCATGTGTGACCTGCCCTGGGTGATCCTGCTCTGCCAGAAGGATTGGACTGGATGATCTTTTGAGGTCACTTCCTAGCCCTAACATTCTGTGATTCTGTGATTCTGTAATCATGTTCTCACTGCTGTTAGTGCCTGTCCAGCCTGTACTACCAGGCATGGCACTAACCATGGCAGCAACAACTTGAGGAGCAGAAGAAAGGATTTGTGCAGGGCCCCTATTTCTGTGCCCCAGCTGCTGCTTGTGTTAGGAGTGGCAGGACAAGGAGAGCTGGTCTGTAGCTGTATGGCACAGGTGGACAAGACTCTGCCCCGTCACCATCCACTGCCTGAATGGAGTGAAGAAGGCCACAGACCACATCTCTGTGCACCCATCTCTTCTAATGGTACTGGCATGTTGGGCTTTGGTTGTTACCAGGAGAGGAAGCAGACAAAGATGCCATGATATTAAGATGGGAATCTTTTGGTTAAATATTTCACCACCCGCTTTCTGCAGTAAATGATGCAAACCTTGTTTTGAACTGCTCTTACTGAACTCAGGCAGATCTGTAGGGTTCATGTGGGTTATGTATATATAGCTGAGAGAAGATTTACTTACAGAATAGTAGCAGCATGAGGAGCAGTATATTGAGATCTTTCTCTCCTTTAGCTGTCAATATGCAGCAGCAGACTGTGGTTACCATGTCTGTAATCAAACCCTGCCTGTTTAGAAGTCTAACTGGAGGCAGACATTAAAGCAAAGTTACTTTAACAGATCCATATACTGGCTTTTAGAATTGATGCTAACTTACTAAAAGTTTTGGACAAAAGATTATATGCTAAAAATAATCTCATTTAGAAGTCAGCTGATTCACCTTAGTGGATGATCATTTCTCTTGATTTTTTACTATAAGAAAAAGAAAGAAACCAATTCTTTATTTTTATCTGCCTGCTTTGCTCGAGTTTCAAGTTTAGAAATAAGAGAAGAATGGATCAAGTACCTTGTTCGAAGATACAGAAAAACATTTTTCAGCTCCCACTTGGGAGTAGTTTTCAAGAGTGACTAATAAGAAGGTGGTGATTGCTTCATTAGTATGCACTGAACTGAGTGCCCAATATAATTATATATTTCAGTTGTAATTAGAACATTTAATTGATTTGTTTTAACTAAATTAACAGACATCAGGGGAAAAAAAATATTTTTGGCAGATTAAGAAATGTTTTCCACACAGCCAGCTGGGTTCAGCTGAGCGGAAATACCTGTCTCATTTCTGGGTACTGTTACGAAGATAAAAAAACAGGTTGTTGAGAAATTCTTAGGAAATAATCTCACATCTCTTCATCTCTCTCCTTTATGTGACAAAAAATATTAGCAGCTGAATTTCAAAGTGATCTTAGGAGGTGGTTATGGATCCCATTGGGAAGAGAAAGAGTGAGGTATAGAAATTATTGGAACAGAAGATGTTTCCATGCACTGCCATAAGGGTTAGAGTGCAGAATTCCTTTTATTAGACTGGCTAATTGGTGACTCTGTTACCCAGTTAGGCACATACAGGCATTATTTAGAAACAATCTTCTTCCTCCTTTTTTGGTTACCTACTTCCTTCTATATTTTTTTTTTTCCTGGTTTTGCAACTTGGCTTCATACTGCTTCATGATTTTGGGTTATTCTAACAAAATGGCTTTTCACTTCCAGTATTTAGCATAGAAGCAGAAATGCTGATACAGCATAAGAGAGGCTGGACGTGCAGTAAAGCTGCTGGAATCCTACTTAAAATATTGCAAAGCTTCTTCTCCGTATCTTTTAGCTAGCATTTTGTCTTGTAGGAGAGGGGGAATATTTAAAGGAGAGCTTAAGTCTAGAAGTTTAAATCCATCTACAGTATTTAAATCCAGCCACATGCTTTATCCACCTGGGGTAATTCACAGAATCACAAAATGGTTAGAGTTGAAAGTGGCCTCTGAAGACCATCTAGTCCAACACCTTCACTGCAGCAGGATCACGCAAAGTAAATCACAAGCTTGATCCATATGACCCATGAAGGCTGCCAACATGCCACTGAGAAGGATGACATGATAACTCAAAAAAACATTTACACTGTTGAGTTTCTGTGTGAAAGTAACCTGGCTTTTCATTTATGTGCCTATTGATCCCACACTAGATTGAATTTTTCTGATTTTGGTACTCACACATTGCAGAAACCAGTGAACAGCTGCAGAATCTGCTTGGGGCATCCTCTCTGTCTTGAGAGAAGGGCTGCAAATCAGTAAGAGGATGTGACTTGGTTTGCTGCTCAGGCATATCTGGACTAGCTGACTGCAAGGAGGAGTTTAGAAACCTCTTGTGTGAGAATGAGGTGGAGCAGCTGAAAGTGCTGTGGTTCCTAAAGTTATTCTGCCCTTACATTTACAGGAATATGTGGAATTGAGTGTGTAGCTAAATGCACACAGAATAGGAAAAAGAAGAGCTAAGGGAAAGGCAGTAGCTGGGCACCTTTCTGGTAAAGCCTGTTCTAGTTTTTAGGAACAGCTCATAATCCACTGTTTACAAACAGCAGCAACATTGATGTAGAGCATTAATGACTCATACTGAGACAAAACAAAACAAAACAAAGCAAAATCCCCAAATTGCCCCTGAGTTGTGGCACAGGGCACTAAAAACAGGCAAATTCAGAATGAAAGCTACGGTGCACCAAACAGTGCTCCCCCTCTGCTAATGGCTTGTGTAGGGACCCTGCTCTGCATGGAAGAGAGACAAAGTTTCCTCTGCCGTGTTTTCCTTTGAAAATATGCATCCATTTGAACTGAAAGTTTCTCTGCAAACTTGTCGGAAACAATTTAATTTCATCTCAAAACCTTGAGGCAAAGAGATCCTTTGATAATGTCAATCATTGCACATCAATGTTTTCAGAACACGTGCTGCATATTTTTATTTCAAGCAATTGTTCCCATTTACATATGTTTTGGTTCCTTCAAGAAATGTTTAGCATTCAAGTTGGAAATCAGGATAAGATGGATTAGTTTGATGCAACAGAAATAATTCACTTGACACATAATGCCTTTCTATTTTT
This sequence comes from Psilopogon haemacephalus, assembly GCA_013396835.1. NCBI lineage: Eukaryota > Metazoa > Chordata > Aves > Piciformes > Megalaimidae > Psilopogon > Psilopogon haemacephalus. Next base: position 887,221 of record VWZI01005957.1, read on the forward strand.
AATATGGAGGACAACAAAACTTACTGTAGCCCTGATAACACAGACTCAAAGGCTGCGCAAAAATATTTGCTGTAACAGCGACATACATTACAAAGAAGTCTTGAGATGTTCTGAAAAACTTTTTGCGTTCAGTGCCTTTGCATTAAGAGTGTTGGCTGAATTGTTATGGTGCTGTTCAGGAATGAAAACAAAATTTGAAATCACAGCTTCTAATGAAACAGTAATTTAAGGTTTTTCCGAGCAGCAGGAGCAAGCAGACAACCAAACACCTTTAAGGCATGGACTGTTCTGAGCTCTGCAGTCAGACTGAAGGAAAGTTGTGGGGGTTATGCAGAAAAAACTTGAATATGTGTTGTTGATTTTCACATGGTCTGCAAGGTTTTGTCTTGCTTTGTGGGGAACAGGCAGCTTGACATTTCAAACTTGGTAAATTGTGGCAGGAGTGAAGGTATGCCCTTGCTTGGGCAGGGCCGCCAGCTGCATCTGGTTCCTGGGTGCAGCGGGGAGATGCTGCGTGGATATGGTTACATTTGTGAGATCCTGAAGGCTCTTCATCCATGAGATGTGGGTTCTGGTTCTGCTACCCTATTCTCATCTTCAAAAACACCCCCATTTTTCAAACACTTGGAATATTTGTGACTGTAGTGCACGTTGTCAGGCTGTACAGCAGCTCTGCAGCTCTGCAGCCTTCCATACTGTGTCATGTTTCCATTTCCAGCAGAAAAATGAGAAGATGGAAACTGCTGTTGCTTCTTGCCCTCTCCCATCCCATCAGGTTTGCTTATTTGCTATCTCATGTGAGCTGCTATGAATCCAATCTCCATTTACATCTGTAGCTCAATTAGATTATTTTTATTATTTATATATATTATGCTCCTGCAGAAAATAGAGCAAAACAGGGGAGGAATGACATAGTGGATCATCAGCACTTCAGGATGATTCATAGCAAGGAAAGAGTTGGTCCATTTTACTGCCCTTTCTATCACTTAGTAGCCAAAACGTGTAGTTTATAGAACTGTAAAAGTATTTTATGTCTTTAATGTAACACTGTTTTAAAGAATGCTTCTGGAAGAAAATACACCTTCTTAGCTCCCCAGGAAAGCCAAACTTTGCATTTTGGTGCCACATTGCAACAGGAACACAAAAGGTCTACAGACACAAAGTGAAAGCACATCTCAGCCCATTTTCCCTTTTTGGGGGGGGGGGGTAGAAATGCAAAGTTTCAAAGCACCAGTAGGAACCAGATCTCAGCTTTTCACATTTAATGAGTATAGATTCCACAGCCAAAGAGGAAAATTAAAGAACAGTCCCATGTGCCCTTTGAAAAGTCTGAAGTTTACAGTCTTCCTTTATTGCAGGAACTAAGAATCTGTTTATTATCTGTTTATTGTAAGGCAAAAACATTTTCAAGTTGAACATCCTTGAATTAGAAAAGACTAAACCTCAAATTAACTAGGAGAGTTTGAATGCAGAATTGAACTTCTGCTTTCTCTTAGCAGAGTACAGGAGTGTCTGCAATCTGAAGAGAAATTGATACAGGAGCAACTGTAGTGGACCTAGTAAATTAGTTTTGGAGCAATAAATGTTATGCAAAGAGCTTAAAGAAGCCAGTGAAGTCAGCTGAAGTGAATAGAATAGAATAGAATAGAATAGGCCAGGTTGGAAGAGACCTCCAAGATCATCCAGTCCAACCTATCACCCAGCCCTATCCAATCAACTAGACCATGGTACTTAGTGCCCCATCCAGTCTTTTCTTGAACACCTCCAGGCATGGTGACTCCACCACCTCCCCAGGCACCCCATTCCAATGGCAAGTCACTCTCTCTGTGAAGAGCTTCTTCCTAATATGCAGCCTATACCTCCTCTGGCACAACTTGAGACTGGGTCCCCTTGTTCTGTTGCTGGTTGCCTGGGAAAAGAGACCAACCCCCACCTGGCTACAACCTACCTTCAGGTAGTTGTAGANCCCTTCAGGTAGTTGTAGACAGCAATGAGGTCACCCCTGAGCCTCCTCTCCTCCAGGCTAAACACCCCCAGCTCCTTCAGCCTCTCCTCATAGGGCTGTGCTCCAGGCCCCTCACCAGCTTCCTTGCCCTTCTCTGGACACGTTCCAGTACCTCAGTATCTCTCTTGATTTGAGTGGCCCAGAATTTGACACAGTACTCAAGGTGTGGCCTGACCAGTGCTGAGTACAGGGGCAGAATGACCTCCCTTGTCCTGCTGGCCACACTGTTCCTGATCCAGGCCAGGATGCCATTGGCTCTCCTGGCCACCTGGGCACAATGCTGGCTTATGTTCAGCCTACTACCTACCAGCACCCCAAGGTCCCTCTCTGCCTGGCTGCTCTCCAGCAACTCTGTCCCCAGCCTGTAACACTGCCTGGGGTTGTTGTGGCCAAAGTGTAGAACCTTACACTTAACCTTGTTAAATCTCATCCCATTGGCCCCTGCCCACCCATCCAGCCTGTCCAGGCCCCTCTGCAGGGCCCTCCTACCCTCCAACACCTGCTCCTAACTTGGTGTCATCTGCGAACTTACTGATGATGGACTCAATCCCCTTGTCCAGATCATCAATAAAAATATTGAACAGGATTGGGTCCAGCACTGATCCCTGGGGCACACCACTTGTGAGTGCCCTCTTCTGCAAGATGCTGCAATCTAGACAGAATCCATCAAACATTAAAAGGGATCCATTTCCTTGCCCACAAGAGCAGACTTGGGGAAGCAAACCTTAGTACCAATGATTTGTAACTTCACTGGTGGCAAACCATTTTGCATGTAGCAAAGGATGAGGCCTGAGTGCTTCCCTGGGAACAGTAATTCATTCCAAATGTGGCAGTAACAACACAGAGGGCAGGAGCCAAGGATTTGGATGGAGAAGCAGAGAACCATTTTGCTCCCCATACCACAGCATGGTAGCTTTTTGTAGATAGCTCTCAAAGCCAGCTTTATGAGCCACCAAGTCTTCCACTGCTGGCAAGATACAGGCGCTGGGTGCACTTAAGTAAGGCATGTGCAGGGGTAACTGCAGCCCCCAGGCCCTTGAAATCTCCTCAGCTCACAGCTGAGGTGGGATGTGTTTTGTCTTTCATGTGTGACTTCTGTGTGGTCACGCTTTGTAGGGTGAGAAGAGTGTGCTGGGAAATTTAAGCTTTTTGTAGTTTATTGATGGTTCTCAGAGTAGTCTGTGAAGGGAAGGGCTGTAATGAGAACATCAAGTGGCTACTTTAACACAGAGAACAACCCGGGTGTGGTGTAACAGCTGTGAAGAGGAGGTCCTCCTTGTGTTGGCTTTGCTTTTGAAATGTAAGCAGGTGTTTGAAGGAAGAGAAACAGCCTGGATGCTGTGTTGGATGTAGCCTGTCTCTGCCATGACTGGTTTTCTCACAGTTCTCCTGTATTTCATCAAGGTTTGGTGGAGCTATTTGGTCCATTTTGTCATGAATTCCACTGAGGTATTTTGAATGGAAATGCGTAAAGCACTCAGCTGTGAAATACCTGGGTGGATGGAAGCACTATGGCTTATGGGCCCAGTGGGGTTTGTTACTCACTGAGATGCTTTTTGGTGGGCAGAGAGGCGTATTCCAGAGTTGCTTCAGATTTCCCAGAATTATTTATTTAGCGTTCCACCAGATGGAACTGGCCTTGGAGATAAATTCACTGTAAGTGATACCTTCCCCCATCACATGTGGCACAGTTTTCTAGCTAAAATGTTAAAGTTTTAATTGGCTGGAGAATGGTGAATGCAGCCTTTTCTTTGTCAGATAATAAAAGTCTGTGTCATTAGTTTGGATGAGAAGTCAGCCTCAGCAAAACCATAGTTAGAACTGTTGGGAAAGCATTCTGTGGTGCATGGTGGTTGCTGTACAGCTGGTTTGTGGCTAAAGAGTGATGTGGCCAGCAGAAAGACCTAAGAAAAGGCAGCAAGCTTAGGCTGAAGGCACACAGAGCACCGTCTGTGGGACTATACTGTATCTTTCTCTAACCCTAGAGATGAGACCATTTAACCTGTATTAGCTGGCACATGAGCAGTGTGTTCTTTAGAAATAGATACAGATACCTGAACGTTGGTCTGTTCTGCATTGGAAAGCAAACTGGTAGCTAGATTTTGCAGGTTCTTTATGACCAATATGACTCCTGCTACAGAGATGCTAAGGCTAAGACCACTGCTGAGGAATTGGGGCTTAGAAATTTATCCAACAGGTAGCACACTAATTACTGATGCTTGCAATTTTAACCTTTGCTTCTTTATGTTATCCACAAAGAACTTATTTAATTCAAGCCTTTGGGTTTGGTGTTTCAGAGAGGAGAGGTCTTTGTCCTTGAGTGAACCTGGTTGAGGTAACTCAGTTTTTGAGGTCTTTGGATAAAGGTTTGATTCCTTTTTCAGAAAATCTCTTTAGTGATTGTTTCAGAAAGCTTCCAAAAGCACCTGGCACAAGACTTTCTGGAAAGCCCTTAACATCTTGTTACCTCTGCTTATTTCCAGGGAAATATTGAGTCTCCCTGTTACGGCAGTAAAATAACAATATTAATGATGTCTGCTTTTTAGCCCTTCCCAAAAGCTTTATGTGTTCCTTCAGTAGTTAATCACATCAAATAATCATATCAATTATTTCAGACTAAGAAAAAAAGAAGTGTCTTTGTGGGCAATAGTCAGGCACTGCAGAAAGGCACAAATGTTTGCATTGGAAAGCAGATTATTAATAAATCCTATTCTTCCAAGAAATGTTACATCCTGCTGGCTTTGGTTGTTTAAATGTAGTAGCCTGTATGGGTTAAGATAGCAAAAAATATTAAGTGTAATTAAGTTAAGAAATGTAGAGCCAAAGAGCCAATTTGTGTTGAGAGATAAACAGGACCTGTAGCAGAGGAAAAAGGCACTTTCTGTGAGCTTGGCTCATCAAGTATTTTGCACTTAGCATAAACAGTCTCCTTGCTACTCCATTGTGTAGATTCCTAATCTCATTTAATCCCATTTACTGTCCTCTTGTGGGCAGCTCTAGAGCCTTTTGCATCATCTTCAAGGGCTGTAAATCCTGCATCCATGTAGTCAGCTGCTGCTTTCCCAGGGGGCTTGAGGGAAAACTTAGATGCTAGAGCAGGTGAAAAGGGGTGCTTTGACCTAAGCGAAAGAGTTAATCTGGTGAAAACTTGAGCGTGGCCTCAGCTGAGCTCTGTGCTCAGTGGTGGTATTGAGCCAGGGGAGGACCAAGCCAATGAACATATTCTGGCATCAGCTCTTGGAGGTTACAAGAACCTTATGTATCATTTTATGGTTTTTCTTTTCATGTGTCTATAATCAATTCCAGTGGCGAGGCTTGTGTTTTGGTTCATACAGCCAATACAGGCAATTGACTTGGCTTCATTTTCAAACCTCTTGGCTTGCTAAATGTCAGAGCCTAAGAAGAGCTTCTCTTTGTACTCCAATCTCATACACTTGGCCTGAGTTATGTGTCTTCCCTCTGAGTACATGCACAGTCCTGAATACAAATCAAACCTAGTTAGGAGCCAAACACAGAGGTCAGTGAAGCAAATATTTCTGTCTCCCCAGACTACCTTTCTTGCCTCCTGGCACAGCTGTGTGAGGCCCTGGCTTGACAAGTCTTCCAAGTCCCTTATGCCAAGAACTGAAAATGAAATCAAGGGATAATACTAATAGTGTAAATGCATCAACAGTCCCTGTAACATTCCCTAGTGACTTACTAGATTCTTGCAATTCTGCACCTAAGGAAAACTGTAAATTCTCTGGAAAAGGCAGGTGCCAGAGCGATTTTTTGGTGACAGTTTCTTCAGAGTGTTATTTTGGATCTCCTTAAAGAATGTGATGGGGAATATGGATTTCTGAAAGCAAAAGTGATCAGTTCACTGCAAGGCATTTAGGTTTCCAGTAACACCTAAGAAACAGTGAGATGAGGTACAAAAGAATGTTTAGGGAATCAATAGTGAATATATTTTCTTTAGATGAGTCTTAACATGCTTTGAGTGTGGAGACAAATGCAATTTTGCTGGAGTTTTGTTGGAGCGTGGTTGGAGATACTATTCCAGTTGCAGCTGAACCGAGTCAAGAAGCTGTCAGTCTCAAGACGAGCTTGCTCAAAATGAAAAAAACTCCAAACAATGAACCTATGAAAAAGTCTTTAAGCTAGGCTTAAAGAGGCATTCTGTCAGAGGCAGAGCTGGGAGTGTCCGCGCGTGTGGTTATGTGGCTCATGGAAAAGGGTGGTAACCCCTAATGGGGGGCAGTGGGTAAACAGCTGTGGGCAGGCTGGAGGTGGTAACCTTTTAACCTGGCTCAGCTGTTGCTGCAACAGCACGTGGGGCTGTGCCCTTCCTTACACAACAGTGAGAGGAATTCTTAGATGGAAGAGTGAGCTGTGGTCCAAGCTCACAGTGGGATGTGTCGCATCCCCAAACGTGTGCAGAAAGATCTCTTCCCCAAACGTGTGTGCTGAGTGAACATTCAGTCCTCCAGAGCACCAGCACATAATGCTGGCTCTGGTTCCTCCCGTGGCCATCGTGATTGGAGCACAATATGTTCCAAACAGCACGTTTCGCTGCATGAGCCTCAGCTGTAGATCTCGACCAGAGAGAGGCTTCTATTAAATGCGTCTGTACTTGTGTGGCTTTGGTCTGTATCAGATTCTCCTTAGGTTACTCAAACTGCTTCCAGACTAAGCTCTCTTGTGCTCCTACTGCTCTGTGATACTCTTAACCCTCTCCTCACGTACTCTCCATCAATCAGGACAAGCCACTTGCCTGAACGCCGTGCAGCACCGAGCACTGTTTGTAGCCTCTTAATATATTGTAGGAAGAGATATGAACTGGTTAAGTGTGAAGCACACAAGCTGCTCTACTAGCTTCTCTAAACACGAGGAGGAATGATGGGCTGTGCTTTGCTGAAAGGTCATGATGAGCTCACGCCAGCAGGAGGACAGCATTTTGCTGGGTGGAGGGAGCTGCCTGAATCGTTCCAGGGCTGGACTGGTGAGATGCTGCGTGGAGGGGAAAGCCTGACCACACCAAAAGAAAAAGGAGTGGGAGAAAGAATTGGATATGAGGGCTCCAAGTGTTGGGTTGGATTAGATTTGATGCAGAGAGATGGAAAGATGTGGTTTACCGCTGCTAATACCTTTGTTTAGTTCTTTTGCCCCCAGAGCATCAAAAAAGCTCTGATGAGGGTAATGATGAGACCAGTCATATGCTTTGTCATGAGGCTTTTCCTCAGGCTTCTTGTCCTACAGGCTTTCAGTTTCTGCTGCACCACAGGACCACAACCCCTGTGGTTATGAGGATCACAGAGACCCTGCAGCAATTAGTCCTCACCCAACTCCTAGGAGTCCTGTACAGGAGAAGGCTTGCTGCACACTGTCCTGAGAGGAGCTCCACGCTCTGCTGACTTCTGTTATGTCTGTGAGAAGGTGGGGTAAGGAAGATCCCATGTTCCACAGCCCAGTTGTTCCTCAGCATCTCCTTTTCTCTGCTGAGCTGCTTTCAATGCCCTGTCAGGAAGGAAGCTGTGAGCCACTGGGGCATTACCTCGAGGTGCAGCCACTGGCACCATGTCTGGAACTCAGCAGGTCTCTGAAATTTTCAAGATTTGGTATCGGTAGTCTTAAAAACTTACAGCCATGGTGGAATGGTCTTCTGGTATCATCCTCCTATACTCTTTTTCGGTTTAGGAAAGGGCAATCTGTCCATGAGACAAACATTTGTGCGTGTCCACATTTCTCTTTTTAATGGTATGAGCCTCTGTGGCACTGGGTACTTTCTCAGAGCGAGTGCTGCTGGGATAGCCCTCAGGTGAAGGGTAAAAACTAAAATTTTATATTCACTTAAAATTTGTAAGGGGAGGCTTGTTGATTTAGGCTTGGTCTGGTCTTGGTGAAAAAGGTGGACATCCTCAGGAAGACCTTACCCTTCCCACCTGCGAATTCTACCCTGGTAGCTCCAGCTCATCCATCACCAAGCCCAGGTGGCAGACCTGGCTTTCCTGGCTGGGATTTTTTTCCTAAATGATAGTTTTGGTGGTGCTTAGCAAGACTTGTGTCATTCACATCTGCTGTGCTTCAGGAATTCCATGGCACTGGTGCTGGGGGCAGGACCATGTGGCAGAACCTGTACTGTCAAAAGAGTGAACTTTCCTAGCCATGCACTGGAGCTGTGAAACCTGCTGGGCTCTGTGTCCTGCTGAGAAAGGAAGATTCCCTGGGGTGTTTGTGCATGAGGAGTGGGGGAAGAGGACTGTGAAGGAGCTCTCAAAGAAGCATGAGTGAAAGTTAACAAACAAGTGGGAAGGGGTACCAATATGGATATGTCTGAAGGTCCAGAGAGGGACCAAGGCTTTATAAGCATTGTTTCTAGCTGCTGGCTTTTTGTTTAGACCTGAATGGAGACAAGGCAACCAGCAACAAAATGAGGGGACACAGTCTCAAGTTGTTCCAGGGGAGGTATAGGCTGCATGTTAGGAAGAAGCTCTTCACAGAGAGAGTGATTTGCCAATGGAGTGGGCTGACTCCAGGGAGGTGGTGGAGTCACTGTCCCTGGAGGTGTTCAAGAAAAGACTGGATGGGGCACTTAGTGCCATGATCTAGTTGATTGGATAGGGCTGGGTGATAGGTTGGACTGGATGATCTTGGAGGTCTCTTCCAACCTGGCTGATTCTATGATTCTAAGAAATAATGTTGTGCAAGGCTTGTATGGTTTCCCAACTTGAAAGGTTGAGATTCGGCTTAGCTTAGTTTGATTAGAATTATTTGATTAGAAGAGATTCTATCCCTTCCAAAAATTAAATAAGATATAGACTTTAGTAGTAGAGGATCAGATACTCACCAGTGGCCTAAGAAGGACACGGAGAAACATCCTTTGGGGAGTGTGGGAGCAAACCATCAGGAGAAAGCAGAGGTAGTCTCTTTTCTCTGCGGGGTGTGAATTGTATGTAGTGCTTGGCATAGGTTTTCTGAGTGACCTTAACCTAGTGATGTATGTTTTAATTGCAACTTTAGATGATGCTGGGATCAGATGGGTCAAGACTAAAGAAACACTATTATCTCTGCCCACTTCCTGTCAGAACTTTGCTTGCAGGGTATGGAAAACAGTTTTGGGAGAGGTCTTAAGTTGGAAAATGGCTTTGGGAGAGGTAAGGCTTGTTTGGATTAGGGATTTCATCAGAGCAGGGATATGTCTTGTCCTCATGTTGTAGTGTTGTGGAAAAGCTCATAATGAGCCACCATAGGCCATGATGATGGGTCTGCCCTACCTGGAGCTGGAGGCACTGGTACCTCAGCATGGGCAGCTGCAGCGCTGGCTCTGAAGGATGTGTTCTCATCTGTCCCAGAGTACAACCTGGGTTGTTCTGCCATGTAGCAGCCCCATTTTTCAAAGACATGGAAGAACCCCTCTCCCTGCTAACTAGATGCTGTTCTGGGAGGAGTTGCTTCCAACAAAAAAGAAAGACTAGAAACTTTAGGACAAGTCGTCAGGCATCTGCTGGGGTGACGATCAATTAATTCACTGTGTAGCTTGCTCCTTAGTAGCATTTGTGAGGCATGAGGCTTTCCTCTCCAATGCAATATTTGTAAGAAAGGGGTAGTTTTATTTCATACCTAAAATTTAATGGCGGTGGCAGCTAATTTCATGCAGCAAATCAGACAAAATACTTGAGCTGCTTCCACCCTCTGGACTTGACAACAAATGGAAAGAGGTTTTTGGACGGTAACTTGAGAGTTACTTGAAAAGGTTAAATGTGTCTCACCGGTGCACTCGGTTTGACAGCATGATGCACTTTGTCTAGATGATAGATATGAAAAGCTAATATCTCAGTTTTCAGAGGGGGTTCTGAAACCTAAAATCAAAACCAGATGTGCAACAAAAAAGAGCAGTGTATATTACAAAATGTTGTGAAATAGCCCAAGGGAGGCAAGTAAGCAAAAACAGCCCCGTGTCTTAGCAACCTGCAAAACAAAACAAGTAACAGCTTGGTTGGCATCTGACAGGGCAGATTTTGGTCTTTGCAGTGGAAAAGGAGACTGGAGAAAACTAGGAATAAATCAGGAATTTTTGGTGACCCAGAAACCCCTTTCCTTCCAACAGAGTCATTACCTGATTTGTCTCCTTCCCTAGACCTCCTTCTTGCAGCTGAGAAGCACAGTGCTGTCTTCTTGTCTTTCCTATCCTGCTACAGCCTCACATGATGTGGAACATAAATGTCCTGTTTTCCCTTGCTTTCTCTCTTACTAAAGCAAATCGCACCCATGAAAAGTGGGTGCAAAGTGAAGATTTCAAATCTTCACTTACCAAATGATGAGGTAAAATTCAGTTCTTCAAACATGAAAGAATATTCAAGTGTGGCTTTTGTGCAGAGTGGAAGGAAGTGTCCAATAAATCAAAAGTTAAACTTAAATCCATAATGAATGCTTTCCAAAAGAGTATTTAAATCAGTCCCTGGAAATGGTGCTCCTTTATCATTTGGTTTCCTTCAGATTCTTGATTAAACCAGTGCATTCACTCAACCCCTCAAATGAAAAACAGCTCAGATCCCAAAATGTTGTTCTCTAGGTTTAAAATTCAGCCCTGAAAGCAAGAGAAGCACTTGCTCTCCTCAGGGTGTACTATGATGTACACCAGAAACCTCTACGGGCACTGCTGTATCCATCAAGAGAATGACCAAATCCTACCACTCAGTTAACAGCTGCTGAGGTGGGACAGCAATGTGGGCCAAGAGGGTCAATGGCATTCTGGAGGGCATTAGGAAAAGTGTGTCCAGCAAGTCTAGGGAGATTCTCCTGCCTCTCTACTCTGCCACCACACCTGTAATACTGTGTCCGGTTTTGGGCTCCCCAGTGGAAGAGAGACAGGGATCTGCTGGAGAAAGTCCAATAGAGAGCTATGAGGATGACTTCATAGCAGAGACTGAACATCTCTGCTATTAAGAAAGACTGAGAGACCTGGGGCTGTTTAGTCTGGAGAGGAGAACGCTGAGAGGGGACCTGATCAATAAGTGTCTGAGGGGCGGGTGTCAGGATGAAAGTGCCAGGCTCTTTTTTGTGGTGCCCAGTGCTAGGACAATGAACAGCAGGTACAAGCTGGAACACAGGAAGTTCCACCTCAACAGGAGAAGACACTTCTTTATGGTGAGGATGATGGAGCCCTGGAACAGGCTGCCCAGAGAGCTTGTGGATTCTCCTTCTCTGGAGACTTTCAAAACCTGCCTGGATGTGTTCCTGTGTGACCTGCACTAGGTGACCTACTCTGGCAAGGGGGCTGGACTGGATGATCTCTGGAGGTCCCTTCCAACCCCTACCATTCTGTGATTCTGTGAATGGGCTTCGACCTTCAAACCAGTGCATTTGGAGGAAGAGCTCATTCTGCTGTATGCCATCCCCTGTAGCTGTTTGTCAGGCAGATCTCATGGCATTTCTGTCTGAGCAAATGCTTTCTGAGAAGATCTTTCTGAGCATAGGCCATCTACGGGGTGTTCCTGTAATCAGCCTGAATCCAGGACTCACAGCTCAAAGCAAAACCACAGCCTGCACTGAGGTTTGTAATCAAATGGTGATGGAGAGGGAAGGTGGGTGGACTTGACTTGGCTGGGTTATTTTTAGAGAGGTCGAGGCTGCCAAGCAGCCAGGCTTTATGATCTGTGTTGTGGGTTGGCTTTTTGTTTGTTTGTTTTTTCAATTTTTACAGAATCAATTTATGTTGGAAAGTGAGGCTTTGGCAGAATAAGATTTTGGGGGGAAGTTTATCTTGATGAAATTTTCAACAGAAGCATTAATGCTACTTGAGACCAAAGCAGTGACTTTCATTTTGACTCCTTCTCTCAGAGTTCAGCTCCTTTTAGCTTCTAAGAATTAGTGTGATATTAAAGATTAATTATAGATATGAATGGTTTGACATCAGATATAAATTCTTAATGAAGTAATTTTGAAATTTTGATCCTTGCAGCTAAAAAACAAATGACCCACCTCAGAATTTCCATTCTGCAAAATAGTTGAGATTTTGGGGTTTTGGCTGATTAGTAGAAAAGCTAATGCTAGTGTCAGAATCTATCATGGGATAGATTCTGTCTATCTATCTATCTAGTCCTGGTTTTGGGCTACCTTCAATAAAGTCACTACCAAGCTGACTGGATCTGAACTGGTACCTTCAGAAGCAGGCATGGTTTTGCTAGTCTTGAGTGCAAAACTGGAAGATAATAAGTTTGTGTTACTGACCTTTCTCACCTACTGAACTTGTCATTTCCCTTAAGGCTTCTAGCAGTTCTGTAGGACTCAAGGCCTCTTCACCTTCAAAATCCTGTTAGAAAGATGCAAATAAAACTGAGGAAAGCAACAGAAAGTGGTCTCAATATGGTATCTGAGACAGGACTCGCTGTCTAATCTGTTCTTGCTTCTTGGGACCCAAAAGATGTGTAAGTGTGGTGCTCACTGAGATGGTTTAGTGGTGGAGTTGGCTGTGTTGGATTAATGGGTGGACTTCGTTATCCTGAATTTCATTTCCAACCTAAAAGATACTGTGATTCTATGGACACCACCAGGGCTCAGTTAACATTCCACCCAGTATTTTAATTCTTTCTCTGGTGTCTTAATGGCAGGATTTGTTCTCTGGTGCTCCCAGGTGTCCACTAGATTCAGTTTGATCATAAATTTTATTTCAGACGGTGCACCAGAAAACAAGCAGGAGGCTAGAACAATAAAACAAAGAAGGAGATGGAAGTGTCTAACCCAAAGATAATCTCAAATGATCAAAATGTTGTGTGCCCTCTAGTACCATCTCATTATGCCTGTGATGTTTCCAGTGAGTGCAAAACTCCTTGCCTTCAGCAGGATCTCTGGCAGGATATTCCCTAGCCCAAGGCCCACAATAGCAAGCACTGAAGTCTGCTTTGAGTAGAAGTGGTCCATACTTTACAAATGTATCATGAAGCAGAATTCAATTTTCCTGATGCTGAGGAGATGGACTGTTTTCAGTAACCCTGTATTTCAGCAGTTGAAATTGTTGCTATGTAGACCTGGCAGTGAGTGGATATTGGCCTTTCTGGAAGGGTGCAGCAAACAGGGATACAGGTGGGCAGGCTCTGTACACAGTACTAGAGCCTTCAAAGAACCATCTCTCTCATCACAGAGTACCAGCAGAGTCTCATGGAGATGCACCTCTCATTAATAAGGTGTCCTGATTGCTCATCCTGCATTTCATAGAATGATAGAATGGCTTAGGTTGGAAGGGACCTCAGAGATCATATACTCTAACCTCCCAGCCATGGGCAGGGATGCCTCTCAGCTAGACTTGGCTGCTCAAGGCCTCATCCAGCCTGGCCTTCAACAGCCCCAGGGAGAAGGCATCCACAGCCTCCCTGGGTAACCTATTACAGAATCTCCTAAGATCCAATCTAACTATACTCTGCCTCAGCTTCAAACTATTCCCCTTTGTCCTGTCTTTAGACACCCTTCCTGTAGGATCCCTTCAGGTATTGGAAGGCAGCTCTAAGGTCCCCCTGGAGCTTTTTCTTCTCCAGACTGAACAACCCCATCTCCCTCAGCCTATCCCCATAGCAGAGGTACTCCAGCCCTTGTCTCATCTTTGTAGCCCTCCTCTGAGCTCACTCCAACAGCTCCATGTCCTCCGTGCAGTATTCGAGGTGGGATCTCACAAGTGCAGTCATAGAATCATTAAGGTTGGAAAAAAACTCTTAAGATCATCAAGTCCAGCTGTCAGCCCTAGACTGTTTCTTTTCATTTTGCCTCAGGTAACTCCTGCAGCTGGTTTTCCAATATAAAGGGGACAGCAACTCTTGGATTAAAACCCAGCATGACTGGGAAATGCATCCAGGTGTTTGCCAGCCTTCTATTTTTTATTGTTTGTATTCAAGGGGCGCACTAAAACCTGTAAGTGCAGGGCCAGGTCAAACAAGGCCAGTTGGGCAGGTGCAGCTGGTGTTGCAGGTGCACTCCTTTGTGTAACTGTGGGCATGTTTAGCATTGTCATTGCGTGAGGTACACAATGCTTGATAAATTAAAATGATGCTTTTCAAATTGCAAAGGCTTTTACATTTGACTTGCATTGGCCAATGAAGTCCATTAGTGCCTGAATAAGTGGTAATTAGTGGTAGGAGTGGTGGCCATTAGTGTATCTCAGCTCCCTCTTTGTAGATTACAGTTGGAAGCTGCGGGATTCTTCTGCAGCCCTTGACTTGTACCAGGGGCGGGAAAGAGAGGGATCAATGGAATATTTGGGAAGTGGCTGTTTGTAGTGGTCTTTTTGCAAGGTTGGAATGGAGTAACCCATCTGTGGTGAGCAGTGCATTTTAGAGGATGTGCTTCTATAACCAGAAATCTTCATAAGATTAAATATTTGGGGGAGATGGCAAGTCTAGCAGCTGTAGAATATTCGTTTCTCTTCCTTTGATGTCCAAGATGTGTTGGATTCATTGCAACCCTATTTCATGGACTCAGCCTGTTCCTGTGTGTTGTCTGCAGTGTTCCCAACAGGCTTACAAATGCCACTGGGGCACTTCTCCTCCTCAATTTGTGAGGGGAGGCACTCCTGAAATCGCAGGCAGTAGGAGGTGGTCAGGAAGACATGGGCATGTATTTTCTTAAAGACAATTTTCTCTTGAGGAAGCATGAAGATGCACATCCTGAAGCATGGGCCTCTGGAATACTTGCAGTGGTGATGATGTCTTTGCAAATCAGGCAAGGAGGTGCTTGAAGCTGCTGTGCATCACTTGTGCTTTTGCCATTGCCACTCCTGTTTTAGTGTCCAGGACTTTTCAGAGTGGAAGGTTTATATCAAACACAGCGATCAGTTTTCTATTCTGCATTTGAAAAGAAAGAATTTCTGTCCTAACCCCCTCCTTTTCAAGGGTTGGCAAGCCTAGATGCTCTGTTATGCCAGTAAGCACCTTCACTTTGTACTGGTGAACTTCAGCATCTCTCATGATGCAGTGCTAACATTTATCCTTCCCGGAATGATGAGCAGGAGATAGACCTTTTGACTTGGTGTAAAATTATCTGTCAGATTTAATACCCGTAAGTGGGTTTTGGTGCTTCTTGCAGATACCTGTCCAATCTGTGAGAAGGTGCAGAGATGGACAGATGAGGAACTTCCAGTCACTTTGCAGCTGTGTTTTGTCACAGGATGGAAGTGTGCGAGATACAGATCAGTTACAGCTGCTGAAAAACAAACTGAAACAAAGAGTCTCACAAAGAGAATGCCTGTAGCCAGAGTTCATAAAAGGGCTCTATATGCTTTCTAATGTAATAAGCCTTTCTTCTGCCTGGCTGGCCCCTTGAGTAATGGTCAGAGAAAAACTGACATCTCTTTTCAATAGCAAAGAAGAACATTTATTTTATTCCTAGCGCTTCTAACAAACCTCTCCATGATGAACTATGTATTTATCGTGATTGCATGCTTAACAGACACAAATTCTTGCAGTGTCTTTCCAGCTATAAACTTCAATAAAAGACTTCCCCAGATAAAGGTCAGAGGATTTGAGCCATGATTTTTATACTTAGATTAATTTGGTTACTCTGATTTCTCCTGACTGGAGAGTTCAGAGACCAGGTGAATCAAGAGGACAGTAAATGAAGTGATAAAATATTCAAAAATAGTAATTGTGGAGCCATGTACCTCAGCTTCTACTGGCTTCCTTCCTTGATTTTTGTTTTCCTGCTCCCGCTCTCCTCCCAGCTATGCCTTTGCATCTCTTTCAGTCTTCTTTCATTCTTGCAACATTGAATCCAGAGAAAGTTGACAACTTTTCTTCAGAATAGATGTAAAAAGCTGCCAAGGGAAAAAGGTAAAAAAGGAGCCATTGCCGGTAGAGAAACAATCCCTTGCCAGCAAGGATGAAAATAAGGTGTGGGGGTCAAGGGGATCATTCAGCAAAGCTGTGTTGCCCCTGGAAGCAGAAGCACTAGGGAGCAGCCAGAGAGGAGGCAGATTGACAAATAAAAACTGGAAATGCAGCCATGAAAGGTACAGAGGATAAAGGCTTGTGTCCATGGAAGAGAGGAGGAAAGCAGGCTTTCAGCTGTGAGTAAAGAGCCTGATTCCAGCTGATCTAGCCCTGTTTTGTTGTAGGAAACAGGACCTCATAAATAAGATTACACTGGAGAAATACCTGACACTGTTCTGTGGCTAATGGAAACATCTTAAAAGACTCTGAATATAGGCCAAGTATGTGGGTCAGTAGAGAAACTGCTATTTATATTTGGAGCTGCCTGTGAATACAGTATAATATCCAGCTGTTGAAAATGCTAAGAGAAATTGCAGGAAAGTTGGGCTTTTTTTTTGGGTTTTTTTAGGTATGGAATGCCAAAGACTTTGACAGGTGATGCTGCTGTTAGAACTGCAACTTTACTTTCATCTCCTGTGAATTCTGTGGGCAGCTTCTTAAAAGTTCTTGTTTGGCAAGGTTGTCTTCAATCTGGCGAGTAAAAAAGGATCTGCTCCCTGAGTAAAAACCTTGCTGAATCACAACATAAAAGTGAAATAGGAAAGAACACAGACTGCAAGTGAGCTTTGTTGTGTGTATGCAACTGTTTCTACTGACTCTCAGATTCTAAGAGTCCCCTCTTTTTCTGTGCTGGCTTCTCAAATCCACTTCTGTCCTGGGAAAGTTCCCAGTCACAGGTTAGAGGATCTCAGGAAAGTTCCTTGCAGTTTGCTACAGGTGAGCTGCATACACATGCAAAACCAGGGGTTTAACAGGTCTAAGTTCCCTCTCCACAAAACACTTGTTGTAAGTGATTCTTGCCTTGTAAAGAACATCTGCTACGGCATTTAGGGTGTGATGCATCCCTCATAAAAAGAGAGAGGAGGCGAAAAAAGGGTTGTGGGAGTCACTGGTGCTGTGAAAAGGGTGTTCATTGTAATTGCTCCACAAGGATAGGTGTTTTGGGAGATGTAGGGCCAAAACAGGCTTGCTGCTAGTAGGGTGGAGGCCTCTGATTTCCATCACATCTGTGGGGTCTTGTTCCTTACTATGAAAATATATCCTGCTCCCTTCTCTCCTACATCTACTAACACAGGACAAAAGCTGTTACTGACAGGCAGGCTGGACTGTGAGGTTATATTTTTTCTTTATGTTCTTTTATGATACAAATCTATAAGAAAACAGCTAACATGTAATTCTGCACTCAAAGAAAATGGCTTTTTTTTTTTTTTTCCCTCATAAATGCAATTTAGGCAGTAATTTGAGTTAGCAAAGCTTTGAAGGGGCAGCTGGAGTTAAAAGTAGAGTGCCATGTAGAAGGGTGTAGTTGAGTAAAAGAAAGCTTTCCCAAGAGGACACAGGGGGCCTGGAAGGGGAGAAATTGGACATGAAACCTTCCAAACAAGACCAGAGTGAAAGTTTACTGCAGCCTTCAACAGCTTGCATTGAATGGTGGCTGGAGCTCATGCTAATGGGCCAGATTTTGCTCTCTGCCATCTTTGTTGCTGAGCCTAGTACGCAACTTAATCTGTAGCTACGTGGGTGCAACCATATTTACTCCTGGTGGTATGTGTGAGGTGACTGAAAGCAGAGTTAAATTCCTTGGTTTTAGATATTAGCTCTGTCTGAATGTCTTGAAGATCTGCACATAAACCTGTTTTGGGAAGTTAGAACAATTGGAGAGAATAACATGCAGGAAAGGTCAAGCCACCAGATCAAGATGACAGGGTGAGAGCAAGGTCCCAGTCAGGAAACTCCAGTTTGCTCCTTCAGGCAGTGTGTGCTGTACTTCATCTTGCCTGAAGGAAGTGGAAACAGTGACTGTCATGGGGTTGGGTATGTTTCAGGTCATGTGCACAGAGACATTTGTTCAAGTAGCTTAAGCTGAAGACTTCTCAAAAACTGTTGAAATCTCACAGCCTCTCCTTCCTAAAAGGAGTGAAGTCCTGCATCCAAACTAAACATGGATGGCTGCTTCCTCACTTCATCTTGCGCCTGCTTCCTTGTTCCCAGTGCTATATTTTGTATCTGAGAGGCTTTGCAGCTCTTTCTGCAGCATCCTTTAAGCACAGTAGGCCAAGATAAAGTAAAAGGAGTCATCTTTCACTCTGAAAATGTGAAATTGTTGCAGTTTGTCAAACTTCTTAAAAGCAGCAGCCTTAATAACATTGGGTGTTTTGGTGGTTTGGCAGAGTTCTTCACTGCTGGTGTTGTTGTTGGTGTGTCACTGTCAGTATTTTGTACTGAACTATCTAACAGCTGTCTTGGCTTCCTTCCCCACTAAAACAACTGCTGCTTCACGAAGAACACAGATAATTTTGTCTTCCTTGATATTAACAGATCAAGAGAGGCCTTTGCCAATACAAACTCATCTCTTATTTTTACAGTCTGAGAGAGATCCTTGGTAGAATTTGTTGTTCTCTTTTATTCTGTACTTGGAAACTCGTCGACATCTAATCTTTTCAAGTGATGCTGAGTGGGTGGGACATCTAGAAGGGGGTTAAAGGCTCTTACAAAAGAATCAAAGTTAAAAGGAACCCAAAGGCAAAACAAAAAAAGCCCCGCAGAAGGCACCAAAATGAAAGGGCTTGTTTAAAGGCAGAACAGTGACAGCACAGTCTGCATCTTGGTTTTAAAAAGCAGTCAAATGAAAGGTGCTGTGCTGGGATTAGCTTCCATCTCCCACTATATCCATGCATTCCATGCTTCTATGTGGGAGGCAGGGTGGCACCATACATCAAACGGGAAATGCTGTTCTTCCTCTTTGAAAAGCCAGACCTGGGCAAAGGTCTGCAGTATCCACAGCAAGCCATTCTCCTCCTGCGGTACAAAGGCTCTCTGTGTGGTGACAGATGTTCACCAAGGAGGTGTTCGTGGTACAGAGTCTGCACAGGATATTGCCACCTTAATAGTGACTCCAGCAAGACTGGACTGCAGACTTGTGTGTTGATGGGCTTGTTCATGAGCCTTTGGTCCAGCTGCAGCTGTTGACAGGCATCCTGGTGTGGTCAGTGGTTTCATACTCGGTGGGAGGTCAAGGCTTGGCACCTGCCACAGAAATGTCAGCTATAGAAGGTTAGGTGCATTCACTGTCAAACAAGAGGAGAGTCCTTCCTGCTGTGAAACTGCTTGCTCCTGAGATCATGCTAGCTCCAGTTTCTTGTGGATTGTTTAATAGGCTAGTTAGTTTTGGATCAAAGTAAGACAATTTCATGGTGAGAATAGTGAGGGTGGGTTAGAGGATTTTAACAATGAGTTACATTTTCAGGGATAAAATGAGGACGATATTTGGATTTTAGTGCCATTAAAACGATTATACCAAATGCATAGTACTGAAAGGCTCATCCTCCTGAATGCCCATGGGGATTTTTGATAGTGAATCTCTCATTGAGTTAGAGATGACACCTTGAAGACTTAGCTTGTCATGGCTGCATGATGCTCATTCCCAGCAACTGGTCTTTAAAATCCCCAAGTTGTGATCTGCTGGTCTGTCCGGCAGACCTAAGGTCCTTTCCTGAGCACTCTCACATCTGCATGTTATATCTCAGTCACCTCAACAGTCACAGAGCAGGCTGCCATTGCTTCCTTTTACCTGTTTCTTCTAGAGTAATCCAGCCAAAAATGTGTTGTTCTTGCCAGATGTTTCCTTTATGTGACATCTGTGCAATAAAAGATAAGGATCTCTGGATCTTTCTTATTTGGGTTAGTTGAAAGTAACCATAGTTACAGTGCCCCTTTGGATTTATAACAGAGTTTTTAATGGGGTTTTATTGCAAACTGGACATTTCAGAGGGGTGAGAGTAGCACAATAAAAGTGTTTTTCAGTACCCAAGGTGAAATTCTGAATTTGGGCTCAGTAAAGTGAGAATTTAAATTTAAATTTAGGGCTTAGCCTTGCAAAACATATATAACCTATCCATATATAGCCTCTGGTCTATCTAACTGTGAAGCTTTCCTCTTAGGAAAGTTGGTTGTAGACTATTATTTGGAAGGTATCTTCTTGGAGTCATGATGGAAGAAAAGTAGTAGAGAAGCACAGGAGGAAATCTCCTCATTTCAGAGCAGTTAGGTAGGTAGACAGTAATATTTCTCAGTGCCTTCCTCCCACATGGATAATGAGCTGAACATGTACTATGAGTAATTTGTTTTTTTAATAATTGAAATTGACCCCAGATCAGAGCATCTGTGCCATAGCTCATGTGCTGCTGAAGAAACCAAAACTCATCATCTGAATTTGAGGAGGCAGCTGCATTTCAGTAAAATGCGTTAAAATCAAATGATGTGGGGAAAGGATCTGATCTGAGAGATGTAAGGGATTGTTTTTAAGGGATTACCAGGGGGCACCTGGACAGTATGGCATGCAGAAAACATTTATATTCTGTTGCAGTAGAAAGCATGTTACTCCTCCTCCCTTACCACACATCTGCCAAACAATTCTTAGAATTCTAGAATCATTTGAATTAGAAGAGACCTTCAAGATCAAGTCCAACCATTATCCAACTTTTCCCAGTTCATCATATTTATTTATTAATCAACCTCAATGACTTCAAGGTCCACAAATTACAAAGGTTCACCTGCAAACAAAAAAAGCCACCTGTTAAATTGGTGAAGATGTTTGCTTTTGTGTTGGAGATGTACTTTTACTTACTCCAATGACAGAAGGCTGGTGGCAGTCCCCTTCCATTCTTTGTGTCACCTACGTGTGTCTGTGTAATACCTAAGCTGCTCCTTTACATCTGGTGATATTTTTGCATGCCTGGTTGCAATGTCCACCTACCAGATGAATAGAATCATAGAATCAGTCAGGGTTAGAAGGGACCACAAGGATCATCAAGTTCCAACCCCCCTGCCATGGGCAGGGACACCCTACCCTAGATTAGGCTGGATAGAGCCTCATCCAGCCTGGCCTTAAACACCTCCAGGGATGCGCCCTGGGCAACCCATTCCAGGCTCTCACCACTCTCATGGTGAAGAACTTCCTCTTCACATCCAATCTCAATCTCCCGACCTCCAGCTTTGCTCCATTCCCCCTAGTCCTGTCACTACCTGAGAGCCTAAAAAGTCCCTCCCCACCTTTTCTGTAGCACCCTTCAGATACTGGAAGGCCACAATAAGGTCACCTTGGAGCCTCCTCTTCTCCAAACTAACAGCCTCAACTCTTTCAGTCTGTTCTCATAGGAGTGGTGCTCCAGCCCTCTGATCATCCTTATGGCCCTTCTCTGGACACGCTCCATCATGTCCACATCCGTCTTGTAATAGGAGCTCCAAAACTGGATGCAGTACTCCAGGTGGGGTCTACTCTCCAGGGCAGAGTAGAGGGTGAGAATCACCTCCCTTGACCTGCTGGCCACACTTCTCCTGATGCAGCCCAGGATCTGGTTGGCTTTCTGGGCTGCAAGTGCACACTGCTGGCTCGTGTTGAGCTTCTCGTCCACCAGCACACTCAAGTCCCTCTCCTCAGGGCTGCTCTCCAGCCAGTCACTGCCCATTTGTGCTTGGCATTGCCTCGACCCAGCTACAGGACCTTGCACTTGGTCTTGCTGAAACTTATGAGGTTGGCTTGTGCCCACCTCTCCAGCCTGTCCAGGTGCCTCTGGATGCCATCCCTGCCTTCCAGCCTGTCTGCTGCACCACACAGCTTGGTGTCATCGCAAACTTGCTCAGGGTGCACTCAATGCCTCTGTCCATGTTACCCACAAAGATGTTGAACAAGACTGGTCCCAGGACTGATCTCTGAGGGACTCTGCTTGTCACTGGCCTCCACTTGGACATGGACCCATTGACAACCACTCTTTGGGTGTGGCAATCAAGCCAGTTCTTTATCCATCTGGTGGTTCACCCATCAAACCCATGTTTCACCAGCTTGGAGACCAGGACGTGGTGCAGGACAGTGTCAAAGGCTTTGCTCAGGTCCAGGTAAATTACATCAGTTGCTCATCCCTCATCTATTAATGTTGTGACCTGTTCATAGAAGGCCACCAGGTTTGTCAGGCAGGATCTGCCCTTGGTGAAGCCATGCTGATTGGACCCAATCACCTCTTCACTATTCTCCTGTCTCAGTAGTGCCTCCAGGAGGATCTGCTCCATGATCTTACCAGGCACAGAGGTGAGATTGACTGGCCTGTAGTTCCCCAGCTCTTCCTTTCTATCCTTTTTGAATATTGATTTAATGACTAGTGTTAGGTCATGGGGAAGCAAATTGCAGTGAATATCAGTAATAACAGTAATCTGAGCATTTCTAGGCACAGAGTAATGGACACTGTTGCATATAAGTAACGTGTAGGTTGTGCAACGGAATCTGTGTAGTAGATGTTAGCTGAGTGTGTTGGTCACTATGCAAAGCTGTGGCAGAGCTGTTTTTTTCCTCCCACTTAGAAAAGCCAACTCTTGTGATAACTTGTGTACCAGGGTGGTACTGCTGCCACACAGTGACTCTTTAATGGCCTTACTATAAATAAAAGCAAGCCATCTCCATGCTATAATACCTCCCAGGAATACCTTGGTGTTGGTTTGTAGATGTTTTGCAGCAAGGCGAGGGTTCTTTAAAATGTGGGTGATAGCAAGTGCCTGAGGCTTCTCCAAAGGCTGTGCCAAATAGAAGAATTCATGAGAAATCTGCTCTTCTGCCTCCTCTCTGTAGGCTGTGTCTATGTCATTAGTCAGCTGGCCAGCTAGCCTCCAGGCAGAGAAACTTGATAGAAGTGGAGACCTGGCTCCCACAGTAGCTCTGTCCTGAAGTCCATATACAATGAGTTCCAGTCACTTGGCTGTGTGAAGCTCAAGCCAGTGTCCAAACAAGGGAGCATAGACATGGCTGAGATGTTTCTCTTTCAGCACTTCATCCCTCAGGAATAAAATAATACCTAAGGGGAATGACTGTACCATACTCCTGCACCACAGGTCTCAGGCAGATCAGGGTGAGCTAAAGGGAGTTACAGACAGAACCTGGGGTGATGGATGAAAGAGAGCCAGCGTCCATGATCTTCTCACTCCTTTTCTTACCACAGTAAATCTTGACCACAATTGATACACTCCCACGCCAAGTTAACCCCTCCTGATGGCTGGGTTTGGGAGACAGGACTTCAGCAGCTGGTGTCCAGGACCTTCCCACCATTTGCCATTGCTCCTAGGCCGCTTGGTGCAAGTGTGAAAGATCCTTCTGGAATCACTAACCCTATTTCCACTTGTGTATGCTGAAATTGCACTGAAATGGATGTGAAATGTCAAAGGTTCATTTCTAAAATCTGCTTCAAGTTCCCAGTGGAAGCACTAACATGATCTCTGCCGTGGTGGTCTGACTGAGGCACAGAAGGCATAACTTTGGATTAGCATCACTTGAATAGCATGCCCAGACACATTTTAGTGCCTCGTCTTCCAGTGGTGTCTAACAACTTGGGTTTGTTATATCGAATACTTAGGGCTGACCTTTCCAAACTGTGTATGTAAAATACAAATACTGAGGAGTTTTAGAGCTTAGAAAATCATTTAAAATTTGGAAGGAAGCAAAAATTGCTAACATGTTATCTGGAGATAGCAATCAGCAATGTAATTGTTTCTCTTCCCTTGGTAAGAAGCAAAATATTAAGTTATACAAGCTATACCTGCTGACAAGCACTCAGGCTCTGGAGAGTTTTTTGGTGGGTTTTTGTTTGTTGTGGTTTTTTTGTTTGTTTTTTTTTAAGACCTTTCAGGTGTATAAACTCATCCCCAAACTAGCAAGTTCTTGGGCTTCTCAGGTGCATTGAAAAATTCTCTTGCATGTCTTGGGTTAGAAACATTGACTCATGAGAGACCTTAAGAGTTGAGTGGTTTGAAACAAGATCAAGAACTCTAAGTCAAGTTAATTACATATATTGAAACCTCTTTCTTCGCAAAACTGCTAATCCCAACAACTTGGCCAGCTGAGCGGTAATGCGTTATCCCTTCTGCCAATCCTACTGCCATGGCTACATTTTGTTTTAAGTCAAAACCTTGGCTTGAAGGATAAATAGGAAAAAGAAAGAAAAAAAAAAAAAAAGCACCACTCTGGTATGCCTGACTACATACCAATATTAGCAAACATAACCTTGAAATAGCAGCAGTGTTCATTAATCTGAACAGCGCGCCTAGAAATGCTCAGATTACTGATATTCACTGCAATTTGCTTCCCCATGCCACTGTCAATAACAGTCCTAATGCCAACCTTTGAATGCACTAATTGCCTCAAACTGCCTTTAGGCAAATAATTCTGTGATGCAAGATGAGGGAAAGCAGTTGGGTTTCTGAATAGGTTAACTTGGATGTTTTCCAGCCAGCAGATCCGTATATGCCCCCATTTAGCTGTTTACAGATGTTCTGCCATAGGAGTTTGGAAATGCATTTCATGCTCATAGGTAGAAACTTTAGGCAAACCTGGGCACTCTGGACTGTTCTTCAGCTGATCAAGTCGTCATAGCTCAGCAGTAATCAAGAGTTGTTCCAGCTGACACCAGCTACTGCTTTGAGAATCTGTGAGCTGCCTCAGACTTCAAAGCTCAGCTCCATCTGTAAAGCAGGTTTCATGGTTCCAAATATACACTGAAGGTATAAGGAAGTTGTGAAGT
This sequence comes from Psilopogon haemacephalus, assembly GCA_013396835.1. Lineage (NCBI taxonomy): Eukaryota > Metazoa > Chordata > Aves > Piciformes > Megalaimidae > Psilopogon > Psilopogon haemacephalus. Next base: position 911,739 of record VWZI01005957.1, read on the forward strand.
TAGAGGTTTCAAAGGAGCATGTTCTCAGTGTCTGAGAAAGGGAGAGCACATCTTTGTGAGATGTGTCTGCACAGAATGCCTGTTTTAAGTAAATGCTGATTGTTGAGTGGTGTGTTACTTTGTCTTCAGAACGTCTTCATTCAGAAGACTCAGCCTAAGGAAACCATCTCTAGTACCTACAAACCAAAATTGGTAACTTCTTGTATATAAACAAGTTTGTTCTGATTGCTAGTGGTGAAATATTTCTAGACAGCCACATATAGGAAGTTCATTTAGGCTTTTAAGAATTATTGGGATTCCTAGTGTTTGTCTCAGCATCAGCTACAGAAATAGAGCCAGAACATAGCTGGTGCCTTTAGAAGGGGCAAGTGGAGTAGACTCAAATGTGTCTGAACCATCTGTGGTTCATGTCCTGGATTTACCATGGTGGATTTCTGAGGATGACAGGGACAGAGTCCCCTACCCAGGTGCTTCACTGTTCCTTCAGAAGCAGAATGTGTCCACTGCTGTCCTGTGTCCCCTGTCCCCTCCTTTGAGAAACCCCAGACCTGGTCAGAAGGGCACTTAATGTCATTCATCACTCAGTTTTCTCTTAGGAGCTGTGAGTCAGTCAAGGATGACAAAGATAAGGAAAGCAGATGGTATTCCTTGTAGTTTCACTCCATGCATGCTAAAGCAACTCTATGGTCCCATATTTTTCTAAAACTCCAGAACCTGGAAGGCTTGATGGTTTTGTTAAGCTAGATGGTCTTGGTGACACCACTGATGATGGACTGTTTTACAAAGTATACTAGGTGAAAGTGTACTTAGTCAAGTGTTCTTTAAATATGAATTGCCAGCTTTTCCCTGCAAAAGGATGTAGGAACTGGAGCAACTCTCCATTTATTCTTTCTTTCCTGCAGTGTATGGGAGTGATGAGGTGCCAGTGAATGCTTTGTGCTGATTTCTGTAGTGTGCTGATTTTTTCCTGCATTGGCTTTTGAGTCCTGTATCCCTAAATGAAGCATCACGGGCTGTTGTGAGTCACTGTACAGGAACTAAATGTCAAAGTTGAATTAAAGTTTACTGCCGCAGTTGGTGTGAACAGTGAGACTGGCAGTGTAGCATTCCCATAGCATGGATGTCTGGGCTGGGTTGCCCCCCTCTTAGAGGAAAGCATAATTGGGCAGGGATGACACCAAAAGCATGGTACCTTCTGCCTTGATGATCTTCCAGACATACATCTGAGAGATTCAGCAGAGCTTGAAAACAAAAGGATATGCAAGGCAAATTGCCCTCCGAGTTAAGCAAGCTGCCTCTGTGCCACAGTGTGACTCTGCAGACATGCTCCCCAGCAGCATGGTATGGGCTCCCACAACAGCTGTGTGTGGATGACCTCAAGCTTGAGGTGCCATGCAGAAGGCAAGACTCTACTGGGCTTTCTTCTGTGGCCTTAGGCTGGAACAGTATGTGAAAATTGCCTGTCTCAGAGTCCTCATCTGACCTCTTAACAGAAACCACTATAGCACTCGATGGAGAGAGCTAAAGGATGGTGACAGAAAACTCTACCCTGCTTCTGTATAGGGTAGACTCTTGTTTTGACTCATGTCACCTTTGTCATCATGGGCTCCCCTTCTTAAAACTCATAGTGTTGAAAATAAGAGAAGATGGAGGAGACACTATGGCCTTGCTGGTGACAGCAGACTGAGCTTTCTGCTACTGACCTGCCCAGATAGCTCCAGTAAATTGTTTCATCATGCCAAGACTCTGGTTTGTCTTCTGAAAACTGTCTGGAGTTTGGTGAACTACATTGTGATTAATAGCCGAAGCCTGTTGGTTCACTATGGAGTGCTACAAAACAGAAGTTAAAACATGAGAACTTAAACCAAATAGAAGCAAAGAGAAGATGAAAGAATTCCTTGCTACTTAAACTGAGACGTCTTGGGAACAAAGATCACCGTTTCTGAACACTAAGCAAGTGTCAGTGATGTTTTAAGACCACGGTTTTAGGCTCGGTTGTGCCACTGTGATGGGAACTCAGTTCTAGGGGCATGCAAGGCACACTGCATCTTGCTGTTGGAATATTAGGTTTCTCTCTGTTCTTTTCTGGCTCTAATGCTTCTTTTTTTCAGTAGAAATCCATAAATAACATAACTTTTAAAGCCCCAACAGCTGACAAACTGCTTTCTTTGTATTTTTAAGTCTTTTATGGAACCTTGTTTATAGATATTCTTTTAGAAGCCTCTCATTACTATATAGCACACAGCAGCATCCCTGTAAGTGTCAGAATTCCTCTGCAAAGCTGGTGCTTCAGCAAGGACCCAGCTCAGGAGGTACATGAATTGCCAGTGCTGAGCCTGTTCCTGTGTATTAATTCCTGTTGCCTACATACAGCTTGAACATTTTTATAGACAAAGATTCATTCTTCTCCTGGTCATAGTCTGTAATATTTCCTAAGGACAGGAGAGAAAAAGAGAGTGGGGCTTTGTAGAAGTCTGAGTCTGTGGGATGAAATTCAGAGTTGCAAGTTGCTAATTCCCCAAATCAAAGTGAGTTTACTGAATCCTTTTAAGTAGGAATGAAACATGGTAGGACTCATGGTTGGGAAGCGGAAACTTGGAGGACTGAAACGGTAGAGTTCTGTGATTCTGAAGTGTGTTCCAGATCTGGTCCTTCCATAGATCAGTTGCAGTTGTGCTTTGTGTACCGGTTGTTTGCTGCTTGCTGGGACCCAGGCTTGGGGTGACTGCCCCTGGTCTCAGAAAGCAAGTAAGGTGCCAGGTCAGAGTCTGAGCATTGCTGACTTGCAGCAGCTGCAGCATGGCTTGGATACTGTCAGGATATTCTGCTTTGCTGTCAGACTCTGAATGTCACATTGACTCTTTGGGCACTTCTGGCTTAAAATCGCAAGGGAGCCCTTCTGAGACTGAGTCCTTTCCATAGACTCAGCAGGAGTCAGCTGTCATGACATCTGAAAGGCTGGAAGAGCCATGGCTCATGGTTAGAGCGATTAGGTTCAGCTGAAGGAAGCACGTGTAAGCAGCAGCTTTTCCTAAAACTTGAGAAAAGGTCAAAGCATGTGGAGCTGGCACTCTGGGACAGTCCTACTGCTCGTAACTCGTGTAACTCTATCTTTGTGAAGCCATTTCCAGCTTCCAGCTCCTTTCCAGGAGAAAGTGAAACAGTTTCAGCTTTGCAAAAAATACCTGGACATCACACTTACCTTATTCTAGGCCACTTACACCTTCACCTCTGCCTCATTTGACCCTAAAAAGAACTATTTTTTTTTGTCTCCAAAGTCTTGATATCTCTCCAAGCTGTACTCTTATTGCTTTTGGATCTCCAGTTCTTGTGAGTCATATCTGCAAATTACATGAGTCAGGTTTCAGTGGTGACCATTTCAAATTGGCTGGCCATTTAAGGTGGAAAAATTCACCATTAGTTCATGCATTTTATTTGGTCTACGGGCTTTGTGTTGGGAGTCTTTGCCACCTCTCAGGGTATTTTTGTTTGTTTGTTTGAGGTTTTTGCTTGTCTGGTTTTGTTTGTTTGTTTGTTTGTTTGTTTTAAAAGTATGAGGATATTCAACTTGTGTTCAGGGCTATTGTAAGCAATCACAGAATGGCAGGGGCTGGAAGGAATCTCCAAAGACCATGAAGTCCAACTCGTCTGCTAGAGCAGGTCTGCCTATATCACATTGCAAAACTTGGCTCTGCTGACCTTTGAGGCATTATTAACTTAAGATGTTCTTAAAACACGAAAATTAGTTTCCAGTTCTCTGATGTACGTAAAATTGGTGGAGTTTGCAGGTAACAAATAACTGAGGAGCCTGAGTAGGCCTTGGGAAGCTGAAGGGCACTTGGCTGTGCTGAGAGAGGATGGTAAGTATTGACAGGCACAAGCTGTGGGAAGCGTGTAGGTGCCTCTAACTGCTGCCAGGAGGTTGTAGGGGCAATGAGATTTAATGCACTTGCTATGGGGAACTTAACACATGAAACATGCTTCCCAGAGCAGTGGTGGGGAATGGCTAAGAGCATCCTTTACGAGCCCGAATTTACAACCAGGGAAGCATTCTCTCAGCTGTAGCTCCTAACAGAATGAGAATTGTGGCTTTCTGCATTCAAACCCAAATTTCCTTCAATTGGCAAGCTACTGGTGCTAATGTGAAGAGTTCTTCCAAATTGGGAGAGAGGGAATTTACACTGTGCAGAAAACAGTGGTGAACTCACCCTGCTTCCTTCCTCGCTGCAGTGAGCCTTTGTACTGCGCGTAGTGCGGCTGCTGTGCCAGGGGAGATGGGGACTGCTAATGCTGCTTGTCTGGACGATATGAACGTAACATAAGACAGCTATTCAAGGGCTGCTGCTGGCCTGCCAGGGATTTATGGTACGCAGGAAAGATTCTGATGTGTCATGCTGCAGGGGGAAAGGAAAGCAGGAGCGGGGTCATGAACAAAAAGGAATTTGCTTATCCAATTTCCGTCTCTTTCTGAATTTGATTGGAACTCACAGTTGTCAGGCTCTGTTTAAGGCTCGTCTTTACCAACGCCTCCTTAACTGCGGAAGGTCAGAACCAATTATTGTTTTGCCTCCAGGGACTTTCCTTCTTCAGAGAGACCTTACAGTGGATATTCTTTAAACCCTTTTCCTTCCAATTAAGGCAGCAAATTCCTTATTTAGAGGCTTTTTTCGGGGGCTGGGGAGGGGGGACAGTCATTGGGAGACAGATAGATTTATCAATAGCCTTGAAAAACAAAGCCTGTATGTCTCAGCTCGAAGTCTAATTCCTTTCAGTGACTTTTCTCACTCTGAACTTTAAATCTGTCATTTCATTGCACCGGGAATGGAAAGCCCCTAATTTTCCCAGGCTACAGTTTTCCTCTGTTTTTTAACCCTCAAATACCATGTGGACTTAAGCCCCAGAGTACCTGGTGCTTAAGTTTTTTTCATGTAGATAAAAATATTTAAGTTATCTTTTGGGTAGGAATTTACAGCTTTATGGTCTGCAGGCTGTTGAAACTGGCTGTACGAACATCAACTATAGTCTGACAAGTAGTTACGAAGTCTTCCAGATCTTTAGAGCAAAAATGGAGAACTTCCTGCCATAGGTTTAGAATTCTTTGGATGCTAGGAACAAGTTCCTTACCACGAGGGTAGTGGAACACTGCAACAGGTTTCCTGGGGAGGTGGTTGGAGCCCCATTCCTGGAGATATTCAAGGTGAGGCTTGACAGGGCTCTGGGCAACCTGATCTAGTGGAGGATGCCTCTGCTGACCGCAGAGGGGGCTGGACTAGATGAACTTCAGAGGTCCCTTTCAATCCAGACCATTCTATGATTCTTTTGGGTTTTCATTTCTCTTACTGATAGACTTACTTTCAGTTTTATAGGCAGTATGTCCTGCTTCAAACCCTTGATGCCCACTAAAGCCTGTGTCAGTAGGCAGAGGAAGTGATACTTTGGCATTGGAATTGGTACAACATGTTGCAAAACTACTTTGCAATTGCTTTTTGTATCAGGATGGATTGTGGAACTATAGGACTAGGTATGAGGTGTAACCCCTGCACTTTGCTTCTGTACATCCTAAAGTTGAGGCAATTCAGATAGTTGAGATTGTATGGACAACACTGGCTGCTCTTACAGCAATACTAGATTGTGCATTGTGTTAAGGGAATCTGTTTTTTTCTGGAGCTGGCAGATTTAAGACCTCTGATTAAATGTGCACAGCTTCACTGAAGAACTACACAACTGTGATTATGTAATTATAGGGCAGCTGTGGTCTTGTGGACTGAGACTAAGGACAGGAATTAGGAGATGTGAGTCTTGTTCTTCATCTGCCACAATCTGTTCTGTAAGATCCTGGGCAGGTCACTTACAATGCTTTGGCTACTATTTGATAGACCCATTTTAGATGTTTACTTTTGGAGGACTCAACTTACTCCCTTGACTGTGTTACCTACAAAGAGGGTGTGGAGTGACTGGCTCAGATACTTGCATTTAATCAGATCGTTCCAACCTGCTCTTCATGATGGGGCTGATGAGTGCCCTGTCCATCAAGATTCTATTTGAAAATGGTTTGTAAAGAGTTAATCTGTTAGGAATGTCCTAGTCATTGCATACAAAGTCAAGCAAGTCGGGGTGGGGGTGGGTGCTGATAAATGACTTCCAATTTACTGTCCCTGTCTGCCAGGGTTAGCCAGGTATTAATCTCTTCTAAAACATTTATAAATAAAACCCGGATACCGAGTGTGGCTAAAGTAATCTCGGGCAGGGCTCTGAAAGCAGAGGTACTGAGCACCGCTCTCCTCCGATACCCTGCTCGCCTTTAGCCCTGAGCTCACCTCTGGGCAGGGCACCACAGCAGCAGTGCTAAGAAAGATTTTCTTGGCTGAAAGGCATGATTGCCTCCTTACCCAGAGCAAAGAAAATCATCCAGATCTAATAATAACTTGCTAATCTCGCCCGGCCGGACCAGCGCAGATAGCGCAACGGAAATTTCCTTCTCAGCTCCCAGGAGAGGCTGCCCACAAAGGGGGCTTTTCTTTTGATAAGGTGTCTCCTGTCCCGTGCTGCTGACCCAGCCTGAGTCAGCACGTCACCCTCCGAGTGCAGGAAGATCCCGGGCTCAGCCGCTGAGTCACATGAATAACTGGAATAGTTCTGCAAAGCAGAATGAATTCCCAGAACCTCTTCGGGCATATACCAGCAGGCACATGCTTTTGCTCCTTACTTTACAGCTCTGAAAAGGACTCTACTGATATTTTTAACCAATATAAAGCAGTTTACCTGACGATAGAGTGTAAAACTTTACAAGTTTATTGTTGACACTCTCCTGCTTCCAAGAAGGTTTAAGAGTAAGCCACGACATAACAGAGCTATTAGGGTTAAGCTCAAATCAACTCTGCAATGACTCAGAGCTTGTAGCCCTTTCAAACCAAGTGTTTGGGGGAGAAGCTTATTATTAACTGTTGAGTAGCTTGTGGCTGATGCTGACTCTTCAGCCAGCAAAGATCTCTAAGGGCACTCTCTGGGTTTTAAAAATCTATTATACCTTGGCAGAAATGTCTGAGTTACAAGAGCATTAAATCAGCAGACCTGAGATTCTGGTTTAGCAAAGACCGCATGCTTGGAATTTGGGCAGAAATATTAAATTCACTATAGAGATTCTTTATATTCAGTCCTAAAGCTTGTAAAGGCTGCCTTTATGTTACATAAATTACCTTGTTTAGAACAGAGAAGTGAGGGAAGGAAGCTCAGTGGCAAATGCAGGATCCCAGGTATTGCTCCAAACAGTGGACCAGGGTGTGGGGGCTGTAACAGGGAAGTAAGAGGAAAGAGAATAATAGGAAAGGAATCAGAGGGTCAGTGATTGCTGAAGTTTTGCAGAGTTTTTCCTTCTAAGCTGCATTTTATGTTTTCTGAATAATAGTGGTAAGCTGACCAGGCACAGAGGGGAGTGAAGAAGAAAACCTGTTGCCCTTCAATGTATTATAAGTGAATCCAGAATCATCTGTTTGAGAGTCTAACATCACTGATCAGAGGAACTGTTGCCATGGCTTTTAGCTCTGTCCTCTCTTCCTTCTTCTAGAATACTAAAGTCAAAGTTGATGCCATTTCTCCACAAAATGCTGTAGTTTTTAATCTTTCATAAAACCTCATGTACTGCTAGTCTTGCCCTGTTATGTCCAACAACTGCCATAAAGAAGATGAAATTTAGATGTTCAACTTAATAGGGCATTATTACTGATGAGGAGCTCTGGGGGCAGCATTTAGAAGTCTGGATGTCTATGGCTTGTCTTTTGACCACAGATGAAAATGTGCCACTTCGCTGGGCTCAAAGGCAGGACCTTTCCCTGTGGTGTGTCTGAAATGAACGGTCCCCGAACCCAAACATTATTTCTGACATCTGTTGCTTGTTTAGATGGCAAAATCTGTGATAATAGGAAAAAGTATACAGTCCAGTAGCCATGGAAACCTGATGTAGTTTTTTCCTGTTTCTTTTTCTACTTTTTCTAGTGAATGAATGGCTGCTGAATCCAGCTGGATGGCAGCCCAAGAGCCTGCAGTCCTGAGTTTAGCCTCAGCAACAGGCAAACCTTGTCAAAAGCAATGAGCTTTCTCTTCGCCTGTTCTCACCAAAGTGCTGTTTTTAGCAGGCTACTTCTTTTCAGGAAGAGTTCCGTGCCCCAGAAATAGTGACCATTCATTCCCCAGTCCCTCTGGCTATGGCTAGAAAACAAAGTAACCCAAACACAAAGTAGCTTACCATGACTCACATTCACATGACTCAGCTCTTTTCCCCCATCCCCCCCTTTCCTGTGTCCTAAGCAGGTGGCCTCATCCAGACGGCCTCCTGGGAACAGTTCTTGGCCTTTACTGCCTCCCAAGTGTTCCCAGACATTGTCTGGGAGAGTTCCAGTTGGGACAGGCCTGTGCCATACATATCAGGGAGTATTCTTAGTTAGACAAAATGAGAGTTTATGGATCAAAGCTGTGCTCTGGTCCTCTGTGTTTACAGTATAGACATAACCTCTGTGAAAGCCGTTGGCAGGGAAAGCAGCTACTGCCAGCGGTGGTTCTGGTTGGATGATAGGAGCATGACAGCGAGGTCAGTGCTGCAGTCATCAGCTCCAAATGCTAGTTCACAAACCGGGGAACCCATATGTAGAACATAGCATGGCTGCATTCAGCTCTGTGGCCTCCATGGATGAGAAGGATGTTGACCTATTGGAGCAAGTTCAGAGGAGGGTCATAAAGATGATTAGAAGGCTGGAGCACTTCTGCTATGGGGACAGGCTGAGAGAGTTGGTATTTTTAAGCCTGGAGAAGAGAAGGCTCTGAAGAGACTTTATAGCAGCTTCCCAGTACCTAAAGGTGGCCCACAAGAGGGACATTTTACAAGAGCTGGTAGTGACAGGATGGGGGGTGATGGCTTTAAACTAAAAGATGACAAACTTTGTCTGGATATAAGGAAGAAATTCTTTACTGTGAGGGTGGCGACACTGGTTGCCTGGAGAGGATTTGGATAACCCATCTCTGGAAGTGATCACAGCCAGGCTGGATGGGGATCAACCTGGTTTAGTGAAGGGTGTCTCTGCCCATGGGAGGGGGGGTTGGAACTGGATGATCTTTAAGGTTGCTTCCAACCAAAACCATTCTGTGAGTCTTCAATCCTACAATTCTGTTATTTTCAGGGACTGTCTGAGGTCATCAGGATGTCTTTGTCTGGTACCAAGAGCCGTAGGATCTTGAATAATTTTTGCTGCACTGAGATGCTGTGGCACCCAGCTGCTAACATCTTGGTGTGCCACTGTGCAGTGAAGATGACTTAAGCATATCTCATACTAGTAGATACTGTGCAAGTGATGGCTTATACCCTTTATCAACCCAATGCACAGTGCAGATGTTCTGTCTGTTGCCAGTTTCTCCAATTTGATTTGCACTGTCATATTTTGCAACAAAGAGTATTTGCATGAGGGCCCAGCTCAACCAAAGGACTGCTGGTGCTTACAGCAACTTTTCTGTTCATTTCAGTGGGTTCATCGTTGCCCCCCCTAATTCATTGTGGTGCTTCTGAGTGTGCTCAGCTGCTCTACAATTATTATTTTCAAAAAAACTTTTGTTGTGTTGTAGAGTTGGCTCAATATTTTTTTCTGAGAACCTGGTCAGCACCTTCATCCAAATGAAACCAGTTTGTGGTTTCATCATCCTTGGAAGGAACTCAAGGAGTCCAAAAAGTGTACATCTGCTTTGTCAATGGGTTATTTTGTACATCCATCAAGGAAGGGATAAACAAGTAGATTAACATGGTTCTGGTCAGCTTTGCTTCGTTCATTTTCTCCTCAGAAAAACAGGAGGTTGATAGCAAAATCATGACTTTAGGGCTGTGTGGTTCAAACAATAGATGTGGCTGAGCAATAAAATTCAGTTGACATTCCAAACTGGAGCAGGACAGGTATTTGCTTTCAGAAAGCCCCCAGAGTGCAGTAGTTACTGGAATGCTCTTTCTATAAAATTTTACAACCAGTTTATAGAATTCCACAGAGCAGACTGTCAAGATGCAGTCTTTATTATCACAGAATATATATATTTCAGTCCCGATCTTGCTATGGCTTCTAAATAAGTGTCGCTCTAAATGGGCTTGTCCCTGGTCACATGGGAAGTGCGTCATGCCAGAATTGATATAATCATTGGATTATCCTGCTTGTTAGCACTTTGAATCTTCATTATGCACTTTGAAGTCTTCAGAGGAAGAGCTTCATGGGAATATTTTGAGAGCCTGATTCAGTTTTTAATTGGACTGACTCATGTTGAGTCACCAGGATATCCATTAGCTGCATCTTTAAAATCCAACACTCAGATTTTGAGTGAACTGTGTGGGAATAGGATCCCCCTGCTCCCAGCTGCTTCTGAGGTGCCATAGGGTTGGGATATCTACTACCATTGTGCTCTGGAAAGTGCTGATTTCTACTCCACCAACCACTTGGCAGCTCTGGCTGCCAAGGCAGATGATTTCTGTGTTCTTTGGACACTCAGTTGACCAACTGCTTGCCAGGTAGCTTTTCAAAATTATCTCCTACTCCCTGTCTTCAGCAACACTGGCATCTATTACACACAAAGAGTTCACCACACCCACACCTTGCCATACTGCAGGAAGTACTTGGCTAAGAGAAGCAACCTTAAAGCTGAAAGAAGCATTTTCCTTTTCATTTCTAGGAAAGGATTTTTACTCCTTGAACAAAATGGCAAAAGGCAATGAGTAAGGCACCTGATGACTAAAATAATTTAGGTTGTGGGAAGCAGCAGAATTTTATGTTGAACAAAAATCTGAGTGGGATTCATTTCACCTAATTTAAGCCATCTGAAGTGAAGCATTCAGTCTAAACAAGCTATCCAACACTTGATCTGTTGTCAGTGGGGACAAGTAGGTACTCTGAGGTGGTGACTCAACCTGTCTGCTTTTGTTCTGAAGGGCTGAGATGAGTCGCCCTTTGAAGTTGCTTCCTAATACCACTTCCTAACACTCTACAAAATATGTAGAGAATCTGGGGTGAGGAGTTTGGTCTATTGCTGATCGATGTTAGACAGCTCGAGTTTGGTAAGCTAAAGACAGGCATGAACAAGTGCAAAGGACCAGATTTAACAAAAGGGAACACTTTATAAGGGTAGAGTCTTACTTTCATTTCCTTTATAGGTGGCATTTGTGGCAGATTTCTGGCTCATTACCAATCCTATTAGGGCGAGGGGGAAAAAGAGACGCCTAATCTGTGGGCCAGCTTGTGAATCTCTGCCCTATAAGGCCCTTTCCTAGAGGAAGACATTGGTTTCATTCTGTAGCAGCAATCTCCAAGAATGGATGACACATGAATGAACAAGTAATTCCCATTATTAGGGTAATGAAAAGAACTGGGCCACTCAGTTATAAAATTAAACTTTGGCAAACCCATATTTGTGTTCTGGGCCCACTTTATTTCTTTCTGAGGATCTGGAGAAACATCAACAAACACTGGTGGCATTATGGAGCTATTGAAATTTCCATCATGTAGGTGCAACACAAGGAAAGATTTGCAAACTTGTGTTTGATGGCATGAAAAAAACCCCAGGAGGTGTTTGAAAATTTGAGGGTAAAGCACTAAGGATACAGCCTCACCTGAAGCGTGATTTTGCTTTTTCATTTTGATAGAGCAAAACTCTGAAAGTAATGAAAAGTGAGTCCTGACTGAGACTCACTAAAAAGACCCCATGAAACAATATCAATGATTGTGGCAACTCTCTGAAGGTTTGACTCAAGAGGTAACTGTGGGCAGTTAAATAGTGAATGTAATAATAATAATAATAATGTTTCCATTGTGTTCCTTCTGACATTTCTTTGGTTCATTGTATCATGCATCTATTGAACACGGGAAGTGGGCTGCTAAAAATGTTCCACTTCTAAAATTAATAAAAAATATGCCAGAAAAGTAGATGTGTTACGAATAGTAATAGAAATGTTACAAATAATGATGACTGTGGAGCCAACAGGCCAATTCCCACAAGATTATCAGGCATGAATAAGAATTGCAGGATGACAACTCCAGTGCTTTAAATCTCTGAAACACTTCACACACTTTAACCCAAGAGACACCTTGCAACAGAAGAAGAGGAGAGATGCAGGCTCTGGTCCTGTACTGTTACGTCAAATGGACCTTGGCTGATGACTTCAGCAGGTCTAGGATCAAGCTGTATAAATTGCCTAAGGTTGAAGTGGGTGTCAGTGGCAGGATGAGCTCAGGCTTCTGGACTCCGGCCCTGTGTATTGTCCATGAGAGCCTACAACCACTTACACAGTGTTAACTTCTATCATGGTGGTGACCATGTAAATCAACCTTGCCTGTCAGTTTCATCTCACTGTGATGGTAAGGTGGCTAGAAGTTTAGGAAACCACATCTTGGGGTGTGTGCATATATATATATATATATACGCACACACACATATATGTGCTTAAGATCTGGATGTAGAATGACCTCCTTTACCTAAACCACCTTGAGGACTATGAACACGAAGGCTGTTTAGAAGCTGTCTTTCTGATGGACACACCTATCATAGAATCATAGAATGGTTTAGGTTGGAAGTGACCTCAAAGATCATCCAGTTCCACCATAGGCAGGGACACCTCCCACTAGATCAGGTCGTTCAAGGCCTCATCCACTCTGGCCTTGAACACATCCAGGAAGGGAGCAGCCACAACCTCCCTAGGCAACCCCTTCCAGTGTCTCACCACCCTCACTGTAAAGAACTTCCTCCTAACATCCCGTTTAAATCTCCCCTCTGCCAGTTTAAACCCATTACCTCTCATCCTGTCATAACAAGACCTTCTAAATAGTTCCTCCCCAGCCCTCCTGTAGGCCCCCTTCAGATATTGGAAGGCTACTATAAGGTCTCCTCAAAGCCTTCTCTTCTCCACGCTGAAGAGCTTCAACTCTCTCAGCCTGTCCTCATAGCAGAGCTGCTCCAGCCCTCTGAGCATCTTTGTGGCCCTCCTTTGGACTTGTTCCAGCAGTTCCATGTCCTTCTTGTGTTGGGGGCTCCAGAACTGCACACAGTACTCCAGGTAGGGTGTGATGAGAGCAGAGTAAAGGGGGAGAATCCCCTCCCTTGCCCTGCTGGCCACACTGCTCTTGCTGCAGCCCAGGACACAGTTGCTGTCTGGGCTGCGTGTGCACACTGTTGGCTCATGTTGAGCTTTTCATCAACCCAGACCCCCAGGTCCTTTTCCTCCAGGCTGCTCTCCAGCCACTCACCATCCAGCCTGGATCTGTGCTTGGGATTGTGCAGACCCAGGTGCAGGACCTTACACTTGACCTTATTGAATTTCATGAGGTTGACCTATCCCTCCTTCAATCTTAGGAGAAAGAGGTAGAGGCAAAGAAAAATAGCTGGGGTTGTAGGAACTGAAGGTTTTTAATTTATTGACAAATATGTAATTCTGGAATAAAACCCAGGGTCTGAAAAGAGAAGGTATGAGCAGAGCTGAACAGCATGGTGAAGGGGTGGGTTTGGCCCTGGTTTCAGCTTGCATTTTGGGCCTGTTCCTGCTGTTGTATCACTCAGTGATGTTTGACAGATTGTTATTCAGGAGAAGAATCCTTTAGGCTGGCTGACAACACACTGGATATGTTGTCCTGGGGGATAACATTTGCTCTGTAAGCTGAGGCCTTGCATTACTGTGCACATGGAATTCCCATGCTTCTTTGATGACACTTCTTTGTGAGAAGGTTAAGTGAAGCCCTAAGTTATTTCACTTTGCACTATCAGTGTTTCAGTCTGAACTAAGATCTGTGTTTGTGAGGTCTGGTTGAGTTTGACTAACAAAGACCAGATTTTAAAATTTATGGCCATATTCCAAAATATGTTCCACGATTTGGTTATCATTGAGTGCTACCTGGTTTGGGAAACTTCTTTTTCTTCCCAAAGTAGAGGGAGAAATCTGGGAAATCATAAAACAAATGGTTGAAAAAAAAAAAAAAAAAGTGAGATATACTGTAACTTCTTAAACAAGAAATTCATCTATCAAAACTCCACAACATTGGGCAGCCAAAGAGGAAGATGTGTTAGAGAGGAGAATCAGCCTTTTTATCTTTAGTTTCTGTCCTTATTTTTGGCAACAGTGCCTTGGTTCTCTTCTGTCTTTTGCCAGATTGTCTTTAGTTTCTGTGCTTGTCTTTCTCCAAAGAGAATGTGTAAGATGGAATTGATACCTGAGTGTTTGAAAGCTATCTCAACATCATGAAGAATGTCATTGATAAAAATAAAAGTGCTGCTCGGATTATTTCAGCCAGGTTTTCTAAGGAAGGAATTGTCAGGACCAGTATGTATGTGGCAATCTGTTATTCTCTTTCTAGAAGTCCTTGATAGGTTTGGCTGATATTAACCAAGTTTCCCTGGGAAGCTGAGGTCAAATATGTGATTTTGCTATAGATTTAGTGCAAACTGCTGGCCAATTAAAGAGAGTCTTCTAAATTCAAGCACAATCCCTATATCAGATTCCACATGGCAAAGGCGAAGTGGGAAGTAGGTTTCTTTTATTCTAGTGCTCGTGAAACTACTTAATTTATCCCTCCCTCTCTAAAAGCAAATGCAGCATATTGACTAAGTGAGCAAGTTCTGCTTCATGCAATTCTCAAAGGGATTAGAGAAGAAGGTGTCATGCCATACTTGGCACATGGCAAAAAAGTAGAGGTTTAAAAATGAAAAGTCAGAATTAAAAAGCATGCAAATACAGAGATGGCTGTAGAGGGGATGAGTGAAGGGTGTTGAGAGATGTTGATTGGATCAAAGGGGTGTCAGTATCTCCAGATGTCTCACTGAGCATTGTGGTGCAGCTTCACAGGAAAAAGGATTTAGTAGAAGAGATATCACACAAAGAAGAGGGAGTGAGGAAGCTCCTCCTAGCAGCTGCATTTTCGTATGTATACTGGTTCCTTTTAGAAGCACTGAACAATAGAGAAGTAACTTAAGAACTCTTAATTTGCTGGCAGAAGCAGAAGTTGGTACTGACTAGGATGGGGGCACTTCCAGTGAAGAATGGCTGGGTCTGTCTCTCAGGCTAAGAGCACTGGAGATTTCAACCCTGAAATAGAACAGTCCCTCTCCCTCCTTGCTATGCTTTATCTAAGTCCTTCCTTACTGAAAGCGAAGGGAGTTTCCATTGTATTTTTTCAGCTTTTGCTGATCGTATTCTGTTTCAGATACCAGAGTTCTTTTAGGGCTTAATTCTTAGCAAATGTGGAGGTTTATCAGAACTGTGACAACTACCTAAATGTTTGCTTTCAGCCTTGGAAAAGAGAAGTAATTTTACTTCTGTTTTTCTGAAGGTGGCTTATTTATCTTTACTGAAAATAAAAGCAAAGCAATAAAGCTGTTGTAAGAAGTTCCTTCTAGTCTTGGAAGTTTATGTCTGTCCTCGTGCTGCAGGTTACTGACTCCTCTCAGTGCCAGCTGTGTGTAGAGGTGCACTTTAAATTAGATAATGGAAATTGTCTGGGCTAAAGACCACAGACAGTCCCCCTGATTTTTATTTGGATTTTTTTCCCTACTTGGGTTATTTCAGTGATTCAGTTCTCCATGTGGTTCCATATGAATGGGTGGGTAATGTAGCACAAGGGCAGAAATAAAGGTTTGGAAAAGTCTTGCTGCTGTCCTATGGCATCATTCAACTCTGCTAGCATGTGCTTCCTAGTGAGCTGCTGAAATGCTTCTGTTTTGCCCAGGATCTCATCTTGCTTTAACTCGTTTCTGTGTTCATGGCTAAGGCCCACTCATAGCTGCTAGCTGTACCTTTACCAAGCAAACCACCACGAGCGTATTTCATGAAATAGTTTCAAACCTCATTATAGTTTTTTTGTTTTGTTTTTTAACTCACTGACTTGTAAGACCTGATTCTGCTTCCACTGTCATAAATGACAGAAGCCTCCTGATAGTGAGGCTGGCCACAGAATGTAGAAGTCATTGTAAGTGTTTTAATGCCAGTGGATTTAGAGATTTTCTCAAGCACTTTATAGTTACGTTCCCAGCTTTGTCTCTGCTTCACTGTCAATTGTCTACTGTTCTCCCTAATCCTCCCTCAGCTTTCTGAAGCTCTATCTTCCCTTCCTGCTGACAGATAACAATTTATTGTTGCTAGATTTAATGTTCTTGGTGTACTGAGATCTCATTCGATTCATGTAAATGTTGAAATGTTTTGGTGTTTTCTTTTAGACTTCAATTGTTCTATTATTCTGTTCCTATTAGCAATCTAACATCTGATCTTCTAAATAATCTTGCTGTTTAATGAGTTAAGGCTTGCTCATCACTTGGAAAATTGAATGTATTTTGCAACATAATTATTTTATATCTGTCAAATGATTAGCATCAGAACATTTTAAACCTTCTCTTTATATTCAGTGGTGGAGGTATATCCCTTGTCACTTCCCTCCAGAAAGCAGAGACATTGACCGAAATCCATCTGTAGAGTAATTTCTTCAGCACCATTTGACTTCTGACAGGGAGAGATTTAGCTCTCCACTACTTATCTTCATTTTTGCCTCAGCTTTCCCCTTTTATGGTCTTTTTTCTGCTATGGATCCTCTTCAAGCAGTTGTTTAAATGGATCCCAGAAAGACTTGGACGTCATGCTGCTGATGCATTTGTCTGTAGCAGAAGCCACTTGCTCATGCCAGGAATGTATTTGTTGTGTACTTATTTTGATTTATGCATTAGGAGATTAAAATTCGGCACACCTTGGTTGATTGAAAGTATAGAGTTATATCTCTTACCAATAACAGTAAAAGTGGAAACAGCTGTCCTGTGCTGGCCTTCATCACGGAAAGAAGAGCAGGTAGGTGTCTAGATATCACTTAAGTTGTGTGGAACAGTGAAAAAGATTCAAAATCCCTCAGAACTTAATATTTTATTACTTCTTTAAAGGCAGCTTATCTACAAAAGAGACTTAGATTTAGTATGCAGTAGCAGTCAATAAGTGACTCTGGTATTTAGTCTTGTGAATTCCTTGTATTCTTCAGGACCATTGCTTTTAAATGTTAGCTGTTATCATTACTGCTTGTTGTTTGCTACTCAAGCGAACAACTTCTGCACAACACTCAAGAACTCAAGCACTTCTGGGTAACTCCCCAACCCACCAAAACTCATAAAAGCTTTCTGCTGAGGCTGGTTTGTACAAGGAGAGTTGAATGACCATTGACAGCAGTGCACATACTCCCTTTTCTAACTCTCAGCTGTGAACATGTGAAAGCCAGACTATGGTTGAAGCAGGTTTAGTTTATGTATGTACCTTTTGGTCACACTTGACCAGGTGGTACCCTTGTTGCAAGAGGTGTCAGGGAGATAAATATTTGAGTTTCTAGTCTAAACTAACTGTGAGAGATGGAAAAAATATGATTATAGAAATGGGGAGTTCTTCAGACTCAATTTTCAAGAAGACCGTTAGACTTTTTTTTTTTCTGATATAATTTCCAATCTTTTCCTACTCAGCTTTGATAATAAATATCCCTTGAAGACAGCAAACATGAATCTATCAAGAATCTTGGATGAAGGGTTTTAATGATCTCATTTGAAGTACTGTTGAATTCTTGCAATCCGTCTGTCTCTTTCTTCCATTCCTTATGTTTTTACTCACAGAATCCTCCCTTTCAATTAAGTGAATGAACCTTAGAATTAAGTAAGGCTGTCTTAGGAAGTAAAAGGAATATGACTGATTTTTATAATCTAAATTGGAAGCAATTACCAGTTTTCTATCTTCATGCTTGCTTGGAAAATTTACACTTAGCCTAGCAATACACCTTCATTAAAGGCCTATCTATCTATCTACATAACCTTCTCTTTCCAGCAAAAGTCCTTCTGTGAGCTATATTAAATTTACTGTGGCTTCATCTCTTTATTAATAACCTTTTTGTATATTTTCAATTAAGTTTCTAGTCACATTATCACACTGAGGTAAGAGCTCTCTCTGACCTTTAATAGGATGTGGATAATAGAACGTCTTTGGCTCATGTTCTCCTTTGGTAGCACAACCTCCAGACTGCAGTAAAACTGAATGGACACTCACTTGCAGGCTCTGAGACTAGACGGTATTTAAACAACCTCATGTTTTCTTGGGTTTATGGCAAACACCAGTAGCAGACCGTGAATGACTCTTAACATAAACTAAATATATTTTATTTTGACTGATATTTTACATATGGCAAGTGGAGCTTCTCCCCGCATGAACCCTGAGGAGTGTTGTGTGAGGCAGAGGCTGTAGGTACTTTCAGAGGATAAGGACCATATCGTATTTGAATTCAGATGTTAATGTTCTGGCATTTGGACACCAAGTAGAATTGGCGATTAGAGTGAAAAGGGATGTTTATGCTTCCTTCAAGCCCAGATTATTTCTGGGTGGGAAGGGCAGATTTGGTAAGCAGCCAGAGTTGTGTCAATATGAATATCTGAACCAGCTGCTTTTCTTGCTGTTCTCCCATGGCTGGATGAATCTATTCTTTATGTCTTTGTCTTTTTTGCTTGTAACCTGTAGCTCATGTTGCTCTCATGAATTTCACTGCCAGAGGCATCTACCATATATTTTTCTCTTGATAGGTGATTGTCATTTTATTTCATTGAGTATGAAAGCCTCAGCTACTCTCCAGCTCCATTTTGTTGTTGTTGTTGTTTGTTTTTTATTTGGTTTTGGTTTGCCTTTTTTTTGTTGTTGTTGTTGTTCTTGAGTCAGCTTTTCCCTGTTTTAGTTCAACAAACCATGCAACCAACCTCAGCTGAAAGTTGCCAAAGCACAAAGGGGACACAGTGAGTTAAGTCTGCCAAGGTGACATTCCTCTGCATTAATTCTTGTTGATATTTCTGTCTCCATGGATGTCTGAGTGTTTAGGAAACCTCATCTGGCATGTCCACATAAAGTGAGGTCTAAAGATCAAAGCAGTAAATTTGTCCCCGGTGAGGCAGGGCTTGATATTTCAGATGGAGCATTTGATCCAGGCTCTCAGTAGATGCTGAGGGAAGAGCTCCGGGCTGGGCTGGGCTCAGCTCAGGGCACGGGTGCCACTCCTGCGACGGTGTGACTCACAGTGCTTCCCACAGGGGTTTGTCCTATTAACTCGAGTGCACGTTTCAGTGACTGACTGGTTGAACCTGCTGCTTAATGTGCCATCTCAAGGAGCTGTGGAGCAATAGCTTCCTCAGGCGAGTGCCTGGCTCTGAGCAGGGCTTTGGAAGCGGCCGAGATCCGCAGATAACGCTCCCAGAGGTTGCGTTATTCCCCAGGCAGCCCTGCCTTGGTTTAGGTGCAGTTCCATGCATCTTGCCCTGGAGCAGCACAATCTAACAGTCACCGTCTGGGTTGTTTCACTCTTAGTCAGCGGGACTCCATCACTGTCCAAACTGAAAACCTATTCATCATCATCATCATCATTTGTACACCTGTCACGATGCAGCCTTCAGCTCTACTGGTATTTCCAGCCCAGACCAGCCATTTAAAATCTTCTTCCATGCTTCCTTCTGCATCACCGCCTGTGTTCCCGATGTGAACTTCCTGACTTCCTGCACCAGGCTCTGAGTCTCCAGCCTCTATTAAATACACATGTCAGCTTGTTTTCCTGCAGTTACTTCTACACCTATTAGGGTTTGTTCCCATTCTCCTACCCGCTTTCTGCTTCCCTATCTGTGCTGAGATTGTGGGTTGAGGAACAATTCCTTGCTTGAGATGCAAAGCATGCAAACACATGCAAAATAATTATGCAAATGTTTTCCAATTGCTTTCATTGTGATTTTAATTAGCACTGTTTTGGTCTTGTGATGGAAAATGGAAGCCAAGTGAGCCAAAGTACCTGCTGGGAGTGGAGCTGGGGCTAGACCCTGAATTTCCCCACTCCTCTTCAGGCTACAGCACATGACTGTCTCCTCTGCACGTTCTGCCCTGGAAAATTTTTATTTACAGAAACAGAAGTTCTGGAATTTGCATAACTTTGTAGCAGCAGTTTCTGCTCTATGTTCAAAAGACTGCTTGTAAGTCTTCAGGCCATGGCAGTTACATTTCTGCAAAATCACAGCAGAGGAGATTATGTGAACTTGGAATACTTCTCTAATACGACATTTCCCACTATGAGCTTCCTGTAGTTGCTACCAGACTGTCATTGGGAGCAGAAAGGGGGTGGCATAAGATAAAGCATGTCATTTTAAATGTGGTGCACGGTGGCAAGAGTCTCCAGAGTCTGGGAACTGCACACAGGCTTGTGTTTTGGGGGCTGTTAATGAAGTGTAACCCTAATTGCAGAGAAGGGAAGGGACTGTGAGACAGCAGATCTCTTTCTGTAGAAGAGGCACCGAAGGACACAGGAGAGAAAAGCTGAGGAGGGAGCTTCTGCAAGCAGTGCTGGTGCTCTGGGACTGGTCTCCTATCAACATCAAAGCAGAGCATTTGTTCCTGGGGTGCTGTCAGCTTTGCCCTCACAGTCTGCAGGCTGGTTTCTACTGTTTGGAAGGACAGCACAGCAGAGAGTAGCAGATCTGGGTGCTCCACATGTATGGAAGGAGGGGTCATCAAGTGGTGAGCCAACTCCTTCTGCCATATGGTAACAGACAACTGGCAGCCTACTTTATTTGTCATCGCTTTCTTTCCCTCTTCAGGTAAATCCACCTTCCGTCCAGCAGCCACTTTCAAACCAGGGTTGGACATGCAAAGAGAGACAGCCACGCAGGGTTTTCTCCCTACTCCCAACTGTGCCAAACAACCAGTTTGCTTTCCTGGATATAGTTCTAAAAAGAGCTGGAAGGAGAGAAACCTTTCCCAGAACGTCCATTTCTGGAACCAAATGATTTCTGCATCTCATTTCTGGAACAGCAGTTCTGCTTTTAAAGAGGTGAACACAAAGGATCTAAAAGAAGGAACTGAGCTCTGACCCTCTGTGCAGAGCCTCCTGCAACTCCTGCTGTTCATCACCCTCACCCTGCACATGAGGCATTGGGAGGGGCCAAAGATGTGGTAGGAAGAGCCTGAACAGATTGTGAAAAGTAATACAACCTCCACTTGCTCAAAGAGACATCGCATGTATAGGGCTGGAATGCCATAGACTCAAGACCTTCTAGAAAAAAATTGAGGAGCAGCAGAGATATCAGGCTGCCTGGAAGATGGGATACTAAAGAATCTTTCAAGAGGAGGGCTTGGGCTGAGTGAAAAGCCTGGCAAGAGGATGAATTCACTGGAAATTCAGAAGATGTATGGACAATATTCAGTTCTTCTGTGATTTAGGCTCAAATCATTCCTAGTGGCACTCTCTGTATTAGTTTTTTAGGAGCCAGTCAGAGCTGCAACACGTATCTAGGTTTTTAGGCCATGCATTCTACCTAAAATGCAGTAGATTTGTGGGAGGAAGATAGAACAACCCAGAAATGGCATCATTTTGACACATGGAAGGCAGTGATTCAGTTGCTTCACAGGCACATGGAGTACTGCAAATGTGCAGCTCATGAAAATTTCGATGGTGTTTAAAAAACAGTTTGACAGTGTCAGTCCCCTTTGTCCTCGTGCCAGCTCTCCATTTTGTTTTGCTGCAGAAGAAGAGGGCTCATGGAACAGTTGAGCTCCTGTTGGCCTGAGGAAATATAACTGTCTTCTAAGGAAGGAGCTTTAATTGACATTTCTTGCTCTGGACTTGTTCTGTGAATGAGGAGAGGACCTCAGTCTCTGAGGATGCTAATCTGGCACTTCTTGCTGACCTTAAGTTGACCTACGTAATTTAAACCAAACCCATGTTCAAGTGACACAATTTCTGCTGAGAAAGTAGAATATGTGCCAGGACTTTTAATATTACTTTTTTTTTTTTTTTTTTCTTTCTCTCTCTCTCTGTTTAATCTAGTGTCTGATGTGAATTGAGGGGAAAAAAATTATGTACAACATAGCCCTTGCAGCAAAGTCTTAGAAAATAAAATGCAAAAGCAGGAGTATGACACTTCTGTTAACACACACTCACACAGAGGTGTTGCCAAAAGCAGAGTTAGCCAACCAACAGCGTGTCTATGTGCAATTTACTGAAGGGAGGGGACAGGGCTAATTTATGCACTTGGCCCTCAGACCATGGTTTAACTCAATGCTTTTTCATGCACAGATCCTGTAAATCTTACAGGAGAAGCAATGTCAGCTCACATCAGGCTTGGGACACACTGAAAATATTGCTCACACAGATGATGACTTGTGTTTAATTTGCTGTTGTGGATGGGTCTGAACCAAACTCTGTTGTTCCAAACATCTCTAAATTTAAGAGGTTTTGGCATCTTGGTCCAGATATGAGCTCTCCGTGTTCCAAGGAATAAGTATTAGGTTGTAAAGGTGGGAGTTGTTACGTAAATGGGGTAATATAAGAGAATATCTGTATTAATTCTTCTGTTATGCCTTGGAGCTCGAGGTTTGCCAAGGCTTAAGTGGACTCAGGATGAGCTGGACACATCCAGTTAATGTCAGTAATGTGACTTTTCTTGAACAAATGTGGCTCCTCAGTGCACGTTGCAACTGTTGCGTGTTCCAGCTCTGCAGCAGCTGCTGCTTGGAGCTTTAGAAATATGTATTCTAGTGTTGAAGCCTGTTCTTATTTCTGATTTCCTTTGGTCCTAAATAAATTGGTTCTGATTTTCAGTGCTTCTGTCAGGGAAGTAAAAAAATATTGATGTGTTATTGATGGATATAGAAGTCTTAGGAAAAAAACCCAACCAACAAACCAAAACCAGAATGTGAAATGAAGAATGATGTGTCTATATGCAAAGTATTGGACCTTCCATCTCCTTCCTGATGTCACAACTATGTTCATAATTTCTGTATCATGTACAAGTCATCAAAGGCTTGCCTCAGTGTAGCATCTGAATATTTTCCATTGATGCCATAACTAACACTCAACAGCTTCTGCTGCTTCTTTGTCTTGTGCGGGTTATCGCAGGGCCTGAGTGCTGGCTTGGACAGGGCAGGTGGATGATGTACACCTTGAGCTGCACAATTGCACTTTGCCCTTCGGAGATGTACTGTGGGTGCTGGTCAAGTGCACAGTTCTGATTGGTTTTAAGGAAAGGAAATGTGACTTCCTTCCACAGTCTGCTACAGAAGCCTTAGTATTATTTAAATGTTTTGTGATTCACTTGTCATCATATACCAGTCTCACTCCAGGATATCTTCTGTGTGACTAGGATTCACCAATGGCAGGTAAAAGAGGAGAAAAAACACTTGCACAGAGGAAGGTTATTCCAATTCTTCTTATGGCTTCTGAGGCTGGGAAGGACAGGCCATTCCTCTGCTCCTCCACAGCTTGCTCTGCGGCTCACCATGTTCACCTCATTGCTCAGGGCCCCTTACTGTGATTGTTCTTTCTAATCCATTGGTCCCATGTTGCTGTGGACCATGCTGGCTGCAATGTGGTGGCAGAAGCTGGGTTTGTCCATCTCTGTGGTGTCAGAAATGCTGTCTGTGCATTGGGAATGACCCGTACACGGAAGCAGCAGGTGGTATAATGAGGTAAGCACAGTGTGCTAGGTGAGGCTCAGCTTAGCATGATGGATCAGTGACACTTTGTAGCAGAATACGAACTGCTTATTCTTTTTCCCAGCTGTTCTCCCAAGCATTTTGAGCATACATTTGTCCTCAGCATGAAGGAGATTTACATATTTCACTGCCATTGACATGGTAGGAGACCCTCCTCACTTGCAGATTCATTTTTTTAATAGGCATCCAGCACGAATGGGAATTGAGTGCATGTGTGTGTCCAACAGAGAGTAGACCAGATCCAGCTGTGGGCACGAATAACTGCTTAGGAGGCCCATTTTTTTCTGCTGATTTGCTAACTCACAGGACAGCCAAGTCTTCCTTTTTAGGAATGGGAAGAACAGTTAAAACAGAGGACCTCAAGCTTCAGATTGTATCGCCTATAGAAGAGGGGAGTCAGCAGGGAGAAAACTCTGGAGAAAATAAGGTTCATTGTGGGCAAATGTGAGCTCATCTTGCCTCTCCTCCAAGCTGGCAGAGAGGTCAGGGTGTTTTGGGCTCTGAGTCAATGCTGTCATGACTTGCTTGTGTGACTTGCTAATTGAAGTTAGAGATACTTGCAGATACTCAATGTCTGTGGCATAGACATGCTGGTCTCAGTTGTCTTCTGCTCCATATCTTTTCAAATCATAAATCTAAGGCAAATGTATTGATGTGGATTTTGGGAGAGACAGGTGTGCTCTGTGCTCATTCTCACTTCTGGGAGATGCGGAGGTGAGTCAGCTGCGTTATATGATGACAACACAAGCACAAGAAACAGTCCTCATGCCAAAAGGTGAATCTTAAAAGACAAAAGAAAATGGTATTAGGAGGAAAGAAGGGACAATGGCTGGAGCCCTAAATTGGATGCCAGAGATATCTCAGAGTAAGCAATTTCCCAGAGGATTGTTGGAGATGTGAAATGAATTGTAAGAGCTGCTTTGCAGGCATTTGTGGCCACATGCACCTGCTTACAGCCAGGGGAAAGACAGTGCGTAAATGTCTGGAGCATCACATAAAAGCTGTCTGCTGGGCTAGGCAGAGCAATTAAAACCCATCTCACTTAAACGAACCCTGAGTGCAGGTCAAACAAATCTAATTTTTATTGTTCCTTAAGGAGATGTCTGGGTAGGAGACAAAAGGGGGGGGGGGAGGGGATGCAGCTGTCAGGTTAAAAAATCAAGATGCCTTTAAAAAATTAAATGTTCACAATAGTGCTACAGCAAGCTAGATAAATGATATATTATAGCCATGGTTTAAAACTAATTGATGACTAATGTTGTAATGCATTTGTAGCTACACTGATCTATTATATATCTTGGCTGAGCTGAAGGGACACTTCAAGGAGAAAAATTGCTAACTGTTTTAACCTGATGGAACTTGGGGAAAAAATAGTTACTTTAAGAGATAAATGGAAAGGTTGTGACCTCCTAATGTACATCTGGGGTCTTGCGATGCAAAATCAAATTATCATTAAACAGAATGTGATCTGTGATGGAATTAAACCAACTGAAAACCAGCATAGAAATTTCCTCAGAGAAGCACAATGGTGCTGTCTGAGCTGGGACCATCAGCTCAAGAGCTGCCTGGCGAAAGAACTGGTGTAACAAGTTGGTAAGGGACTGTTTTGCTCTAAAATGAAAAGTTCCTTTAATTGGAGACTGCAGGAAAAATGTAAGCATATTTACAGCAATTTGCATATGTAAGACATTCTACAAACATTACTTAATTAGTGTATAAATGATTAACAGTTCTGAGGAACATGTGTCTCTCTGGCTCTTGGAGGGGAGACAGGAAGCCTCATTTTCCCCTCTTCATTTTTGTCATGCCTGAGGCTCATGCCTTCTGGGTTTTACCCTTGCAGTTGGAATTCAGAGAAGATGTCAGTCAGGCTCTGCTTATTTTCACATCTAATTCATGCAAAAACCAGGTTTCCTCCTGAGGCAGTAAACTGGCCCAGATTTGCTTTAAAGTTTGGCCTGAGCTCAGTGAATGACTCACTTGAAGGTACATCCATCTTCCTGGCTGAAACACAATATGGGAAGTGTTGTCAAAGAGCAGATACCTCCCTAGAAGAGATTCAGGACCATAGAAACCAAAATTAATGGCTTGTTTCGTCCCTTGGTTTCCTGTTACCCAATATTAAGGACACAAAATGGGTGTAACATTGTTACTCAACCCAGGGTACCAGCCTGGGGTGTGCATGCTGAACAAGCTGCGGGTAGCTGGGATGTGTCGCTGGAATTCGAGCTGGAAGGAGCTGCACTCTTAGTCTCCATGGCCATAGGCTCTGTGCAAAGCTCTATGGAGTAAATATGGCAAAAGGCTATCAGTGAAGGCACTGTGAAAATATGGATTACCTTGAAAAGGCCAGAAATGCCTCTGAGATCCTTAGCCTCTCAACCTCTGAACTGGTTCCCTTTAATAGGAGTGTATATGTTATAAGAGAACAATCTAACAAAGACAACCCTCACCATAGTGACACCAATTTTCTTTTGGTTGAGAATAACTTCGTGTAGTAAGAACAGGACCAGCCTGTGGTATTGTCTGAAAGCAATGTATTCCTTTATCACAAATTAACCTTCTGGTGGAAAATGGAATGTTTGCAATACCAATTGCTAATATTTTGTACCCTGAAAGCTTTTGAAGTTCCAAACCCCACTAAAGTTTCCATATATTTTTGCTACTGTACATTAGGCTTCCACCTTTGCATTTACTTTGAAGACTGAGACAAGCAGCTTTGGAAAAATAGTTGTCTAGCTCAAGATGGAGCAGCTGAAGTCTTCATTCTGGAGGTCTTCCTTTTAAAGGGGAGCATTACTCTGGGGTCTTAACTTGAAGTTATTCAGGTCCTGGTGCTGATATCAGTTTTCAACATCAGGAACTCAGTGACACTGGCATCACTGAGCTGATTTAGAACATGTATTTTCTCAAAGGATGAGCTCTGTCTAGGACATATGTGTGACCTACTCTAGGGGATCCTTCTCTGGCAGGTGGGTTGGACTTGACCTCTGGAGGTCCCTTCCAACCCCTAACATTCTGTGATTCTTTCCTTCCACTAATATATATTTTTAAAAAGTAACTCTAACTGTTATTTTTCCTCCCCTATCAAGGTAGCTTCCTAAATCTTGCTGCTGAGTTTGAATTCTTGGATCGGTTCTTGGACTGGAATGTTTGTAAGACAGAAAAAGCACAGAAAATAGCTTTAGATTAAACTCTGAGCTGCCAGTTAATTTAAAAGCAACGAAGTAAGAAGGGAAAAAACCAACAGAGTAAACTTGAAGCATGGCACTAGCTAGTCAGACTGCCTGTAGTAGGTGGATTAAAAGGGTGAGGTTTTATTCTGAAAAACTTGCTTTGTTCAGTAAACACTTCTTCTCTCTCATCCCAGATTGTCAGAGCTTACCTTAAGATTTTAGGGGGAAAATCTGAGTTCCAGCAGTAGAATATACAAGTGGACAGAGTTAAAGCATCATCCCCTTGGAAGACAGCAAAAAAGAGTATGTACATGAGTGGTAGAACCCCCTGGCCTCCCTTGCCAAATGCTGTACAGCCCTGTATGCTTTCAGCAACCACACATGACTCTTACAGGTTGCATGCCCATCACCGTGGTTGTCTTGCTTTTTCTTTCACTTTCAGTTTTTCAGATTGGTCAAAGCTGATTAAAGCTGTGGAGGTTTTACCATTGTTTGAGAAAGATGAACTGTAAAATCCAAACCAGACTGCAAAGACTGTTTAAAGCAGTTTCATTCTGCTGGTTGTGCTTAGCACTGCAAGAAGCTCTGAAAGGCAGCTTCTGTGCCAGCAGGGTGTTTTTTAATACACATATTTCTATATATGTTTTAATTTGCTGATAGCACTTGCTGCCTTTGATTTCTGATTATCAGATTACTGCAAGAATGCAAGGAGGAAATTTAAAATGTATCTTTCTCCATGTTCTTTCTAACATTATGCCAACAGTCTAAATGAGTTGTTAATGTAAGGCACTGAATACTCTGACATTGGGTACATCATCTACCAGTTCACTGCTGCCAAAAGCTATCACATCCTTCTTCCCTCTTGACCCTAGCTTGCTTTGCCTTTCCATGGTTTTGGTCCTGATATGGTTTTGAAGGAGTGTTCATTTCACCGGGCAGCCTTAAGAACCCAGGCATCTGCTCTATGCTGCTTGGGCAGTTCAAACAACTGCAGAGGGAAAGGAATAATCTGACAGAACTCTGACAGCATCATATTTCCCTGTTCGCAACCCACCCCCTCTCATCATGGTGCCCGGTACATGTAGTCCTGGCAGGAGGAGCTGGGGAAACTCCTGTTTTCTGGGCCATGACCTATGAAGCCATATGACTTTAGGAAAGACCAGGTTTGCTCCAGGAGGAGGGAAGTACTATAGTTCTTTTTCTCTGGTGCTGCACAGAAGTCACAAGTTTTTGACATCTGTGAGAGCATCAGTACGTACATTCCGGTTCCCATCTGTCACGCAAAGCATAAATCCAAAGCACTATGTGTGATCAATCACTCCCCAAATATTTAAAGTTACCTAAAATGTTGAAGAATTAATAGCTTACATTTTTCTCTGGAGTCCTGAGCAATGCAGACATTCTGGTAATGATAAATTACAAGCTGAAGCAATAAATTAAGTTTGGGAAATAGATTTATGTAACAAAGATGAAACAGAATTATTTGGATCCACGAGTGTCTTTCTACTCACAGCTGTCTGTAATTGTTTTAGTCCATTTCTTCAGGTTTTATCCTGTTTTACTGTGACCTGCTGCTGGCAATGTATCTGTTAAAAAAAGGCAAGAAATTTTAATGTGTAAGACTTACAAAATAAATCCTATGACCTTTTCTAATATGTGAATATTCTTAAATGCCACACTAAAACATCCTTCCAATCGTTTCTTTTACAGCCTTTCATTGTTCCAGGAACTTGGCCTGAGTTAGGAGGAAACCCCATAACTGTCCCTTAAAAGTTGAATTGCATCAGTGTGGGTAAGATGTTAGGCAAAACTCTTTAATGGTGTAATTCCATGAAAATCAGAAATACTACACCAGGCCTGAAGCTGCCCTGTGGTATGAAAAGGTCTCCCTAGAGGCAAAACTTTAGGAAGCAGCATTATATTTTAATTATAAACAGACAATTTGTTTTGGGTTGTATTCAGAGCATGAAAATCTAACAGCTATAGGGACTAGCTAGATATATAGTGATTTTATTCCTGGTTTTAGTGCTGTTTAGTTTATTCGTGTATGATTTGCAGGTGGCTAAATGGTCCTGCAAACTTATTTTTATGTACTTGAATAAGTCCCTGATGAATTGAAGATGCTGAAAGATTACAGTGCTGGGTTTCGAACATCATTTGTACATTTTGCAATCAGTTTAGGGAGAAGGGCTGTATCTTGTTATAGTCTGCAAAGTCCAGATTCTACTCAACAATCTTACCATTGGAGAACAAGCAATTACATTTTTTACAAATTAACGGATGCTGATGGTGCTTTGCCTTCCACGACTCTGTTCCCTAGTTTCTGAATTCAGAGGGCAAAATAGGATCTGCCTATTATATAATACCCCAGACATGGCAATAGGACACAGTGCTTGAAGTATGGTTGTGCCTTCCTCAACCCTTCCCCATGCTGCCTGCATTTTTGCATCACAGTAGGATCTATCACTACAATGACCAACTACTTCACGTAAGCTGGTTGTATTCTATGGGAAAACTCTTGAATGTATGGTGCAGGAAAATATTTAACCTTTGCTAGTGATCTTTCATGAGATGTTGAGGTATTGTGAAATGTAATGAGACTGACAGATTTTTACAGCTCAGCTTGTGAAATGCATTTCCAGCTCAAGCGATTGTGATTTCACCATTTTGCACATCTGGATTCTGGCACAGAGCTGTGGTGAAAGATGTCCCTGGCAACTCTGCCTCCAAGAGAGCAGAGCAGGGCACTACGCCTGCTTCTGGTCAGTGTCTGTCTGGTCAGGAGTCCAGCCCTGCCTGGGAGTTGTAACCTGCCTGTCTTCACCTTCTGTTCCACCCCCAAAGACTGCACAGCTGTAGCTTGCAGAGACATCACTGATCTCAGCAATTACTTGATTAGAAATGTTAATGCTGAAGTCAAATTTCTAATATTTAAGGAGTGTAAAGGGATATGCAAATTTTGTAGGGGTGTCTGGACTGTGGTTGTAGTTGGCCTTGACATCACTATCTCAGGAATTACTTGACTAGAAATCATAGAATCAGTCAGGGTTGGACGGAGCCACAAGGACCATCTAGTTCCAACCCTGCCTGCCATGGGCAGGGACACCACACACTAGATCAAGCTAGCCAGAGCCTCATCCAGGCTGGCCTTAAACATCTCCAGGGATGGGGCTTCGACTACCTCCCTGGGCAACCTGTTCCAAGGTTTCACCACCCTCATGGTGAAGAACTTCTTCCTAACATCCAGTCTGAATCTACCTATTTTTAGCTTTGTTCCATTTCCCCTAGTTCTATCACTACCTGACATCCTAAAAAGTCCCTCCCCAGCGTTCTTGTAGGCCCCCTTAAGATACTGAAAGGTCACAATAAGATCATCTCAGAGCCTTCTCCTCTCCAGACTGAAATGTTAATACTAACGTAAAATTTCCAATATTTAAGGAGTGTAAAAAGAGATGCAGATTTTGCAGGGCTATCTGGACTGTGTATTCACAGACTGAACCTGTTCTGAGGACCAAGCAGAACATTTTTCACATGCTGGCAACATAGGTGTGTACTGCACCAACACGTGCAAAGACTACTGAGCACTCCCTCTGCTACACAGCAGCATTGAGCTTCTTTTCTGGACAAGCATTTGAGGACTGGGTCTTCTTCTTAACCTAATCTGTGGAGAGCTGGCAGTCTTCCCAGAGGGGAACCAGTTGATGAAAACATGACTTTAAGTCAGATTTTTTTCAGTGTTCACACCACAAAAGAAGAGTTTATAAAGGTGGCAAGAGTCATGTAGATTTTCCCTTAGGGTATCATCCCATTTTCCCAGCAGGACTACAGACTGTCACATGACTTGACTTATTCTTATGGCAATGGCAGTATGGTTTTGAAACAAAACTCCCCACGCTACCTGGAATGCTCAGCTGTTGGGTACCAGAGTTGGAAAACATCCTGCCTGCCATCAACAGTAGGAAAACAGAGCAGCTCTGACTCAAGTGCCAAGTGGTTTTTTGGAAGGCCGACTCCCCTGAGGGAAAAGGGTATTGGTATCCAGCCAGGAGGGCAGGCAGGAACAGGCACTGAGCAAAACACTGGAATTTTAGTGGAGCCTGGAATATCGTATGCTTGTTTGCATCAGCTTCTGACTTTAGCGCTAAAAGATGAGCTACCCAAAACGTAAAGAAATGGGTCACAATTTGATAAAATCGGCATTATTTTTCTAGCTATATTTAGAGCTGTGCAAAACAGGGATTTCCCTTTAGTGGCTGCTCTAGTATCTAAGGGTAACTTAATATCTTTGTTTAAACCAGAAAAAGTTCCACAAAGGAAATTTCTTCTTTTTTTTTTTCCCCCCTATTGTACACTCAGAAATCCCTTCTTGTTGTTGCATCGTATTCAGTTGTTCTTTACTTCCTTGTTTCCCTGTCTTAATGACTCATTATGCCCTTCATCTAGAGTATTCCCCAACTTCTACTTCCTATACCAGTGTTAGACTACTACTTAAAAATGATATTGAAAACCCCCTCCAGAAATAATACAGAGTTTCTGGAGAGGGTCGTGGGTAAGTTTCTGAACCTACAACAAGGTACCTGAATGAAGCAAGCATGTGTTGCATAAGCTTTTATAAATCTTTTCTTCACTTGCTATGCTAGTCACTACCTAAGTAAGCAGAATTTTTGAATGCTCAAAGACACATTTCTGCTTCTGTAACTCCAACAATTTGCTCACGTGCCTGTTTTGTTTTGGTAGATGGATGGGTTTTAGGTCAGGTTTCCTGCACAGAAACTGTTGAAAACACCACTAGAGGGAAAATTGCAGAAGAGGATGAGGTTGTATCGATAGATTTTTATATCACTAATTTCCTCTTGATCTTAATTTGAGATTAGATTCCTTCATTGCTTTATTTCCAGTGTTGCAAAGTGACTCAGTGTTTAGCCTTTAAGTTTCCACCTCCCCTGACAAAACTGAGATGACATGAAGTTATCCCTGTGATGCTACTTAAGCCATCCTGACAATCTCTCTGTTACCTGTTCTGAAGGTAGGCTCTGAACCTGCATAAGAATTTTTCTTCTTTCTGTGGTAGTACTTTCAGTTATCAATATGTCCCCACACTCCTGATTTGGGGCCCAAAAGAGAGCTCCAAGGGCGTATCTGTCGAGCCTCTGGGATTGAAGTGCACTCTGAAGGAGTGAAAAATCTTGTCTGGTACATTTGAGAGTCCTGAATCACTGGATTCAGAGATGCCAACAATTTTCGACTGGCTTATTTTTGCAAAATGCCCTGTTGCCTGCAAAACGAGTGCTTGCAATTCCAGCACAGCTATGGTGAGCAATTTAGCCAGACATTCTGCATATAGCTGCCTGCTGGATTGTCTCAGTTGTGTCCATATGCACTCCTGAGATAGCAGCTTGCACTAATATTCACCAGCAGGCTGGGATGTGGGGCCAGAGCTTGCACCAGGGAGGCTGAAAGATCTTTGTGTGCTGGTCACAACGGAGCAGGGCCAGATCTTTATTTCCTTGACGAGGCTGGAAAATGCTCATTCTGTCTCTTTCCCCTTCACACACATTTTCTTTTCTTTATAGAATAAGTCATTTGTCTCTTATCTCACCATTCACCTCTCTCTTTGATTGCAGTTAATGGAATTGTCACCTTTATGTACTCATGTTCCATTTCTCAACCTGTCTGGACTTTGGCCTTCAAAGGTTACCACTGCTAGTGAAGTAATATGATTAAGTGAGTCTTTTTAGACAGATTTATGCAAGATTTCTTCTCCAGCAAGTGTCACATCTAGTCTAGTTCTGCAGTAGCGAATATTTCAAAGATGCCAACTGTCAACTAAACCCACTAAATTGTTCTGCAGTGCCGGCTGAGAGGGCTGCAGGCCATCTCGGAGCAATGCTGATTTACACTACCTAAAGCTATATCCCTACAGCTTGAAATACGGACTTTAGTTAATCAGGAAAAATATACTGTTCTTGTCTCACAGAAAGCACATTTAAAATGGAATGTTCATTAAGCAAAAGGAGATATTTTAAGTGAATCTGTCCAGAATCTTGGGAAAAGAGGAAGGTGATTTGAAGCAGTTGCATCTGAACCAAAGCTAGAATGGCCACACTCTAAGGGGTAAAAAAAAACAACAAAAAAACCCAGTGGATTTCTGTTCCATTTAAGGTGGAACACAAGCTTAGAGAAAGAATTTGGGATTACAGAGGATTCACTACACACACATCTCTGCTCTTCCTTGTTTGATACAGAGCACAAATCAATCATCATTATTCTGCACTGATACAACACCTCTTAACCCTCAGCTTTCAGAGTATTTCAAAGGAGTAATGAATTAAGTCTTGTGTGGTCTTGGGGAATGGGTGATAATCTAAACTTTGATTGTCTCACTTGACGAAAAGCCCATTTTCAGGACTCTGGTGTGGGAGGCTGGAGATCTTATAATTGTTCTTGAAACTAATTTCATATGTCACCCCCTTGGAAAGAAACCATGTGAGTGCTAGAGAAGTTTAATGAGATGGGAAATGTATGAAGGGGAAGTTAATACATTTGTCTGCATTTGCAGACAGACAACTTAAAAAAAAAAATTTGCTGATTATTGTAGCCAAAAGACCTAGATAAATCGAGGTGCTAAGGTGACGGAGGTGTAAAACAGGCAAAACTCATTCCTGGCTATGACTACAAGGGTTCATAAGGAATTCTTATTGCCACTGTACAAGTCACTAGCAAGATACTGTTTTGAACAGTATGCATTATATTGGGCTGTGATCAGTCTTGTTCAGAAAAGATAAGTTCTACTGGAATCAGTGCAGAGAAAGCTTATTAGATAACCCAAAACTTGCTGTTGTGAAAGAAAATGTAAATGGTTAATGTTTCACTTAGCAAAATAAAAGAAGGGATTTAAACAGTGTCTACAAATACACTGTGGGAGAAGAACAAGTACTATTTATATTAAAAGAAAGTGTCAGTAGCCTGTGAATATACAGAAATAGTGGAACTTGTTTTTAATGGACAGAGGAATAGGATTCTAGAACAGAAAAACCAAGAAGGGTTGTGAGGGTGAAGAGCAAGACCTATAAACCAGAGCTCAGCATGTCTACAGAAGGGTCTCTAGGATTTGGCTGTCAGAGGTGGCAGAAACAAACTCAGGTCCATTTTTCTGGGCTTCAAGTTACTACTTTGCAGTTGAATAAACCCTTTTGGTATAGCCACTGTCACAGTGCTTTATTTTGGATCACTGAACTAATGTGAAACAGCTTGTTTGTGCCTCTGAACTCTGCTGTCTCTGTGTCAGTATCAGCCTTATGCTGCACTTCGTTCCCATGGGCCAGGTGCCCGCCTGCCTGGCCGGGTCTGACTCAGCTTGGATGGACACGTCTCAGAAGAGAGAAATGTACATCCTGCTGCAGGCATTGCAGACCTCCTGGGGAGCACAGCAGAGCAGGAGCCCACACGCTCCCACCCTGCAGTGAGCTGGCTTGGAATTACTGTCAGGAGCAGGGTAGGTTTGAAAAAAATTAATCTATCTATGCAAAATAAAACTTCTGGACTAATGCAAGAAAACTCCAAATACTTCAGTTTGGGTCTGATGCCCTTTCCTACCCTGCCTAGACACAAGGTATTCCCAACAGAAAGTCAGTTTTCATCCAGAAGATTTCAGTTTTATGGAAGTAGTGTTTTCCATCAGAAAATCATTCCAACGGAAAATTACTAACTGGTTCTAATACAAAGTGACTAGCAAAGCTCTCAAAATGATTCAGTGGCAAGGCTGGAATGAGAACCCACAGCTCCTGACCATGAACCCTGTGCTCTAACCACGAAACAACACTCATCTTTCCCTGAGCAAGGTTGTTACTGCAGTATTTCTGCCTGTGCTGAAGTGGGAAAATTTTGGAAATGTTGCAAGGGAGTTTTTTGCTACAAAATCCTGCTGTAGAGTATTTAGGGAATAATAACAGGGGGAAAAAAAAATCCCTGGTGGCTCCCTGGGGCCTCCTCAGGAGGACATGATGGGAATGTGAGGGTTTCCATCTGCTCCTCCCTGCATGAGCTGTGGAGGAACGTGGTGGGGTCTGGTTCTACCCACTGCTGGAGTGTGTGGCCGCTGTTGGCCTGATATCTCTCTGTTTTCAAGGGATGCATTTGAGGAGATCCTCTTGCCTTGTCCTCCTCCAGTTTAAGCAAAGCTTCACTAAACTCAGGGTTTGTTCCTTATAGAATCACAAAATGGGTAGGGGTTGAAAGGGACCTCTGGCTATTATTTAGTGCTACCCCTATACTAGAGCAGGGTCACGTAGAGTCAATCACACTGTAACATGTCCAGGAAGGTTTTGACAGCCTCCAGGGAAGGAGACTCCACAATTTTCTGGGCAGCCTGTTCTGGTCCTCTGCCACCCTCAAAGGAAAGAATTTTTCCCCTTATGTTTATGTGGAAGCTCCTGTGTTTCATTGTGTGTCCATTGCCCCTTGTCCTGTCAATGGAGACCACTGAGAAGAGGCTGGCTCCATTCTCATGACACTCAACCTTTAGGTATTTACAAGCATCAATGAGATCCCCTCTCAGCCTCCTCACATCAGGAATCTCCCAACTTTTCAGGTAAAACTCTCAGAGTAACTCAATGCATAAAATCTAACTCACTGATGCTTTACTTAAGAAACAGTTTTATACTGATGGGTCAAGGCGGAGGATGTCCTCACTCCAGACATATATGCCCTTCTTGTTTCACTGTATTTCTTCTTCCCTTGGCCTCCGATGTGGTAAATGCCAAATGCATTACTTGCAAGAAGGTTGTAGTGAGGTGGGGGTCGGTCTCTTCTACATAACTAGCAATAGGATGAGAGGAAATGGCCTGAAGCTGTGCCAGGGGAGGTTTAGGTTGGATGTTATGAAACTTTACTGAAAGAGTGGTCAAGGCCTCGAACAGCCTGCCCAGGGAAGTGGCAGAGTCACCATCCCTGGAGGTGTTAAAAAACTGTGTAGACATGGCACTCTGGAACGTGGTTTAGTGGGTACGGTGGTCTTGGATCGGTGGTTGGACCTGATGATCTTAGAGGTCTCTTTTAACTATAATAATTCTGATTCTATAAATGCTTCTGCAGTCCCCAGTATTTCTGCAGTCTTGTACGGCAGCGGGGCTGAGAAATACGATGTAGCAAAAACCCCTTTGCGAAAAAGAGCCACCCACCCCTCCCAACGCCCCTCGTTGTTTCTGTTTTATTCGCTTTTAAATATAGGAGAAATACAACTCCCTTTCCGAGGCAAAAACACCGGTATCGGTTGAAATCCTGACAGGGCCCAGCGCACGGTCGGCGCTGAGGGCAGCGCAGCCTGACAGCCACGGCTAACACACAGCAGATCCCTGCCTTTAACAGCGCTCGGGGCGAGCTCCACACGCGGGCCCCCAAATGCAAACCAGATGCTGGCACCGGCCGGCGCAGCCTTCAAAGGCGAGGCGGGGAGGCTCGCCCGCCCTCGCCTCCCCTTCCCCGCCCCAACGCGGGGATGGCGGCGCAAGCGCGGCCGGGCCCAAGGCCCGGGGGGAGCGGGGCGGCCTTCCCGGCAGCGGCCGGCGGTCAGGAAATTGCCCTGTCAGGAAAAGCGTGGTTTCTGTAGACCGCTCGCTGCGCAGCTAATATAGTGTTTCAGTTTGGACAAGTAAGTGACTGACTTTCGCCAAGGCCCACGGCGATTAGCCGTGGCCGGGCGGGCTCCCCGCAGCCAGGCAAGGCTGGTGCGGCGCCCCTGCAGGGAGCGCTCCCGGAGTCCCGCCGGTGCGGCCGTTGTGCGCTGACGGCCTGGCTTGGTCTGCGCAGGCAGTCGGCCTTGCTGTGCCGCGGCGGGCGCCCGAACCAGCGGTCTCCTCCGAGCGCCGCGCTGCCGCTCAGAGATCGCCTTCCCCGTGCCTGAGAGGCTGCTGCTAGCCAGGGAGCTTGGACTAGATGACATTCAGAGGTCCTTTCCAACCCCTACCATTCTGCGGTTCGGTGCTGGTTGAGAATCTCTGGCGCATTTACAGTTTTGTTTTGTTTTTTTTTTTTAATTTAAAAGCCGTGTGTAACAGCCTCTGGCTTTTTCCCCAGGGAACTGCCCTTACTGCACCCCTAGGCCGCGTACAGCATGTCCAGGGTGTGTGTTGGCTATGCAATTAAATTGTTCCAAACGAGTTTCAGAGCTTGCTTTTCACGTAGCTGGTGGGGCATTTTTTGGGTTGACATTCTAGTCTGCTTGCCTGGCTTCCCAAAGTTTGCTGTTACTGCGTTTCTCAACGGCACAGCCTATATATAACGCCTCAGTTTAATGAGAATGGGTCTGCCCTTTTTCACGGTCCCTCCGCGGTGACAGGCTGCAGGCAACACGGGCGCCTGGGGAGGCCTTGAGGTTTCGCAGGGCTGGGGTAGGCACATTGCTTCCAGTGCCTCCCTCTGCAGATGCTGGGGTAGTAGACCTACCATTTTCCCTGCCTGCTTTCCGAGAACTTTAAATGGCAGGGCTCAGGTGACATGATGCAGGCAGATGGGATGTGCATCACTTACATACCGGCTTAATTCTCCGGATCCCTGCGAGATTTCTTCAAACGTATTTCTTGGCATTATTCAAATGGGTAGTTTTCAGTCATGGGTCTCTGGCACAAGTATCGCTGCTACTGGTGTCCTCTTGCTGCCACCACTGCTTCCTTCCTCCTGGTGCGGCTGTGCTTTCTCACACCTTTGCAGTCCTGTCTCCTTTGCATGGCAGTCACTCCCACCTTCTCATAAAGCTTGTGGGCTGGCATGGAGCCACCCCAGTAACCTGCTGGAGTTTGCTTGTGCTTGGCTCCAGACTTGCCTTGCTAGTGACTTGCCTTGCTAGTGATGTACCCTGGATGGGTTAGAAACTGGTGACCTTGCAGATTCTGTTTCTACTTAGGTGCCTAGGACTTGTTTGCTAGTTTAATAAATTTAGCATCAGTGCCTCTTCTCTGGACAACACTTAAATAAATGTCAGGGAAAGAGAGGAGGAGGGGGCTTTCTCATATCTGAGGTTCTTAGAAAGTAATAAACAAATGTATTACTGTGAAGGTGGTTTCTTTGGTGTAGTGGGTTTGCAGTGACCTGCCCCCCTACCTTTTTAAACCCCGGCTAAAACTCAGAAAAACACACTGGAAGTTAATAAATGAAGTTTTATATTTACATCAATGCAAATATACAAGCAAATATTTACAAGATATAACAGATATTTACAGAAATATACAGTAAAAAAGGGTAATACACACCACACCCCTCCTGGAGACCAAAATCCCCAAGAGAGGGAAACCAAACCCCCCTACCACCTTTCCCCCCTTTCCCCAGCTTTATCTCACCACTTGA
Source organism: Psilopogon haemacephalus (assembly GCA_013396835.1). Lineage (NCBI taxonomy): Eukaryota > Metazoa > Chordata > Aves > Piciformes > Megalaimidae > Psilopogon > Psilopogon haemacephalus. The sequence continues at coordinate 949,779 of VWZI01005957.1, forward strand.
TGCTGCAGATAAGCTGAAGATCAGAGAGATTAGTAATAGGAGCAGGAGTTAGACGTTTTAGTGATTTAACTCTGAATTCAGCCAGCAAGACCGAGAGACAAAAGGAAAAGCTGCCGGAGCCGGCAAAGACCCAAGCCAGACTGGCCCTCTGCAAGCACACTGGCTTATCTGGATGTTTTCAGAACATTTCCCAAAACAATTTTTTTTTCTCTGTCTCAGTGAAACTTGGTGAAGTGACACTGTAGGTTTAACTCTCTCTCAGCCAATAGTCCAATTTCCACTCAAATTCTCCAATTAGCTCAAACCAACGCATTTGGTTTTCATCCTCGTGTAGTCCCTCATCTGGGAAGACCATTCACTTAAAGTTAGTATCAATAAATTTTCTTTCTTCATAGATGAACTTAAATATAGTACACAAACATATTGAAATTTTAAAGTGTCTTTAAATGTTAATGGGCCCCTTTCCTTCAGAAATAATCCTGGCATGTGGTTAAAAAAAATATCCCAAACCAAACAGCTTCCCCTCTCCTCCCCTTTTATTTCTTTGGGAAGAGTGTCTGGGGATAGGAGGGTGAAAGAGGGAAACAAAGGGAATTGGGTTCTTTTAGGTCCCAGATGTAAGAATCAGGGCTGAAATAAATTCATAGTGCCGGGAGAGACTAAATCAGTGCTATGCTGGGAGGTTTTTCTATGTATCCTTAGCTACTTTTGTTACTCTGTCCTGTCTAACAGTCCTAGAGCTAAGTTATAATTTGAAACTCTTGTTTCTTCTGAAGAAATTTAGCTTCTTCCCAAATACAGGCTCTTTTCTGTTTGGTTTCTTGCATTTCCTCAGTAAGTCTGCCTTCTTTATTTATGTTAGCTCTTCTTCCTTTGAAGTGTTCTTATGACCCTATTAGAGATTGATCTGTTTCCAGAGAACTAGTAGATTTACAGGAGAGGATCACAGTAGCTCTCCTGTCTGTTCCTGTTTTGTATCCTGGACTTTTTTAGTGATTCCTGTTGAAATTTATCTCTGGTACCTGCCATGGGAATATCAAAGTGTCTGGTGCACAAAATCAGTGGTGGTGGCATGGCTTGGTAGAAACGTGTTTATGAGCTTTATTCTTAAAGGGAAATCACAGACTATATCTGATTGGAAGAGACCTCAGAGATCATCCAGTCCAGCTTTCTAACCCAGCTTATCTCTGATAAGCGTTGCCTGGGGTTGCCTTTGGGTTGGTGTCTGAGCTGCCTTCAGTTTCCCTTCTGCATTTCCATGTGTGAGAGGGAAAGTATTCAAACCACTCATAAAATAAAGTTGGAAAATCTGTGACCTTCAGCTGTTTGAGGCAGGCAAGCTCTTGACTTCTCAGATGTTTTGAGAAAGTCAGTGAAAGGAGTTTACAGGGAGGTGTTTGCCTCATACCCTTTCAGGCTTGTATTTGTGGGAGTTTGATGTTATGAGGATGATGGGAGCATTAAAAAGGCAGATTTTTAATTGGTAAAAGCAAACCAAACAAACAATTCTCCCTAGCTGTGTATGTGGAGAGATGTAAGAGAACTCACCGACTTCAGATGAGCAGATGTGCTTCTTTCACTGTGAAAAAGAAGGGGATGTAGACATCTTACACATGTATGGTCTATCTAGATACCTGATACTTGTGCAGTATTTGTTTCTTTTAACCTAAGCTAATGTGCATCCTCACTTTCTCCTAAGCAGTTGTGAAAGGAATTGCAGGGCTGGTGTTTTTGGAATTGCAGTCCAAATAAATGTTTAATTTAAAAATGACAGCTTACTTAGGGCTGTCATTCTTCTTGTGCTCTTGCTATGCAAGAGTGAACAAAGACTGTGCAGTGAATTCTGGCCTCAGCTCATGAACACGTGTTTGCTTCTGGGCTGAGCATTGAAAGAAGTGGTTTTACAGCATGTCTTTAAAAATTGATTTCACTGTTGAATCTACTGCTGGCCTAAGTGTTCCAGTATCTGCCAGGAGTAATTATAGACAGTTGGTTCAGATGTCGCTTAAATGTGTAAGCCTTGATGGGAAATGCAGTGGATTTCAGCCAGAATGCTAACTTTGATGTTTTGTCATTTCATAAATCCATGAACTTAGACCAAATAAATTTTATGCTGATTTGCTGATACATAATCTCTCAGCTAGGGCCAAATTCTCCCTTGGTGTAGCACCTAAAGACGTGATTAGAGTATCAGAACTAACCTAAGTTGGCTACTTTGACACCCACAGTAGCAAAATGGCTTTCTTTAGGCAGGATTCCAGGTGAGCAGGTGTACCCTGTACTGAAGCTCCTGGTCCTCGTTTGCTCCAGGGATGCAGTTTAAAGCTGGTGCCTGTGTGCTTACATGAAGCCCATTTGTGTCTTTCAAATTGCATTCTACTCCAAGTTATGCTTTATGATACAAACAGATATTCTGTAAATTAACATTATTCTACTAGGGATGTGTTTACTTTATGCTTCTTTGTGTTATGTTTATTTTTGTTTCTCCATTTCCATTATAGCATTAGGAGAGAATGAAAAACTGCAGAAGTCACAGTGCAGGACTCTGCTTCTCTTTTGCAGGCAATGAGCAGAGTTCTTTCTGTCCAGCGTGGGGCAAGTGAAAGTGATAGAGACATAGGAATAAGAAAGAGCTTTCTTAGCATTAGACTAATGAGCTGATGAATCCAACCACTTGGATCTGTCAGTCATTTTGGAGCCTGTTACCTCCTTTCAACTAGTCATGAAGCTGTTACAGCTAGAATTTATGTAATAATCAGATGCCCGCCTTTTTTTTTTTTTTTAACCCTCGTAGTCAATGTAAACAAGATAGTGTCTCCTTTCAGAGCTTCAAACATACTGCAGTGTCATTTGGGACATGTCTGTCTGACAGGTTATTAGCACAGCCTTTAAGGACACATGCAACTGCAGTGTCAGAGGAGGGAATAGATCTTAAATAGGTTGGTGTGCAGGAATTGCATTGATTTGCTATTCTCAGGGTGTGGAGAAGAAAGGATGCTGCTAGATGCCCTCTTAATTCCTTAGATTTTCCTGAGAGAGATTTGTCTTGGCATAAACTGATCAATGTTCCCTTTGTATGACACATTGGAGGTTATGGCAAGTATTGGAACTGGATGATCTTTAAGGTCTCTTCCAACCTAAACCATTCTATGATTCTATGATTCAAAATCCAGCAGACGTGTGAGTGCACCTGTGAGGTTCACAAGTGTCAAGAGTCTTAATCCTGAACTATTAATGTGACTGGGAGTTTTGCCACAGACTTCAAGGGATGGAATATCAGACCCTGCTTTTTAAGTGGTGGTCCAGTCCAAGCAGGGCCAAGGGAGCCCCAGAGGGATTTGTAGCTTTTGTGTTTCACCAGAAATGTGTTGTCTTCTTTCCTCATCGCATTTTGTGTGTTACTGTGGCTCTTTCCTCAGCCTTGCTTTTTCCTGAGAGCTCCTCGCTGCAGCTGTTTCCTGCTGTTCCTGCTGTTAGGCGAGCAAAGGAGCAGAGAGAGCTGAACTTGTTTCTTTTGTGCAGTGCTCACAGGCGGGAGAACAAATGGGGCAGCCCAGTTTGTGGCTTGCACACTGATAAGCTTGGAGTGAGAGTGCTGGTCTGTCCTTGGTCTCATAGACTGACGGGGCAGCCTGGCTGCTTCCTGAAGCGTGCCGTGGAATTAATCTCTTGTCTCTTGCAGTGCAGAGCTGATCAGGGCATGCAACAAGTAGCTGGGTGCCTTGCTTCTACTTTCAAAGAAAACCAAGGTGAGCAGTAGCGTTTAGTTGGGAGGAGCTCTTGGATTCCTCTGTTTAGACACATTTTGAGGGGCAGTGTTTTGGGAACTGACTGAGTTTTGAGATCCCTGCCTTGCCTTCTGCATCACCTTTCAGTTGAGACTAACGTTATTTTTCTCTAAGCAATATCTCTGCTTGTCCAAAGCCATCTTGGGATCATAGTTTCCTGCTTATTCCTACTGCTCTGTATTGTAGTAATTCTTACTGCCACATCCATGAACAGTCAGAGAGCAGAAAAATGCTTTTTGACATACCTGACTGTGTTAAGATTGTGAGTTCCGCTCAGTGCCCGTGGTCTGTAGGGGACAGTTCAGGATGTGATGTAAATAATCACGACTGCATGGAGAAGGTAAATATTGAGCAATTGCTTACTGTCTCCTCTAGCTCAGGAACTCAGGCACATCAAACGAAGCTAGCAGGTGGCATGCCCAGAACAAATGAAAGGGCTTTTTCTTGCATTGTTTACCCAGGACTTCATAACTCATTACCACCGTAGTTTGCAGATACAGAAGTTTCCCTGGATTCAAAAAGAGCACCATCCTATCCAGCGAGGAAAAAAACTTCAAGATCTGCTAATCCTAAAGATAAAATTTCTGCCTCAGGAAATGTTTCTACTATAGAGAGCAGGAGGAGGAAGGTGTCTTGGGGAAGTATTACTGGATGAAAAGGGCAGGCATCTGCTTTTCTTATGGCTGCTGCTGTTTATGGCAGGATACCACGCTAATTGCACCTGTCATCTGACCCAGTACAGCCATGCTCTTTAATCAGGAGCCAGAATGCCATTGCTCTTGTTTGATCAAGGGTACTACAGGCTGGGTCTGCCAGTATGAGTTTAAGAGAATAGGAAGCAGAATATAATTTTTCTCTTCTAGTACAGATCTTTTCTAGAGCAGGTGACAAACCCAACTGTAATGCACATTTAGGAGCTTGATATTTATTGACACCGGTCATGCTGGCATCTTCTGCTGCTGCTGAATGAGATATTTGTGTAGGCAGTAAGCTGAAAATGAATACATTTTTAATCTAATTTCTTGGGATAATTTGCTTTGTCACTTTGATTTTGCCTCTAATTATTTACCATGATGTGTGTGGCTTTGTATACCAGATCAAGTGGAAGTAGTTTGACCTGAAAGTATTTAAAATACAAAAGATGGAATTAAAGGGCAGAAGGCAGTGATGAAGTAATGGCTTTGTCCTGGACACTGAGAGAAGGGAGGAAAAAAAAAAAAGATACAGAGAGACATTACTGAAGATTAGTACATAGTGAATTATTTATATAGAGAAAAGGAGATACTAGAAAGTCGAATATTTTCAGTCCTGTGGTGGGATTTACTGACCCCATGTTACAGTGTTGAAGAGGGCAATTAGAAAGGTTTTGGTGGAACAATGTAGACACTGCAAGACTGGGAGTTAGGGTCTGATTCTGTTATTAAAATGAGGTCACTTCCACTCTGACACTTTTTCCCTTGCTCTAAGGAAAGTGCAAGAAAGTTCCACAGCATTTACCAGAGAATGGATGAAATCATCTAAAAGTGTTGGGATTTCTCCAGCTTGTTTTTTACTTACTCATTCCAATTTTGTTACTGTTATCGTACTTCTCCCATAGCCAAGACAGATCTCCTGCACCTAGGTGTTTCTGTTTTGGGAAAGGAAAAGGGGAGATAAAGGTGTACTTTTGTTTCTTCTTTTTGTTTTGTTTGCTGTTGAGTAGCTTAAACAGAAATGCTTGTTGAAAGTTCTGGCATAGTGTCTTGGGCATTTAAGGGCATTATTCTATGTTAGTACTGCCCTTCTACACAACCTTAGAATTCCCCACCTGCTCCCACTCTCCCATACAGACATGTGCTGCCTTTGTCTCTTCACATACAAACAGGAATTAAAGATCTTGAAAGGGGAAAGGGAGTTCACTGTCTTTAAGAAGAGTTTGCCATTCTATCACCACCCCTGTTGAGTTTACTAACCCTAACCCTAGAAAGCCAAAAAGTGCTGTATTTTCAGAGTAATGGTTTCTCTCCTTTTGATAATTGAAAAGCAGCTTTTATTTAACATATTTAGATATTTTCACACTGCAGTTATGAAGCCTGATTTGAGCCTGTTAATCTTTTTCTCAGTAATCCATAGAAAAGCACAGCTGCACCACTAAAACCACACTGTTTATCCATGATGGCTGGGCCTGGGCAGCCTGCAGCGTTCCAAAGATCAAAGTTTAAAACAGACGTGCCAGTCCTTCATAATTCCTCGTGTATAAGCACACGATACCACACTATAATACTGGCTGCTGGTAAATGCCTCTGCTGGAAATGCCTGGGAATCTGCAGCCTTCCTGTGCTGCAGCTTAGAAGAAAGGTAGGTACTGGCAATCTGACAACCCTGAAGTAAGGTGGGACAGCTTGAGTTGAGTAGTTAGTTGTAATGAAACAGTCATCTGGTTACTTACTCATTCCTTTCAAATTAAAGTAAACAATGTTAAGGATTTTTTTTTTTTTTAATAAAAAAATATTTTTGCAAATGACAATTTCACCCTTTCTGTTTTGTGGTTGTTTTGGGGATTTTTGCTCATGATTGCCTATGTGGGAAAACTAACACATTTGTTTAAGAATAAACTGGGAAATCTATGGTTTTCAGCACACACATTTTGAATAATATTTATACAGACTATTATTTAATGGGACATATAAATATTTATCATATGCTGTAGCCCTTTGATCATAAATGCTTGTTTGAAAAGCCATTCTGTCCCTGCTGTGATTTGCAGGGAAAAAGGCCATTGCTGGTTTAGTGCTTGGAGGGAATTTTGGCTGCTCCTTCTGTCTTAGTGGTTATAGTTAGGGGCTAACATGGTCAAGCTGGACATGCCTTCTAAAAATTGCTACTTATTTTCCTCTCCCTCTCTTTCAGCTTGCAGATTTAAATACTAAGTTGTAAATACAATGCCCTAACACTGCAACAATTCTGAACAAGCAAAGCTTTATTAAAGTTTTGGAGGCCATTTTTCTTGGCTGCAAGAAGTCAGACTTCCTGAGTTGGGTACTTCAAGAGTATAAGAGACGCTGGTATTACCAGTACTGCTTTCCAGCTCTTGAGAAGTCCATAAACATGCATTATTCAGGCATCACATATTCTTGATAGGAATATTGTGCTTGAGGAATTAACCTATCTGACTAGACCTTGAGGTCTTGTTTCAGTCATTTTTCTGGTTTGCTGTTTTCCTTCTGGTTGTGTTGACTGCGAAGAATCCAGTAGATTTAACATCCAAACCAAAGTTTTCTTTGCTCATGGCAATGCATATTGGTGTACAGGTTCTGAAGCAAGAAGTTTATGCTAGAACCTTCTTTTACCTCTGAACTCCTCTAAAGCATTTCCTAGTTCCTGATTTGGAATTTTTTTATACACCAAAGGAGTCTTCTGTAAACAAAATTGAATGACAATATTCCTCTTGAAATTCTCACTGAAGTTCTTTGGCTAAATGTTTTCCACCAACCTCACTGCTGAGTTTTCTGGTTCTCAAAAAATAACCTTTAGGCAGAGTCCCAGATTTGTGACACTAATGACCTGGAGATGACAGTGCTTTTTTGGGTCCATTTAACAAGGAGGTGGCATACCAAGTAACTGGTATTCCCGAAAGATCTTTGGTATCACAATATGTTTTTGCAAGCAGATCAGATTCTATTGAAGAGATCAGTCTTTGAACAGCCTCAGTAACTCAGTGCTTGCAAAAAGTCTTAATATTTAATTTTTACTTTTGCTTGCTTATTTGTTTTTGTTTTGTAAGATGCCGAAGTATTGCTTGCAAATCTAGGTAAGTTCTCCACAGAGAAAGACCAATTAAAGTAGATTTCTGGTTCTTGATTTGGACTCTGTCACTTAACTTTCTTACGTCCACTGTTTTACGTCTGTTCATCAGTGGATATGCCTAGGCTGATATGTACTACTTGAGCACATAAACAAACTCTGTTTTCTGCTCAGTCACTTGCACATGCACATCCTGGTTGCTTAGTAAGGAAAAAAGGAAAGTAAACATTACAGGGACTGATTGGGCTCCAGGTTTCAAATGTTTGTGGGAAGAATCCAATGCAAAGCCATAATTTTAAGTGCTGAGTAGGAGGTACTATGAGCTTAGTTCTCTAACATCTGTTAAGCTTATTCTCTGAGTAGCAAAAACACACTAATGAGCTAAAATCAAGGCTGCCATACAAGGAAGAGAAGTGAAATGGTAATAGCATGTGTGTGTGAGAAAGAGGCAGGATATAAAATACTCTTTTGGCTGTTTGTATTTTGTGAAAATCAAGTAAGAAAGGTTTGCTTTCGTTAAAAAAAATCTGTCTTTTTATGAGTCGGCAGCTAAAGACAGAGCCAAAATAGGGAAAACTAGGGAAATTCGTAAGGTAGTATCAGGAACAGGCTTATGCAATTTCTTGGTAGTAAAATTTCTTGTAGGTAGTTAACAGCATCTGCAGCCAGCCTTGTAAACTGTAAGGAGATGGAGTGCAAAATTAAAAGTGAACATCATCTGTTGAAAAGAATGTTTTAAAACTGCTTTTACAGTCAAGGGCTAAGAGGAAGATGCAGAGTGCTGTAAGTATCCTCAGCTGACAGCTGCAGCATTAATCATGGATATCAGGAAAATTGTCCTCTTAGTGACAGAGGCATTAGCTTTTGTTAGCCTGATCAGGTCGCAGAGCCAGGGCCAAGAAAATAAAGAGAGCTTTCTTGCCAATATTCTTAGGTGTTAGATTCATGGCAAGCCATTATTTTTAGCTGATTGCTCATCGCTTGAGCAAATGACCTTGCTTAACAAGATTAGTGTGTATTGCATCTAGTCAGCTGGGCAGATCCCCGTGCTGAAGGAGAGCAGCTAGGATTTCTGTCAGGACCACAGCGTGCTTCTACATCTTTGACTTTTTATAGTGTCTGGTATCATTAGAAGCTCATGATCTGTACATCTTCCTCTAGTGACCCTGCCATGGGGTCTGCTAACTGCTTTAGTTTGTACTGGGCTGCTCAGGCACTTTCGTGATGAACAGAAGTCCCTCTTGTTTATGCCAGTCAAGCAAGAACGAAATAGTGGACCCAAGTCCCCAGCAGTAGTTAGTGAGGATGAAGTGACAGATTCAGGCAATGCAAAATGCTGTGCTAAGAGATCTTCACAGACTAACCACGTTTCCATGAAACATTTAAGGTGTAGAATGAATAAAAACTGTGTAGATTTCTTGGGCAGTGGCTACAAACTAGAATGCAGGAAGTTCCACTAAGTATAAGGGTTGAATTACAGAATCTCAAGAGGTCCCTTCCAGCCCCTAACATTCTGTGATTCTTTAGCCAAGGTGTTGGCTTATGGTGTTTTAAACGCAAACCCCACTTTGTCCTAATTAGTTGTTATGCTGCTTAATTATTATCCAGGTAAAGAAGTTTTCTGAGAAAGGGGGGAAAAAGTCCTTTTTTATTTCCTTTTTTAAAAATTTCACCTGCTACCTTTAACCCTCAGTGATTCTAGACTTATAGTAGCTACCATGACAACGGTTATAAGCCAGCCATAGGTGTGGACAGCCATTTAACATTGTGTCAACACTGTCTTCAAACTGCCACCGATGATAGACCTTGACCTGTGCTCAAGATGTTTCAAGGTGGGGGGAGGAAGCTGGTTTCTGTTTTGTGGGAATAAAACAAGTAATAAACATTGCTTCTAAAGCTGAATACAATCCATGTAGGTATGTGATCAGCTATTTGTTCTCTAGCATCTGTTAAGCTTGTTCTCTGAGTAGCAAAAACACAAAGAAAGAGGGTTTGAACCATTTTCTGTTGCACTGCTTTTTCTATCAGGCTTTTGATGTACTTTGCCACTAAACTTTAGTTATTTAACACACACACACACACACACACGGGTTAATTTGAAATGTGAGTACTCATTTTTCTAATAAGCAGTACTCTCCAAACCTTTCTGCCTTTGCCTGTGCTGTTCCCTCCAACTCATCTTTCATGTACAGAAGTAATCCAAGTCACCTCTTTGGGAGAGATGAGCTGTTTTTTAGTAGAACCTATTTGATGCTGTGTAAATGCTGTGTGTTCATCAAATTAGAATTGATCCTTTCGTTGTCTGGAAATCAGGAGCTCTGTGTCAGCTGCACTTTGTGTTTCAGAGGCTTAATAATTCATACCAGCACTGAACTTGGTACTTGTCTGAAGTTTGAAATACTTTGTATTGGCTCTTACTTAGCATTCTCCCAGCTTGATCAAAATGTAAATGTTAACAATGAAGGACAAAATGTGAACAATTAAGTGCAGTGCATTTGTCACTGCATTAAATGTCAAACAGTTAAACATAATGTAGTGAAATAAGCAATTTGCCTTGAATAATGAAATCCATTAACTTAACCTCACTTTGCTCTTGTAGGTTGTGAGAGGACAGGCAGAGATTTCCTGGGTTACTGTCATAGCATTTTCAGCAAGTTGCTTTCTGCGTGTATAGAATTGTGTGGATTAATGTTGGATAGCTCTTAATAACCTGCCCAGTTTGATTTTTCAGGTAGGTTTTTTTCTTGTTATTTGGAAGGATCAAAATTAGGTGTATCAGTTGATCACTTAGTTATTTTAATTGCCAGCATCACTTTCCCCCCCATTTTTTTTGGGGGGGGAAGAGGAGTGGGGGGGGAGACGNAGGCAGAAGCTCTTGGCTTCTTGTTCCTCTTCAGGTCAGGGTTCAGTGGACCTAGGTACACCAACTCTTTCACTTCTTCAAGATAATAATTTGTTTGCATTAAGGCAATGGCATATCTGTGGTGGTTCTTACTATCTTGTTTAGAGATTAATCTGATTTAGCAGGCATCAGCAGCTTCCTTATCTGCCAGAATTCAGGAAAACCCAGGAATCTCTGGGTTGAAATTTCCCTTCTGTGTAATGCACCAGCTCATGTGTGCTGCAGAGTTTGAAACTATTCCTTTCCCTTCCTGTGTCCTTTTCTTTTTCCCTTTATGTAGAGATGATACTGTATAGATAACAACTCATTTACTTGATTGTATAAATGCAGGAACTTTGTTGTAGCATGCACGTTCTTACAGGCACATTTACAGTTCGCTTTTCAGGAACTTGCGTGCCCTGCAACTTAGAAACAAAAGTGTGAAGGAAAACAATACAAGTAATGCACAACTTGAAAACTCAAGTTAATTAAAAGTGCAAAATGAGTCTTACCAAGCAAAACACCTCTTCATTACAGTTTTCCATCAGCAATCATTTTGTCTGTTTTTAACCTTTGTTTCTTTTTTAATTTTTTTTTTTCAGCAGGTTTTTATTAAAGATGCACAGTGAGAAGCAGAGTCCAGTTAAATACTATGTTGGAATTGATGTGGGGACAGCAAGTGTTCGTGCAGCTTTGGTGGATGAGCATGGGACAGTGGTGGCACATGCAGATCAGCCAATCCAGATTTGGGAGCCCCAGCCAGACCACTATGAGCAATCCTCTGCAGACATATGGGCTGCTTGTTGCTCAGTCACAAAGGTATGGGATAAAAAAGCAGTGAAGGTTACGTGTTGCAAGAAGCTCTTCAGGTTTTAAAGGCTTAATGTCTTCCAGTCACAGGCCTTTACCGGTCAGTTCAATGGATCACATGATGTCAGGCATTGGAAGGGACCCAAAGAGGTCATTGAGTCCAACCCCCCTGCCAGAGGAGGACCATACAATCTAGCTCAGTTCTCTGTGTTTTGCATTATTTTGTAACTTGTGCATTAAAGACACCCTGAGGCTGATGTAGCCTCACAATGTCTGTTGCTTAGGGGAAGAGCTGAAAGCCAGGCTTGTGCCATGACTGAAGATAGAATGGAAGGCCTTTATTTCTGCTCTTCACTTAGGGGGAGGACTTTCTGCCTTCAGAATTCACATTTGTGGGTTTTGTGTCACTAGTGTGTATCTGAGCCACCAGACAGTTCTTTGAGGAGTCAAAGAAGGCAAATCATGTTCTAGGCTGCATAAAAAGCTGTGTGCCCAAGAGATCAAGTGAGGTGATTCTGCCACTTTGCTCTGTTCTGGTGAGACCACACCTGGAGTACTGCATCCCGCTCTGGACTCCTCAGCACAGAAAAGACATGAACCTGATGGAGTGGGTCCAGAGGAGGGCCACAGAAATGATCAGGGAGTTGGAGCACCTCTGCCACAAAGATAGTCTAAGGGCACTGGGGTTGTTCTGCCTGGAGAACAGAAGGCTCCAGAAGGACCTAATAGCGGCCTTCCAGTACCTGAAGGAGGCCTGCAAGAAGGATGAAGAGGGACTGTTTACAAAGGCCTGCAGTGGTAGGACAAGAGCTTCAAACTAGAGAAGGGCAGATTTAGATTGGATGTTAGGAACAAGTGCTGCACTGTGAGGGTAGTGGAACACTAGAACAAGTTGCCCAGGGAGTGTTTGAGGCCTCATCCCTGGAAGATATTCAAGGTGAGGGTTGACAGGGCTCTGGGCAGCCTGGTTTAGTTAAGGATGTCCTTTCTGACTGCAGAAGAGGTTGAACTAAATGACCTTTGGAGGTGCCTCCCAACCCAGACCGTTCTATGGTTCTGTAAAGCTACTCAGGACCTGGTAATGCATGTCTTTGAAGATAGACATGGTGCTGCACTGGAGTCATAAAGGAGCATCTATTGCAGAGAAATTATAATCTGTTTTGTGGGTGGTGCCTAATGTAATGTCTGTCATCTGTGAGCCTCATTATAGAGAATCCAGTGTTGTAAGACCAAAATATATTCTGTACCTGTGTGGATAGTACCAAGCACAGAACAAGACTGAAATAAACCTCACTATAAGAGAAAATAACATACACTCTCCTCCAGGGATCTGCCTGTACACACTGGTGGTAAATGTAAGTGAGGAACCTTGCTTGGCAATGCACATGTAGGCCTTTTCGTCTTGCTTTATAAAGCCCCAGCCCGGTCCATGTGCTATGGTTTGCTTTTTAAATATTCATGGCATGCTTGGTAATTTGTGGAAGGACGGTTTGCCCATTCTCTTGTTATTGGTCAGCCTTCTCAAACATTAATGAGCTTGGCTCTGCAAAAATGCCCTGAAATGAAGGAGATGGGGTGGGGGGTGGGAAGGAAGGTAAAGAAGGGAGTGACAGGAGTAATGGGGAAGAACGGCAGGATCTTAAGCAAAGCAAGGCTTTTATTCTGCTTAAGTTCTCTCATTGTGAGTTGCTTCGTTCTTGCCTGAACCTCTCTAGATACAATCTCGTAGATGTAAATCATAAAATACAGTCTCTGAAACTATAGCTTTACAGAGCCACTGTGAGACTGGCACTGGAGCAAGTCTAGTGGAAGTCTTTCCTTACAGTACTAATTAAAATAATGATCGTTTTATTGTTGCTGAGAAGTGGCAATTTATTACCGTGTTACATTTTAGGTGTCTTGCAGCCTCACTTGGCATTTAATCCATGTGGGTATTGTGTTGTTTTTTTTTTTTTTTCTCTTTCCAGTACTGCTGGAAGCTGTCAAGTTGAGGCCTTTTAGGGTGGATATTTTTTGGGGGTCGATCTTCCAAAAAGTTTGTTCTCTGAGCTGCTGGTAGCAGAAATTTTTTTAATGTGTGCATTGCAGAGGGGATAGCACTGTTGTGGGTTTCAACCAACTTGATTTTGGGGAGCCTTCACTATTGCAATACAAAAAGTTGTGGCACGGTATTACCAAAGCAGTTCAAGAAGATGGTTGATTCCACAGATGGGGGCAACTGAGTGAAGTAGCTGATGGAAGCAGCTGGCCCTAATCCTTTGTCTGTGTTTCACCTGCAGCTCAACTCTAAGCTGTTAGAATAGAGAGGAAACTAACGTTGGTAGTGTTTTGCTACATCTATTTTCCGGTATTTTTATGCTTCCTGCTTTTACTATGGACCATGGTTGGTGAGATTAACATTAATGAAGAACTTTCTGTGGACAATTGTGTTCAGTTTTGAAAATCAAAGATTATTGTTTTAGTAATGAGATTTATTTTTGATTAGAGGTGTTGAAGATTACTGAATCTCAGTTTTGGAGTTTGAGCTCACATTTCTAACTCACAACTTATCTTCTGTACTCATTTGGATGGGCTTGTTTGTATTCAGGAGTGTTCTGTGTATTTGCAGAAGGTCGTCTGCGGAGTAGATGCTGGCCAGATCCGAGGACTTGGTTTTGATGCGACTTGTTCCCTTGTTGTTGTGGATAAAAAATTCCAGCCTTTGGCAGTCAACTGTGAAGGTAGGACTCCAGCACTTCTAGAAGAACCTGGTCTTACTGTGTGTTTTACCCTCAATGGAAGTAAACTTAACCATTTTGTCTGAGTGCGAAGTTAAGGAAAATAAAAAAGATTTTCTGTCATCTCTACAAGAGAATTTTTTCTGTTTTTATTCTTTTAATTCTACTGTAAAATTCTGTTTGGGATGAGAGTTACTGTTTTCCTGAACATTCAGCATCTTAAGATCAAATTAATCTGTCTTGGCTAAGAGAGACATTTCTTGACACTATGCTCATTTTTCTTTTCTGCATATTTTCTTCTCCTTCAAACTTCACTACTCATGGCAGTTGCAGTGTGTGTGGATGCCCATCCACACTGGTTGAAGGCATGCTAAAAATGTCAGTGTTAGCACAGTCTAGCTGCCCCCTGTCATGGAGCTGTATGCGAGAGGTTCAGCTTCTGTATTTTATTACACTGTTCTTTCTTTGTCTAGGGCAGTGCTAAACTTCAGAAACAGTCTCTGATCTTTTTCTAGGAATTATGATTTTTTAAAATTGGTTTTAGAGTAGATGATTCAGAAGACTCAAGTCAGATGTACTTCTTTTCAGTGAATCCCATTAGAGATTTAGGTGTGTGCTAAACCACTATTTACAGAGCCATAATCACAATTCTGTGTATGTTCCATTTCTATTCTCAACTGTATTTGTCATCTCCTCCTCCTCAAGAAACCAGCTTTGCCCCCAAAATGTCCTTCACTAAATTTAGATGTGATTATTTATTTTTCAGTTCAAGAGTCTCTTACAGTCTGTTCAAGGCCTAATGATGCTTGGGACTATTTTGGTCTATTGAGTCAAATTCAGTTCTCATTTCTTATTCTCTGATATCTTTGAATTTACCCAGTGTTGTTCTTAAATTAGAAGATAAGAATGCTTGTGTGTGAATGCTCTGAATGCTGTCCCACGAGGGTCTGGGCATGCAACAGTGTGGTTTCAGGCAGTCTCACAGAGCTGTAGTGGTATTTCAATCCATGGTACAAATATTGATGAGCCTCATACTTCTGCCATGTCTTGGAGTATGGTTTCAAGCATATGCATGATTGGCTGTGTCATGAAGTTGAGCATGCAGTGTACTTAGCAAAAGAGGAATTTAAAAAGTGGTGTTTGGATTACTGTTCTGCCTGTCTTGTTCTCATGTGTTATGCAGACTTGCCAAATGCTCTTTCCTTCCACATCCACTTCTGGTGTCCTCAGCATAAGAAGGACACAGAGCTGTTGGAGCAAGTCCAGAGGAGGGCCACAAAGATGATCCAAGGGCTGGAGCACCTCTGCTATGAGGATAGGCTGAGGCAGCTGGGGTTGTTCAGCCAGGAGAAGAAAAGACTCCAGGAAGACCTTAGAATTGCCTTCAGTACCTGAAGGGATCCTCCCTGGATATGTTCAAGGCCAGGCTGGATGAGGTCTTGAGCGACCTGATCTAGTGGGAGGTGTCCCTGCTTATGGTGGGGGGTTGGAACTGGATTATCTTTAAGGTCTCTTCCAACCTAAACCATTCTATGATTCCACAGGAAGGCTGCAGAGGGACTTCTCATGAGGGTGTCTAGAGACAGGACAAGGGGGGATGGTTTGAAGCAGAAGGAGAGTAGGGTTAGACTGGATCTTAGGAAGTAATTCTTCAGGATAAGAGCGGTAGGACTCTGAAGCAAGCTGCCCAGGGAGGTTATGGATGCCTCCTGCCTGGAAGTGTTGAAGGCCAGATTGGATGAGGCCTTGAGCAGCTGAATCTAGTTGAGAGGTGTTCCTGCCCATGGTGGGGAGGTTGGAGTAGATGATCTCCAAGGTCCTTTCCAACCTGAGCCATTCTAGGATTCTATGATAAAAGCAAGTTGTTCACCCTGAAACTGTATTTTGCAAGAATTAGTTTTCATAACAGTAGAAGAAGAAAGAAAATATCTCTGACTAGCTGTGTTAATTGCATATTATAATGGAGTTGCTCAGATTTTTAGTTCTTCATCACCAAAATACTTCTTATATATGTTCTTTGTCAAGACGTTTGGGTTCTTTGGACAAAATGGAGCCTACAAGAGTGTGTCTTTTCAATCTTCTTGGGTGCTCAGAAGCCTGACTGGTTTTGGTCAGCATTCTTAGTGCTCAGCATGTCTTAAAGCTGGCTCAGAGAGCTAGGATTTGATCTGTGGATACCTACTGTTGATTATTAATGCAAATAGAATTTGAGTTTTCTATGTAGAAGTGAAAAGTGTGAAGCAGCTTAGAGTCTGTGAACTTAACACTACTAAGGTGGGTTTAAACCAGCCTTCTTGTTTTGTGGATTTTTTCCCCAAGGGCAGAACTATAGGAATGTTATTATGTGGATGGACCATCGTGCAGCCAGTCAAGTGGAGCGCATCAATGCCACTGAACACAGGGTTTTGAGCTACGTAGGGGGAGTGATGTCTGTGGAAATGCAGCCACCTAAATTGCTGTGGCTGAAGGAGGTGAGTATGCCAAAGACTGTGATGTGGTTTTAATGATTGATGCCCTTTGTTAGTTTCTGAGAATGACATTTCTGAAACAAAAGCCTTAGTGTTGAACCCAAAGGTGTGCAAAGTAAGGGCAGCCTTAAGTTGGGATGAAAACATTTTGAGATGTTTTTTTTCCCTCTCAATAATTTAGAAATATATTTGGTTTTATTGCAGTGTAGTATTTCTTGATTCCATATGCCTTTTTATCTAATTTTAAGGTTAGATATGCATACAAATGTAGTTGTAAGTATTGTGTCCTGAAAATATCCTAGGTTTTAGATATGGAGACATGTTTCCTGCTCCAGTTACTGTAGCTGGACATGCTTACAGGGATATAGGTGCTACTTTTGCCATAGATTTATTGCAATTTGAGAGTAGCACGACCTCAACATTAGGTGTGCCAGCTAGAGGTACTGCCTCTGAGGTCCTGCATCCAACAGTGAGGGCACATGTGATGTCTTTGACTGCTGTTTTGTTAGTTCTTCACCTGAGTTCTGTCCCAGCTGTAGGAAGGACATCATCTGTAGAGGGAAGCTGCTCTGTTCGTGATGTGGACCTCTACTTCTGTCTCTTCTGTTTAAATGTCGTTTGTTGCAGAATGGTGTATGGCCATTTCTCCGTTAATCTGACAGTTATTAAATACTTGCCACTTGAATTTTTTATAAGCTACTTCATCCTGGATCTTACATTTTGTCTCAGTGATGCTTGCTGTCATTTTAACAAAGCCCAGATGTAAATTACTTGCTGCTAGTTTCAGACAACCATTGTATCCTGTCCTTACAGACACAAAATGTTATAGAGCAGTAAGGTGCAGATTGTGGTAAGCCAAAGGAATTAACTGTTAGGAGCAGGTAGTGACAGATAGGGGATAATTAATGTTGATTATAGATGCTATCTGAAATACAGCTATCCACCTACTAGTTCTTTCCTTCTTTAGTTGTGAGTATCATACATCAGTCATTTTATAAATAATAAAAAATTATAAGCTGTAAAAAAAATACTTAAAATTATTCCTTTGTGTTTAAAACATTTTTACATTACAGGGTCTGGAATTTCAGTAGGTGACTGATCAGGAAAGGCCAGATTACAGGCTCTCCAAATGTGGTCACCTGGAGATATAAGTCTATGTTATGACTTTAAAGCCCGCTGATGTAATTGCCATATTATAAAGGGGAGAGGAAGTATTGCAGGGCTTTTTCCCACCATGAGCAAATGAGTAGGAAATAGAATTGTCTTTACCCTGCATTGCCTGGCAGGAGGGCATTATGAAAGAGGGCTTGTTCATAGGTCCCCTTTCAGCTCCTGACATACCAGCTTAAAGAGATGATTACCCTCAGGAGATGGGCTTTATACCTCAGTATCTGCTTCTGAGCTGCTCATGCCACCGTTGCTGCATCCTGAGTGGACCAGCAAAGTTATACTGCTAAACTGCTTAGGCTTACCCTGCTTACCTTGAGGACCTTAGGTGACATCTGCAGTAGCACCTCAGCTAGCTCATAAGAAGAAAGAAGAATAATATTTATGAGGGATTTGGTTGTACTCAGTTGAGCACATGTAGTGTTAAGTCTGTAGCTTCAGAGAGGTATGTGATCGAGTCTTGCTTACCACTTCTATACTTGTTGCAAAGTATGAGGGTGAAAGGAATTCTGGGAAGAGTGGCAGTGCCAATTGCAATGATGTGCCTGTGACCGGCAGCAGAGCTTCAAATTCATCAAGTTCTGCTGTTCTGTGACAGTTGAAATTCAGCCTCCTGTAATGCAGTAGTTCTCACTTTTTGCCAAGGAAGGCAAATTGTACTGTAACTTTGAATGTCAGGTTCTTGAAAGAAGAGGTAAATAAGCAGTTTGCACCTATGCTGTTATTTAGTGGAATGTCTTCAAGTGGTCTGTAAATAATAAATTACTGAGGTCTCTTCAGATTCTTTGTTGTTAATATTTTATAGATGAATAAACTGGCACAGGAATTAAAGGCATGATCACAAAAAATACTTGTAAAATGCTACTTAATGTTTTCTTCATGGCTTTTGAATTGTACAATATCTCTTTGCTGTGTTCTCCTGCTAACACTGCCCAGTTGCCAGAGGTGCAGCAAAGGGAGATTTTGAGCTAGCTCACATACCACAAGTTAAAAAGTATTCTGTGCTGTTTGCAGGCTTATTTCTTAAGCTGCTGATAATACACAAGGTGGCAAAAAGGAGGGTTGGTTTTCACATCCCTTGGGAGAACCAGAAGATTAGTAGGTAGAAAGAAACATTTTGTTTTATCCTTTTTAGCTCAGAATATCTGACTTTGTGAAGAGGTGTCTTACTTTTCTGAAGCAAGCTCCTAGAATTTAATTTGCCTTTTGGTTTTTTAAAGTGTATGAGACAGTGAACTTTATCATTTGCCTTCAACATGCCTGCACCATTGACCACTGCGATAATTTGGTTTAAAAAAACTTTTCTCCTTATTTCTTCCTTAATTTTCCTCCCTAGTGTTGCTATATTCCTGGCAGAATCCCAGGATCTTAAGGCAAACAGTGGATTGGGCACATTCTTCCATGACTGGCCGTACTCAAAAAGGGGCTCAGCTGAGCTACTTTGCAGTTTCATCTACCCAGAAGCTACTTTGCACTTTCATCTTCCGCAGACATCTTTTTGGAAAAGTTTTGATCAGAAAGCCTGACAGCACATACAGCATGTGGGTGTTTATAAACAAAGCAAACAAACAAACCAAAACAAATCCCACAACCATACACTTTGTGCAGTCATGCTCCAGCTCCCTGGGTACATCTCAATATATGAAGATTCACCATTGACTTCTGCTTTGAATTCCCTGGAAGTAGTTTTGAACTCTCTATGAATTTTATGTTTCTGCTATTAAATAGAATCATAGAATGGTTTGGGTTGGAAGCCATCTTTAAAGGTCATTCAGTGAGCAAGGATGTCTTCAACTAGAGCAGGTTGTTCACAGCCCCATCCAATCTGACCTGGAATTTTTCCAAGGATTGAGCATCCAGCACTTCTCTGCTATTTTTACTCTGTACATCTTTGTCTGGAGTTGGTGCTGTGTATATTCTGCATGTGCTCACATTGCTCTCTGTTTTGCTTTATACCTGAAGTTATGGTATAATAGCCTGGTACCTAATAATAAAGAACAATTTATGAATCCATTGAAGTAGCTAGAGTTAACTTTTGTATCATCAGGAAAGTGTTTGATACTTTGAAATTAAACCTCACATTAGTTTTTAACAGTAAACAGCATGTAATTGAAAGAACTTTAAAAATAGCCCTAATGAAATACGTTCCTTTCATGGATCCTCATTTCTTTGGAACTCCTAATATTGTTTTCTTGAGCTTCAAAGTACAGGTAGACTGGCATAAATAGAAATGTGGGGGGTTTTTAAGTTTATTGTCTACACAGTAAATATTCAAGATTTCCCTTGACTTTTCCATGTTCTATATTCAGTGGATTTTGTCATGTGAAACTGCAGTCTTGCTAAGACAAGAGAAGTGCACAAATGTGACCAAAACCTAAATTAATTTGTTAAGAGTCATTTAGGAGACTAGTGATTTAGAGGGCTAACTAGATACATTTTTTGAAGGAAATTATTATCCTGTTTTTGCTGGATCGGACACAACCCTGAGACAGCTGTGGTCTGCAGGCCTTTGGTAGTTTGGAGTCAGCCAGGGCAGCTGAGTTGAGTTGGCCAGAGGTTAGTTCCCAGATCATAAATGTCATGCTCGATATAGAGGGTAGGAGGGTTTGTTGTGGAGAGGGCCTTCTGCTTGGCCTCCTGCCCTGGCTTCTCCTGACCCTGCTCCTCTTTCTTTATCTGTTCCTGAGGACTGCCATCCCATTTACTCTGACCACTATACATATACTGTCCTAAGGATGACTTCTTTAACTGGCCTTGGTTTGCCTGTTTCATTAAATCTATTTTCATTTGAACTTGGGGATTTCCTCTAAGGTCCTTTCCAACTGGAACCATTCTAGGATTCTATTACCCTTCTCTGCTGGGGAGAAGTCATTCAGTGGTAGAGCAACTGCTGCAGTTTAGCTCTGGATATGAGCTAAACATAGACAGTTATTTAAGGTATTGATGCTCAGTGACCCTTTGGACTGCTCTTATACCTGCAGGTTCATTATGTGTATGTGGTCCTTAAAGCCTCTCCTTCCCTTTACCTGCTGCTAACCTGACTATAGAAGGCCATGTTAGGAGATCTTGTCCTTGCCCTTTTTGCCCTTTGCTCTCTTAACAGTGGTATCTGAAACTTGATTTCTGTGAGGAGGGATCTGATTTAGGTCTCTCCAGCAGTGTTGCTAAGTTCTGGGTGATTAGGCTGTCTCTCAAAGAAAGAAATTTGATTTCTAGTACTTAAAGAGCTTTGTTCTTGTCAATCAGTATAGGACTTGAGAAATTTGCTCTGAACTGGTCAGAAGTAGTAAAGAAGAAGGAGAATAGGACTAAGGTGATCTAACTGAGATTTTCAATTTCCATCATCTTTTTACCAGAACTGAAACTAAAGATGGCCTGAAGCATGAGCTGACATCACTGTAGGAAAAGAGATACTGGTCCTTCTCTTATGGCTTTCTTGTAACACTTATGTTTATTTGCAGAGGGATGTTATGGATTTTCTTCAAAGTCACAAGTTATTTCTTTTTTCATACAGTGCTTTCTCTTCAACGTTTGATCTCCTTATGTTCCCCACTGTACACAGACTATATTTGACTAGAGGCTTCAGGGTGTATTCTGTTCTCCCAGCTCTTAATTTCTAATCCATTTTGATTTCGAATTAAGAAACTAAACAACAAAAACTGCAACAAGCCTTTTGAGATCTTTTGTTTGGATTGTGTTAGTTTTACCTTGATGTTGCTGAATCATTTTACCCTCTGGCACCCAGTGGTTAGTCTACATGAAAGTAATTGGGTGGCCTTCATGTTGGTGATTGCAGATAGGTGTTCATGTGACAAAGCCACTGCTGCCTCTGTGGACCATATATGGTGATAGAGTACAGTGTTAAATTGCTAATGAATGATTGTGAATATGATAATAAATACAATGAATGAATGTATTATTTTGGGGGGTGTTAATTTCTGTGGATACATCCATATTTGACTTCTGCATTAAAAACATCAACTGCAGACAAAGTCAAAATAAAGAACCATCATCTTTTCACAAGTATTTAGAACCTAGCTGAAAGGGAACTCTGACAAAGTCTTTATGAAGTCAGCAAGAGAATTTTGAATGTGAACTGAAAATTAAAATAGTCCCTGGTTATTAAGTCTTCCAAAACAACCTGCTAAATTCACTCCTTTTGCTGTTATTTCCTTAAATTCCTTTATTGCTAAGAATTCTCTTACAAAACATTATTGCAGTAGTTCTTTACTTCTGTAGTTGCAGGTGCATATTTTTGCAGCTTTGCTTGTCAAGTTGTGCTGTTTCGTTGACTTTGGCTAAAGGAATGGATTATTCACTCTCCAAATGTAGGTAATTCTGATAGGTAGGTGTGTGATGAACTGATAATGTAGGCATACACCTTCACCTGGAAATGTTTTTGCAGCAAGTGTTTGTCAGCATAACATGATTGTATGGATATCTGTGCTATGGCAAACCAGCATGAGAGCACAGCTTAAACACAGCAGTGCAAAAGCTGCAGTCAAGAGTTTTCCAGCTCTGGGATTAGCCTCTTAGTATTTTATTTCCCAGAGGTAGCACTAAAATAAAAAATAAAAAGTCTTGTTTACTAATTTCTGGCTGGAAATGTTATTGTCACTTGTGCCAAAATGAAAGGATGCTTGTTATGCTTTCTTCATACTAATGACGTTACAAATGAGCTATTTCTAAAAAATACTGGTCCTATTAAATCAGAGATACTGTAGCTTATTTGAAATGGGTGGGGAATGCTGGACTGGGAGGAGGTTTGCTTGTAACTGTCTCCAGATGAAATGCAGTCTTCCTATGCTCTGCTTTCACAATTCTGCTTTTAATAGGGTGTGTAAGAGCAGAGAAGAGCCTCCCTTCAGTAAAAAGTTAGAGTGACTGGCTGGCATATTTTTCCTTTTCAATTAACTAGAATCAGTAGATTTGGAGAATTTTTTTGGCGCAGTGGTTGGTGATCTTAAAGTGGTTTGGGTTGAAAGGGACCTCCAAATGTCATCTAGTCTGGGCCTCCACTAGATCAGGTTGCTCAGAGTCTTGTTGAGCCTCAACATGACTATATCCAGGGATGAGGCTTCAACCACCTCCCCTGCGCAACCTGTTCCAGTGTTTCACCACCCTCATGGTGCAGCACTTGTTCCTAACATGCAATCTAAATCTATTTTTCTCTAATTTCAAACCATTGCTCCTCGTCCTGTCATGGCAGGCTTTTGCAAACAGTCTCTCTGGAGCCTTCTTGTAGCCCACTTCAAGAACTGGGAGGCTGCTATTGAGTCTTTGTGGAGCTTTCTTTTGTCTGGGCTGAACAACCCCAGTTCCCTCATCCTGTCCCTTGTAGCAGAGGTTCTCAAGGCCTCTGATCATTCATCTTCATGGCCCTTCCCTGGATCTGCTCCATCAGGTCCATGTTCTTCCTGTGTTGGGGGCTTCTCTGTGTTGCAGTTACCATCTTAATTTCCAGCAGCTGTTTTATGCATCATTGTTCTGCTCTCTGTACACCTGTGGCTTGCAGCTTCCAGTGGGAAAGTTTTCCAAAACAATGAAAACATCCCTTTCCTTGACTCTGAGAGGGAGGAAGAGTGGTGAATGTACCGGTGCTGGCTTGGCAGCAGCTTCTTTGATGCATGTTGTCTCTGTTGCTTGCTGCCCTTGCAGCTGGCATTTTGTTCTATTGCATGTGACAGAACATTTTTCCATTAAAGACATAAAAAAAAATCTGTGCTAACTGAGAGTGAGTCCAAGGTACTGAGTCAGAAATTCTTGATTAGAATTGTTTACAAATGCCTCAGCAGCGCTGTGTTATCAAAATCCTTACATAGTGCAGACATAAATGTGTTAAGTTGTACTTTGGACTGCTGAGTTTGGCTTTCTGATGCAGTGGCTAATCAAGAAGTATCAGTTTAAAAAGGACTAACAGCTGGGAGGTTTTGCAGCACCTACACCTCTAAGTATGTCCTATTCAGGCTGTCTCCCAGATGTCTCTCTTCACATTGTCACAGTGGGATGAGGCTTACAACATGCACGCATCTTGTCCTTCCTGCCTTATTAGAGCTTCTGCCTGCTTCACCTTTAGTGTGCTTAGTCTGTTCCTCTGTAGCAATTTCTGATGTGCACTCTGGTGCTTGTCTGACTTGTGGTGCTGTGGTCTGGGTGCCTCTCAACTTGGAAAATACCTGTATGTGTCTTAAACAGTGTCAATGGAAGAGAGAGTACTTCTCTACCTTCAGCAGTAGCCTGGAGAGAGACTTACCATGTCCCACTCTCATCCTGAGGCTGCAGGGGGAGCAATCAGACAATTCTATCAGTTAGCATTTTACCAATAAGAGCGCAATTGATAGTTACAAAATTGATCAGCTTGTAGTCTTGGCTGCAGCAAGGCTAGAATTTGTGCTTAGGGCCTGTCTTCGGTATCTCAGAGTAACTCTATCCTATGGCCTGGCATCCAATCTGAAGTGTGGGAGAACCAAGTTTGATGTCCTTGCTTTGAACTAGAGAAGGGCATCTATTTCTTACCATTTCCATGAGTGTTTGCAGAAGGTCTTCAGTTGTTCTTTCTACCTTCCACAAAATAGATATTTGTTTTCTGTAATTCAGTGGAAAAGAGAGACTGGGACAGTATGTAGTCTACTATTACACGTTGCCTGGGAGTGTGAAAGATCACAGGGTGTCAGGGGCTGGACATGACCCAAAGAGATCAAGTCCAACCCCCCTGCCAGAGCAAGACCAGACAATCTAGCTCAGATCACAGAGGAGTGCATCCAGACAGGCCTTGAAAGTCTCCAGAGAATGAGACTCCGCAACCTCTCTGGGGAGCCTGTTCCAGTGCTCTGTGACCCTTACAGTAAAGAAGTTCCCCCTTGCATTGAGGTGGAACCTCTTGTGCTGCAACTTACACCCATTGCTCCTTGTCCTATCCCAGGGAGCAAGTGAGAAGAGCCTGTTTTCCCCACTCCTGACACCCAGCCCTCAGATATTTATAAATATTTATTAAATCCCCTCTCAGTCTTCTCTCTTCCAGACTAAAAAGCCCCAGGTCCCTCAGCCTCTCCTCATAAGGAATGCTCTCCAGTCCCCTAATCATCCTTGTAGCCCTCTGCTGGACCCTCTCCAACAGAACCCTGTCCCTCTTAAACTGGGGAGCCCAAAACTGAATGCAGTACTCAAGATGAGGTTTCACCAGGGCAGAGTAGAGGGGGAGGAGAACCTCCCTTTATCTGCTGGACACACTCTTCTTGGCCACAAGGGCACATTGCTGTCCCATGGTTAACTTGTTATCCACCAGCACTCCTGGGTCCCTTTCCACAGGGCTGCTCTCCAGCAGATCACCTCCCAGCCTGTACCGGTGCAGATTATTATTCCTCCCCAGGTGCAAGACTCTGCACTTGTCCTTGTTGAACCTCATTTGGTTCCTCTGTGCCCAGCTCTCCAGTCTGTCCAGGTCTCACTGGATGGCTGCACAGCCTTCAGCTGGATCAGCCAAGCTTCCCAGTTTGGGGTCATCAGCAACCTTGCTGAGCAGACTCTGCCTGTCTGTCTCCTCATAAATGTAATGACAGGATGAGGGGTAATAGGTTCAAACTGGCAGAGGAGAGATTTAAACTGGATGTTAGGAGGAAGTTCTTCACAGTGAGGGTGGCAAGACACTGGAATGGATTGCCCAGGGAGGTTGTGGCTGCTCCCTCCCTGGATGTGTTCAAGGCCAGGCTGGATGAAGTCTTGAGTGACCTGATGTAGTGGGAGGTGTCCCTGCCTATGGCAGAGGGTTGGAACTGGATGATCTTTGAGGTCTCTTCCAACCTAAACCATTCTATGATTCTATAATCAATGTAATTGATGAAGATGTTGAGCAGGACTGGACCCAGCACTGATCCCTGGGGGACTCCACTGGTTACAGCTCTCCAGCTGGACCTGGCACCACTGATCACCACTCTCCTAACTCTATCTTGTAACCAGTTCCTAATCCACCTCACTGTCTGCTCTTCCATCCCACACTTTCTGAGCTTGCTCACTAAGATGTCATGGGAGACAGTGTCAAAGGCCTTGTGAAGGTCAAGGTAGACTACATCCACTGGTCTCCCTGAAGCTACCCATTCAGTTATGTCCTCATAAAATGCTATCAAATTAGTCAAGCATGATGTCCCCTTGGTAAATCCATGCTGACTACTCCTGATAACCTTCTTCTTTCCAAGTGCCTTGAGATGCCCTCCAGAAGGAGCCACTCCATCATTTTTCCAGGGATGGAAGGGAGGCTGAGTGGTTGATAGTTCCCTGGAACCTCTTTCTTGACATTTCTGAAGACTGGAGTGATATTGGCTCTCCTCCAGTCCTCAGACACCTCTCCTGTCTGCCACGATTTGGCAAAAATGATGGTGAGTGGCAAAGTGGTAATGTCAGCCAGTTCTCTCAGCACTCTTGGGATTTGGTGTTGAATTGGGAAAAGCAGACAATTCTCCAGTGCATGAGTCTCTTTGCAGATTTTCAGATTACTTAGATTTTGACCTGATGTGGTTACACTAATTTCCCTTTTTTTTAAACCACTGAATGGTAAAACATTTTTCTGCTTCCATCTGTTCCTCCTGGTTTTAATCTAGTTTTCAAACGCACCATTTTAGGGTGATTTTTGAATTTGTGGATTTTGGCTCATAACTCAGACTGATACTTTGTGCTAATACAGATGTCTTGCTTCTAGCCCATCCTTAGTCAGTCCTGTGGCCAACAGGGGTCTGATACAAAGGCTGTCTATGATGGCCCTTAAGATGACTTGATTAATATATTATCTGTATTGAAATAATAGAAGTCAGGACATTTTTGTTATTAATAAACATTTTACTTCCGGTGGAATTAAAAAAAAAAAAGAAAGCATTTTCCCAAGTATCAGACATTCTCATCATTTAATCTTACAAGACCATGATAGAATTAGTAAAAGTAGGACTCAGAGGTATCCTGTACAGAAACCAAATACCTCAGCAATCCAGCGAAATGGAAATGCACAAGCACTTTTATCTTTCCCAAGGTGAATGTGCCTCAAGGTGCCTCCAAAAATTCTGTGAGATGCCAGAGTTCACGTGCAGTTCTGCCTGTATTTTCGGCCCAGTTAAGGAGTGAAGGAATACACCTAACACAACACAAAACTATCTCATCCAACCTGGCCTTGCATAACTCCAGGCAGAGTCATCTCTGACCTCCCTGGGCAACCTATTCCAATGTCTCACCATCCTCACTGTAAAGAATTTATTTTTGATCTTTGGTCTAAATCTCCATACCTCAAGCTTAAAGCCATTGCCAGTTAGTTGTCACTACAAGCCCTTGTGAATAGTACCTTCCTAGGTTTCTTTTGGCCCCCTTGAGGTAATGGAAGGTTGCTGTAAGGTCTCCACAGAGCCTTGTCTTCTTCAGGCTGAACAGCCCCAACTCTCTCAGGCTGTTCCCATAGGAGAGATTCTCTGTCATCTTCATGGCCCTCCTTTGGACCTGCTCCAGCAGTTCCATGTCTCTCTTATGCTAGGGGCATCAGAACTGGACAGAGTACTCCAGGTGTAGACTCATGACAGCAGAGTAGAGGGGGGAGAATCTTGGTCTCTCCTAGACCCTTCTTGTCTATGAAGGCTAGAAGATGTACTTCATCATTCTTAAACTTTGCACCTAAGTGTTTGGGATTATCTGTAGGGACCTTAAAACATCACTGTCTGGAGGTGTAAAAATACAATCCTAGAAGAGTCAGAGATGAAGAATGAGGGCTCCATAAGCACCCCTGGATCATAGAAAGGCTGAATAAGTTTCTTTCCAAGTGAGTTTGGAGGATGAGCTGCAGGATTTGAATACAGCATTGGGAATGCTCCCAGATCTCTTCCACAGTCCTTTTAATGTGGTCACAGATTCTTGACTGCAAGTGAAACTAAATTAGAATTAACTTCAGTGAGCGTCAAAAACATGGATACTTTTCAATTTGTTTGGAAAAAGCATCAGGGCATGCTACAGTTTTTTATTCTTTGTGTGTCTGTACTAATTAGCAATGACAAGGCACCAAGATGGCAGAGAATGAATCAGTTGGATGTTCATGAAAAGACATATTTTAGTGTCACTAACGTGGCTTTGGGGAATTCTTGAAGTATAGTAACAGACTAGGGATCCAAGGAGTGTTTTTGAAACAGATTTGTTTGAAGGGGACAGTTACTCTTAATGCAGTTTCTTTACCGAGGCCACTAATGGCCAAACTACTTCTTTTGCTTCTTGGAGACTGTCAGGTATGTTAACAACACATAATGGCTTTTGTTACCAAAATAATCAGGTTGGAAGGGACCTCAGAAATCATCTACTCCAACCTCCCTGCCATGGTCAGGGACACTGCTCAGTTAGACTCAGCTGCCCAAGGCCTCATCTATTCTGGCCTTGAGCACTGCCAAGGAGGAGGCATCCACATCCTCTCTGGGCAGCCAATTCCAGAGTCTCACCACCCTCCTACTGAAGAACATCTTCCTAAGATCCAGTGTAGTCCTGCTCTCCCTCAACTTAAAGCTATTCCCCTTGTCTTGTCTCTAGACAGCTGTACGAAAAATCTGTCTGCAGTCTTCCTATAGGATCCCTTCAGGTATTGAAGGCAGCTCTAAGATCCTCTTGGAATCTTCTCCAGGCTGAACAAACTCAGCTCCCTCAACCTATCCTCATAGCAGAGGTGCTTCAGCCCTTTCAGTATCTTTGTGACCCTCCTCTGGACTCACTGATGCTGAGGACACCAGAACTGGATGCAGTATTTGAGGTGGGGTCTCAGCAGAGCAGAGCAAAGGAACAGAATCACTTCTCTTGCCTTGCTGGCCACATTCCTCTTGATGCAGCCTATGATATAATTTGCTTTTTGGGCTACATGAGCTTGTGGAAGGCTGGCTCAGGTAACATGACAGGCTTCTTCTAGTCACTTTCTTGCTTTCTGAACCACTTGTGCTCCACAGTGTTGGAAGCTATCTGGAAATGGTCTGTCCTGGTAGAAGAATCTTTCAGGAGTTTGGAAATGTTACATGGATATAGGGAGCTTGCAGATTTCATTCTTTGGAGGGTTTTCCTGGAAGTCTTCAGTTACTCCCTCAGCTGAAGAAAGGTTGAAGTTCTTTTCGAATGGAAATGTAGGCATTCATGTGGCTGAAATTTGGCGGAGGGGCAGAGTTTGCAAAGATAAACTTGTGTTAATTTGTAAATTGATGTGCATTCTGTGGTGGCAAGTCTAGGGTTGTAGTGCAAATTTAAAGCTGATTGCTGGTGGTTAACCAGGTAGATGAGAGCTCCCAAATGTCCCAACTGTGGGAAAAAATCTTCTCTGAAAACTTACAGGTTCTTATGTGCTTCAGTCTTATTTCAGTCATTCTCAAATAAATTAGAAAGTTTTGTTCCTGTGCTCATGGAGTTGTTTGGTTTTTTTCCTGCGCTTGTGATTCAAAAATATTAAGTATGAAATGGTTAATTTTTAGAATGTAGGGCACTGTTTGAGCAACTAATGTTTTTTTTCCATCTGTGGACTTTGAGACTGCTCTGGCACTGAGCAATTGATGGGAAACTGAGAGAGCCCAAGTTATTGATCTGAAACATGTGCCTCCATGAAGTCTTCATGGAAAGCTCCTTTTTTATAATCAGGCTATGGTGGGAGAAAAGCTCAGTTCTTCAGGCAGTTGCCCACTGTAAAGTGAGGAGAGCAGACTGAATGATCAGAATGTTGTCTTTGGAAGAGTTGTCATTTTTAACATAAACATCAGGGGGTTTATTGCATTAAAATAAGGCCATGGTCATGCCTCGCCTCTAATATTTGCTTTTCTAGATTTTTAATTTTTTTTTTTT